>CM059802.1:1969375-2459375 GCA_030435695.1 Brachymystax lenok tsinlingensis
GAGAGAGAGGATAAATACAGGGAGAGAGAAAAGAGGATAAATACAGGGAGAGAGGATAAATACAGAGAGAGAGGAGAGAGGATAAATACAGAGAGAGAGGATAAATACAGAGAGAGAGGATAAATACAGGGAGAGAGGAGAGAGGATAAATACAGAGAGAGAGGATAAATACAGAGAGAGAGATAAATACAGGGAGAGAGGAGAGAGGATAAATACAGAGAGAGAGGAGAGAGGATAAATACAGAGAGAGAGGATAAATACAGAGAGAGAGAGGAGAGAGGATAAATACAGAGAGAGAGGATAAATACAGGGAGAGAGGATAAATACAGAGAGAGAGGAGAGAGGATGAATACAGAGAGAGAGGATAAATACAGAGAGAGAGATAAATACAGGGAGAGGAGAGAGGTTAAATACAGAGAGAGAGGAGAGAGGATAAATACAAGGAGAGAGGATAAATACAGAGAGAGAGGATAAACACACGTAGAGAGGAGAGAGGAAGAGGATAAATACAGGGAGAGAGGAGAGAGGATAAATACAGGGAGAGAGGAGAGAGGATAAACACAGGTAGAGAGGAGAGAGGATAAACACAAGTAGAGACGAGAGAGGATAAACACAGGTAGAGAGGAGAGAGGATAAATACAGAAAGAGAGGAGAGAGGATAAACACAAGTAGAGACGAGAGAGGATAAACACAGGTAGAGAGGAGAGAAGATAAATACAGAGAGAGAGGAGAGAGGATAAACACAAGTAGAGACGAGAGAGGATAAACACAGGTAGAGAGGAGAGAGGATAAATACAGAGAGAGAGGAGAGAGGATAAATACACAGAGAGAGGATAAATACAGGGAGAGAGGATAAATACAGAGAGAGAGAAAAGAGGATAAATACAGGGAGAGAGGATAAATACAGAGAGAGAGGAGAGAGGATAAATACAGAGAGAGAGGATAAATACAGAGAGAGAGGATAAATACAGGGAGAGAGGAGAGAGGATAAATACAGAGAGAGAGGATAAATACAGGGAGAGAGGATAAATACAGAGAGAGAGGATAAATACAGAGAGAGAGAGGATAAATACAGAGAGAGAGGATAAATACAGGGAGAGAGGAGAGAGGATAAATACAGAGAGAGAGAGATAAATACAGAGAGAGAGGATAAATACAGAGAGAGAGGATAAATACAGGGAGAGAGGATAAATACAGAGAGAGAGGAGAGAGGATAAATACAGGGAGAGAGGATAAATACAGAGAGAGAGGAGAGAGGATAAATACAGAGAGAGAGGATAAATACAGAGAGAGAGGATAAATACAGGGAGAGAGAGAGAGGATAAATACAGAGAGAGAGGAGAGAGGATAAATACAGAGAGAGAGGATAAATACAGAGAGAGAGGAGAGATGATAAATACAGAGAGAGAGGATAAATACAGGGAGAGAGGATAAATACAGAGAGAGAGGAGAGAGGATGAATAAAGAGAGAGAGGATAAATACAGAGAGAGAGGAGAGAGGATAAATACAGAGAGAGAGGAGAGAGGATAAATACAGAGAGAGAGGATAAATACAGAGAGAGAGGATAAATACAGAGAGAGAGGGAGAGAGGATAAATACAGAGAGAGAGAGAGAGAGGATAAATACAGAGAGAGAGGGAGAGAGGATAAATACAGAGAGAGAGGAGAGAGGATAAATACAGAGAGAGAGGAGAGGATAAATACAGAGAGAGAGGAGAGAGGATAAATACAGAGAGAGAGAGAGGAGAGAGGATAAATACAGAGAGAGAGGATAAATACAGAGAGAGAGGATAAATACAGAGAGAGGGAGAGAGGATAAATACAGAGAGAGAGAGAGAGGATAAATACAGAGAGAGAGAGGATAAATACAGAGAGAGGATAAATACAGAGAGAGAGGATAAATACAGAGAGAGGAGAGAGGATAAATACAGAGAGAGAGGATAAATACAGAGAGAGAGGATAAATACAGAGAGAGAGGAGAGAGGATAAATACAGAGAGAGAGAGGAGAGAGGATAAATACAGAGAGAGAGGATAAATACAGAGAGAGAGGAGAGATGATAAATACAGAGAGAGAGGATAAATACAGAGAGAGAGGATAAATACAGAGAGAGAGAGGATAAATACAGAGAGAGAGAGGATAAATACAGAGAGAGAGAGAGAGGATAAATACAGAGAGAGAGGATAAATACAGAGAGAGAGAGAGAGGATAAATACAGAGAGAGAGGATAAATACAGAGGAGAGAGGATAAATACAGAGAGAGAGGAGAGAGGATAAATACAGGAGAGAGGAGAGAGGATAAATACAGAGAGAGAGGATAAACACAATGAGAGAGGAGAGAGGAAGAGGATAAATACAGAGAGAGAGAGGATAAATACAGAGAGAGAGAGAGAGAGAGAGAGAGAGGATAAATACAGAGAGAGAGAGAGAGAGGAGAGACAGAGAGAGAGAGAGAGGATAAATACAGAGAGAGAGGAGAGAGAGGATAAATACAAGAGAGAGAGAGATAAATACAGAGAGAGAGAGGATAAACACACGTAGAGAGGAGAGAGGAAGAGGATAAATACAGGGAGAGAGGAGAGAGGATAAATACAGAGAGAGAGGAGAGAGGAGAGGATAAATACAGAGAGAGTGGAGAGAGGATAAATACAGAGAGAGAGGAGAGAGGATAAATAAAGAGAGAGATGAGAGAGGAGGATAAATACAGAGAGAGAGGAGAGAGGATAAATACAGAGAGAGAGGATAAATACAGAGAGAGAGGAGAGAGGATAAATACAGAGAGAGATGAGAGAAGAGGATAAATAAAGAGAGAGATGAGAGAGGAGGATAAATACAGAGAGAGAGGAGAGAGGATAAATACAGAGAGAGAGGATAAATACAGGGAGAGAGGAGATAGGATAAATACAGAGAGAGAGGATAAATACAGGGAGAGAGGATAAATACAGAGAGAGAGGAGAGAGGATAAATACAGAGAGAGAGAGAGATAAATACAGGGAGAGGAGAGAGGATGAATACAGAGAGAGGAGAGAGGAAAAATACAGAGAGAGAGGATAAATACAGAAAGATAGGAGAGAGGAGAAATACAGGGGGAGAGGAGAGATGATAAATACAGAGAGAGAGGATAAATACAGAGAGAGAGGAGAAGGTAGAAATGCAGAGAGAGAGGATAAATACAGAGAGAGAGGAGAGAGGATAAATACAGAGAGAGAGGATAAATACAGGGAGAGAGGATAAATACAGAGAGAGAGGAGAGAGGATAAATACAGAGAGAAATGAGAGAGGATAAATACAGAGAGAGAGGAGAGAGGATAAATACAGAGAGAGAGGATAAATACAGGGAGAGAGGATAAATATAGAGAGAGAGGATAAATACAGAGAGAGAGGATAAATACAGAGAGAGAGGAGAGAGGATAAATACAGAGAGAGAGGATAAATACAGGGAGAGAGGATAAATACAGAGAGAGAGGAGAGAGGATAAATACAGAGAGAGAGGATAAATACAGGGAGAGAGGATAAATACAGAGAGAGAGGAGAGAGAGATGAATACAGGGAGAGGAGAGAGGATAAATACAGAGAGAGAGGAGAGAGGATAAATACAGAGAGAGAGGATAAATACAGAGAGAGAGGAGAGATGATAAATACAAGGAGAGAGGATAAATACAGAGAGAGAGGATAAATACAGAGAGAGAGGAGAGAGGATAAATACAGAGAGAGAGGATAAATACAGGGATAGAGGATAAATACAGAGAGAGAGGAGAGAGGATAAATACAGAGAGAGAGGATAAATACAGGGAGAGGAGAGAGGATAAAAACAGAGAGAGAGGAGAGAGGAGGATACATACAGAGAGAGAGGAGAGAGGATAAATACAGAGAGAGAGGAGAGAGGATAAATACAGGGAGAGAGGAGAGTGGATAAATACAGAGAGAGAGGTGAGAGGAGGAGGATAAATACAGAGAGAGTGGATAGAGGATAAATACAGAGAGAGAGGTGAGAGGATAAATACAGAGAGAGGAGAGAGGACAAATACAGGGAGAGAGGAGAGAGGATAAATTCAGAGAGAGAGGAGAGAGGAGGAGGATAAATACAGAGAGAGTGGAGAGAGGATAAATACAGAGAGAGAGGAGAGAGGATAAATACAGAGAGAGGAGAGAGGATAAATACAGAGAGAGAGGAGAGAGGATAAATACAGGGAGAGAGGAGAGAGGATAAATACAGAGAAAGAGGAGAGAGGATAAATACAGAGAGAGAGGAGAGAGGATAAATACAGGGAGAGAGGAGAGAGGATAAATACAGAGAGAGAGGAGAGAGGATAAATACAGAGAGAGAGGAGAGAGGATAAATACAGGGAGAGAGGAGAGAGGATAAATACAGAGAGAGAGGTGAGGGGATAAATACAGAGAGAGAGAGGAGAGAGGAGGAGGATAAATACAGAGAGAGTGGAGAGAGGATAAATACAGAGAGAGAGGTGAGAGGATAAATACAGGGAGAGAGGAGAGAGGATAAATACAGAGAGAGAGGAGAGAGGAGGAGGATAAATACAGAGAGAGTGGAGAGAGGATAAATACAGAGAGAGAGGAGAGAGGATAAATACAGAGAGAGAGGAGAGAGGATAAATACAGAGAGAGAGGAGAGAGGATAAATACAAGGAGAGAGGAGAGAGGATAAATACAGAGAAAGAGGAGAGAGGATAAATACAGGGAGAGAGGAGAGAGGATAAATACAGAGAAAGAGGAGAGAGGATAAATACAGGGAGAGAGGAGAGAGGATAAATACAGAGAGAGAGGAGAGAGGATAAATACAGAGAGAGAGGAGAGAGGATAAATACAGAGAGAGAGGAGAGAGGATAAATACAGAGAGAGAGAGGAGAGAGGATAAATACAGAGAGAGAGGAGAGAGGATAAATACAGAGAGAGAGGAGAGAGGATAAATACAGGGAGAGAGGAGAGAGGATAAATACAGAGAGAGAGGTGAGGGGATAAATACAGAGAGAGAGAGGAGAGAGGAGGAGGATAAATACAGAGAGAGTGGAGAGAGGATAAATACAGAGAGAGAGGTGAGAGGATAAATACAGGGAGAGAGGAGAGAGGATAAATACAGAGAGAGTGGAGAGAGGATAAATACAGAGAGAGGTGAGAGGATAAATACAGAGAGAGAGGAGAGAGGATAAATACAGAGAGAGTGGAGAGAGGATAAATACAGAGAGAGGGGAGATAGGAGGATAAATACAGAGAGAGAGGAGAGAGGATAAATACAGAGAGAGAGGTGAGAGGATAAATACAGAGAGAGAGGAGAGAGGATAAATACAGAGAGAGAGGAGAGAGGATAAATACAGACAGAGAGGTGAGAGGATAAATACAGAGAGAGAGGATAAATACAGAGAGAGAGGTGAGAGGAGGATAAATACAGAGAGAGAGGAGAGAGGATAAACACAGAGAGAGGAGAGAGGATAAATACAGAGAGAGAGGAGAGAGGATAAATACAGAGAGAGAGGAGAGAGGATAAATACAGAGAGAGAGGAGAGAGGATAAATACAGAGAGAGAGGATAAATACAGAGAGAGAGGTGAGAGGAGGATAAATACAGAGAGAGAGGAGAGAGGATAAATACAGAGAGAGAGGAGAGAGGAGGAGGATAAATACAGAGAGAGAGGAGATACGAGGATAAATACAGAGAGAGAGGAGATACGAGGATAAATACAGAGAGAGAGGAGATAGGAGGATAAATACAGAGAGAGAGGAGAGAGGATAAATACAGAGAGAGAGGAGAGAGGATAAATACAGAGAGAGAGGTGAGAGGATGAATACAGAGAGAGAGGTGAGAGGATAAATACAGAGAGAGAGGATAAATACAGAGAGAGAGAGGTGAGAGGAGGATAAATACAGAGAGAGAGGAGATAGGATAAACACAGAGAGAGGAGAGAGGATAAATACAGAGAGAGAGGAGAGAGGATAAATACAGAGAGAGAGGAGAGAGGATAAATACAGAGAGAGAGGAGAGAGGATAAATACAGAGAGAGAGGATAAATACAGAGAGAGAGGTGAGAGGAGGATAAATACAGAGAGAGAGGAGAGAGGATAAATACAGAGAGAGAGGAGAGAGGAGGAGGATAAATACAGAGAGAGAGGAGATACGAGGATAAATACAGAGAGAGAGGAGATAGGAGGATAAATACAGAGAGAGAGGAGAGAGGATAAATACAGAGAGAGAGGAGAGAGGATAAATACAGAGAGAGAGGTGAGAGGATGAATACAGAGAGAGAAAAGAGAGGATAAATACAGAGAGAGAGGAGAGAGGATAAATACAGAGAGAGAGGAGAGAGGATAAACACAGGGAGAGAGGAGAGAGGAGGAGGATAAATACAGAGAGAGAGGAGATCGAGGATAAATACAGAGAGAGAGGATAAATACAGAGAGAGAGGATAAATACAGAGAGAGAGGTGAGAGGATAAATACAGAGAGAGAGGAGAGAGGATAAATACAGAGAGAGAGGTGAGAGGATAAATTCAGAGAGAGAGGAGAGAGGATAAATACAGAGAAAGAGGATAAATACAGAGAGAGAGGAGAGAGGATAAATACAGAGAGAGAGGAGAGAGGAGGATAAATACAGAGAGAGAGGAGAGAGGATAAATACAGAGAGAGAGGAGAGAGGAGGATAAATACAGAGAGAGAGGAGAGAGGATAAATACAGAGAGAGAGGAGAGAGGATAAATACAGAGAGAGGATAATCCAGAGAGAGAGGAGAGGGGAGAAAATACAGAGAGAGATGAGAGAGGAGGATATATACTATGAGAGAGGAGAGAGGATATATACTAGGAGAGAGGAGAGAGGATAAATACAGAGAGAGAGGAGAGAGGATAAATACAGGGAGAGAGGATAAATACAGAGAGAGAGGAGAGGGGAGAAAATTCAGAGAGAGATTAGAGAGGAGGATATATACTATGAGAGAGGAGAGAGGATATATACTAGGAGATAGGAGAGAGGATAAATACAGAGAGAGATGAGAGAGGATAAATACAGGAAGAGAGAAGAGATAGGATAAATACAGAGAGAGAGGAGAGAGGATAAATACCGGGAGAGAGGAGAGAGGATTAACACAGAGAGAGAGGAGAGAGGATAAATACAGAGAGAGAGGATTAATACAGAGAGAGAGGAGAGAAGATAAATACAGAGAGAGAGGAGAGAGGATAAATACAGGGAGAGAGGAGATAGGATAAATACCGAGAGAGAGGAGAGAGGATAAATACAGGGAGAGAGGAGAGAGGATAAACACAGAGAGAGAGGAGAGAGGATAAATACAGAGAGAGAGGATAAATACAGAGAGAGGAGAGAGGATAAATACAGAGAAAGAGGAGAGAGGATAAATACAGGGAGAGAGGAGAGAGGATAAATACAGAGAAAGAGGAGAGAGGATAAATACAGGGAGAGAGGAGAGAGGATAAATACAGAGAGAGAGGAGAGAGGATAAATACAGAGAGAGAGGAGAGAGGATAAATACAGAGAGAGAGGAGAGAGGATAAATACAGAGAGAGAGGAGAGAGGATAAATACAGAGAGAGAGGAGAGAGGATAAATACAGAGAGAGAGGAGAGAGGATAAATACAGGGAGAGAGGAGAGAGGATAAATACAGAGAGAGAGGTGAGGGGATAAATACAGAGAGAGAGAGGAGAGAGGAGGAGGATAAATACAGAGAGAGTGGAGAGAGGATAAATACAGAGAGAGAGGTGAGAGGATAAATACAGGGAGAGAGGAGAGAGGATAAATACAGAGAGAGTGGAGAGAGGATAAATACAGAGAGAGAGGTGAGAGGATAAATACAGAGAGAGAGGAGAGAGGATAAATACAGAGAGAGTGGAGAGAGGATAAATACAGAGAGAGGGGAGATAGGAGGATAAATACAGAGAGAGAGGAGAGAGGATAAATACAGAGAGAGAGGTGAGAGGATAAATACAGAGAGAGAGGAGAGAGGATAAATACAGAGAGAGAGGAGAGAGGATAAATACAGAGAGAGAGGTGAGAGGATAAATACAGAGAGAGAGGATAAATACAGAGAGAGAGGTGAGAGGAGGATAAATACAGAGAGAGAGGAGAGAGGATAAACACAGAGAGAGGAGAGAGGATAAATACAGAGAGAGAGGAGAGAGGATAAATACAGAGAGAGGAGAGAGGATAAATACAGAGAGAGAGGAGAGAGGATAAATACAGAGAGAGAGGATAAATACAGAGAGAGAGGTGAGAGGAGGATAAATACAGAGAGAGAGGAGAGAGGATAAATACAGAGAGAGAGGAGAGAGGAGGAGGATAAATACAGAGAGAGAGGAGATGAGGATAAATACAGAGAGAGAGGAGATGAGGATAAATACAGAGAGAGAGGAGATAGGAGGATAAATACAGAGAGAGAGGAGAGAGGATAAATACAGAGAGAGAGGAGAGAGGATAAATACAGAGAGAGAGGTGAGAGGATGAATACAGAGAGAGAGGTGAGAGGATAAATACAGAGAGAGAGGATAAATACAGAGAGAGAGAGGTGAGAGGAGGATAAATACAGAGAGAGAGGAGATAGGATAAACACAGAGAGAGGAGAGAGGATAAATACAGAGAGAGAGGAGAGAGGATAAATACAGAGAGAGAGGAGAGAGGATAAATACAGAGAGAGAGGAGAGAGGATAAATACAGAGAGAGAGGATAAATACAGAGAGAGAGGTGAGAGGAGGATAAATACAGAGAGAGAGGAGAGAGGATAAATACAGAGAGAGAGGAGAGAGGAGGAGGATAAATACAGAGAGAGAGGAGATACGAGGATAAATACAGAGAGAGAGGAGATAGGAGGATAAATACAGAGAGAGAGGAGAGAGGATAAATACAGAGAGAGAGGAGAGAGGATAAATACAGAGAGAGAGGTGAGAGGATGAATACAGAGAGAGAAAAGAGAGGATAAATACAGAGAGAGAGGAGAGAGGATAAATACAGAGAGAGAGGAGAGAGGATAAACACAGGGAGAGAGGAGAGAGGAGGAGGATAAATACAGAGAGAGAGGAGATCGAGGATAAATACAGAGAGAGAGGATAAATACAGAGAGAGAGGATAAATACAGAGAGAGAGGTGAGAGGATAAATACAGAGAGAGAGGAGAGAGGATAAAGACAGAGAGAGAGGTGAGAGGATAAATTCAGAGAGAGAGGAGAGAGGATAAATACAGAGAAAGAGGATAAATACAGAGAGAGAGGAGAGAGGATAAATACAGAGAGAGAGGAGAGAGGAGGATAAATACAGAGAGAGAGGAGAGAGGATAAATACAGAGAGAGAGGAGAGAGGAGGATAAATACAGAGAGAGAGGAGAGAGGATAAATACAGAGAGAGAGGAGAGAGGATAAATACAGAGAGAGGATAATCCAGAGAGAGAGGAGAGGGGAGAAAATACAGAGAGAGATGAGAGAGGAGGATATATACTATGAGAGAGGAGAGAGGATATATACTAGGAGAGAGGAGAGAGGATAAATACAGAGAGAGAGGAGAGAGGATAAATACAGGGAGAGAGGATAAATACAGAGAGAGAGGAGAGGGGAGAAAATTCAGAGAGAGATTAGAGAGGAGGATATATACTATGAGAGAGGAGAGAGGATATATACTAGGAGATAGGAGAGAGGATAAATACAGAGAGAGATGAGAGAGGATAAATACAGGGAGAGAGGAGATAGGATAAATACAGAGAGAGAGGAGAGAGGATAAATACCGGGAGAGAGGAGAGAGGATTAACACAGAGAGAGAGGAGAGAGGATAAATACAGAGAGAGAGGATTAATACAGAGAGAGAGGAGAGAAGATAAATACAGAGAGAGAGGAGAGAGGATAAATACAGGGAGAGAGGAGATAGGATAAATACCGAGAGAGAGGAGAGAGGATAAATACAGGGAGAGAGGAGAGAGGATAAACACAGAGAGAGAGGAGAGAGGATAAATACAGAGAGAGAGGATAAATACAGAGAGAGGAGAGAGGATAAATACAGAGAGAGAGGAGAGAGGATAAATACAGAGAGAGAGGAGAGAGGATAAATACAGAGAGAGAGGACAGTGGATAAATACAGAGAGAGAGGAGGAGGATAAATACAGAGAGCGAGTAGAGAGGATAAATACAGGGAGAGGATAAATCCAGAGAGAGAGGAGAGAGGATGATCTCGTTACAGTTTAGCAAACCAGTTCGCCAAGCCACGAGCCTACTTATCTGTCTGCTGAGATCTCGCAGTTTAGCAAACCATTTCTCCACTAGGTGGTCAATAAAGTCCTAGACCACTGTTACTCAACCACGCATACAAGGCCCTCCCTCGTCACCCCTCTGGCAAATCAGATCATGACTTTTTACTCCTGCTCAAACAAAAGCTCAAACAGGACGTTCCCGTGATGCGCTCTGTAGAAAAATGATCTACCGAAGCAGAGTCTAGCAGCTTCAGGACTGCTTTGCTAGCGTTCACTGGAATATGTTCTGGGACTCCACCGATAGCGCTGACGAGCTAAGCACGTCAGCCACCGGCTTCATCAGGTAAGCTACAACCTCCGCAGAGCCCTCAAATAGGCAAAAGGACAATAGCGGAACAAGGTGGATTCCTATTATACCGCCTCCGACACTAGACGTAAATGGCGGAGGCTGCATACAGAACGTTATGGTGATCTGCCCGACGATCCCTTTAAACCAGATGAACTCAATGCCTTTTATGACAAAAAAAACAACACAGAGTCCTGCATGAGGGTCCCCGCTGTTCCAGAGGACTGGTTGATCTCTCGCTCTCTTCGAGGCTGGTTTTCAAACGTGTCAACATTTCGTATGACCGCAGGGCAGACTGTATTCCTGGACATGTCCCGAGGGCATGTGCAGACCAGCTGGCAGGTGTCTTCACTGACAATTTCAACCTCTCCTTGTCCCAGTCTGTAATCTCCACGTTTCAAACTGACCGCCATCATTCCTGTTCCCAAAAAACGAAGGCATCGTAATTTAATGACTACTGCCTTGTAAGCACTCATAATCTGCAATCATGAAGTTCTTGGAACGACTGATCATGGCACACATCAACTCCATCGTCCCAGACATCCTAGAACCACTCCAATTTGCACTCCACCCCAACAGACCCACAGGCGACGCTGTCTAGAACTGCACTGTGGCGGTGATAATATTACCGCCACACCGGCAGTCATGAGTCATGACCGCAGTACAATTCCAAGTGACGTCAATCTCCTTTTATGCAATCTGGACATGCTTTGGTAGTAGCCAACTTGCTAATGACCCGTCAGGTCCTCATGGCCTGGTACTCAGGGCTCTATCCTCCTCCTTTACAGCCATTTACGTATACGTGACGGTGTCAGAACGATGCTGGTATCTAACCCCTTCATCAGTGTGGTGACTGTAAGCAAACTACTGACCAGCACGCTGGAAACAACACAGTGTTGTGACTGGATGCCATAGTGTTCATTTAACGTTACACAATTTTCGGACAAATTAAGACATCTGACCACAGTGGCGCAGCGGTCTAAGGCAACGCATCTGAGTGCTTGAGGAATCACTACGGACACCCTGGATCGAATCCAGGCTGTATCACAACCGGCCATGATTGGGAGTTTTCATAGGGCGACACACAACTGGCCCAGCGTCGTCCGGGTTTGGCTGGTGTAGGCCGTCATTGTAAATAAGAATTTTGTTCTTAAACGACTTGCCGAGTCGGTAAAGGTTCTATAAGTGGTATCTATAAATAAATAATGTACCGGTACCCCCTGTATATAGCCTCCACATTGACTCTGTACCGGTACCCCCTGTATATAGCCTCCACATTGACTCTGTACTGGTACCCCCTGTATATAGCCTCCACATTGACTCTGTACTGCACTCCCTGTATATAGCCTCCACATTGACTCTGTACCGGTACCCCCTCTATATAGCCTCCACATTGACTCTGTACTGGTACCCTGTATATAGCCTCCACATTGACTCTGTACCGGTACCCCTGTATATAGCCTCCACATTGACTCTGTACTGGTACTCCCTGTATATAGCCTCCACATTGACTCTGTACTGTACTCCCTGTATATAGCCTCCACATTGACTCTGTACCGGTACCCCCTCTATATAGTCTCCACATTGACTCTGTACCGGTACCCTCTGTATATAGCCTCCACATTGACTCTGTACCGGTACCCCCTCTATATAGCCTCCACATTGACTCTGTACCGGTTCCCCCCTGTATATAGCCTCCACATTGACTCTGTACCGGTAGGGGAAGGGTCTACGCCGGGGGAAGGGAAGGTCCGATATGTTGGCTGTGGCTGTAACTGTGGCTGTAACTGTTGCTATAATTGTGGCTGTAACTGTGGCTGTGGCTGTAACTGTGGCTATAATTGTGGCTGTAACTGTGGCTGTAATTGTGGCTGTAACTGTGGCTATAATTGTGGCTGTAACTGTGGCTATAATTGTGGCTGTAACTGTGGCTATAATTGTGGCTGTAACTGTGGCTATAATTGTGGCTGTAACTGTGGCTGTGGCTGTAACTGTGGCTATAATTGTGGCTGTAACTGTGGCTATAATTGTGGCTGTAACTGTGGCTGTGGCTGTAACTGTGGCTATAATTGTGGCTGTAACTGTGGCTATAATTGTGGCTGTAACTGTGGCTATAATTGTGGCTGTAACTGTGGCTGTGGCTGTAACTGTGGCTATAATTGTGGCTGTAACTGTGGCTATAATTGTGGCTGTAACTGTGGCTATAATTGTGGCTGTAACTGTGGCTGTGGCTGTAACTGTGGCTATAATTGTGGCTGTAACTGTGGCTGTGGCTGTAACTGTGGCTATAATTGTGGCTGTAATTGTTGCTATAATTGTGGCTGTAACTGTGGCTGTGGCTGTAACTGTGGCTATAACTGTGGCTGTAACTGTGGCTATAATTGTGGCTGTAACTGTGGCTATAATTGTGGCTGTAACTGTGGCTGTGGCTGTAACTGTGGCTATAATTGTGGCTGTAACTGTGGCTATAACTGTGGCTGTAACTGTGGCTATAATTGTGGCTGTAACTGTGGCTATAATTGTGGCTGTAACTGTGGCTGTGGCTGTAACTGTGGCTATAATTGTGGCTGTAACTGTGGCTGTGGCTGTAACTGTGGCTGTAATTGTGGCTGTAACTGTGGCTATAATTGTGGCTGTAACTGTGGCTGTGGCTGTAACTGTGGCTATAATTGTGGCTGTAACTGTGGCTGTAATTGTGGCTGTAACTGTGGCTATAATTGTTGCTGTAACTGTGGCTGTGGCTGTAACTGTGGCTATAATTGTGGCTGTAACTTTGGCTGTGGCTGTAACTGTGGCTATAATTGTGGCTGTAACTGTGGCTGTAACTGTGGCTATAATTGTGGCTGTAACTGTGGCTATAATTGTGGCTGTAACTGTGGCTATAATTGTGGCTGTAACTGTGGCTGTGGCTGTAACTGTGGCTATAATTGTGGCTGTAACTGTGGCTGTAACTGTGGCTATAATTGTGGCTGTAACTGTGGCTGTAACTGTGGCTGTGGCTATAACTGTGGCTGTAACTATGGCTATAATTGTGGCTGTAACTGTGGCTGTAACTGTGGCTATAATTGTGGCTGTAACTGTGGCTGTAACTGTGGCTATAACTGTGGCTGTAACTGTGGCTGTGGCTATAATTGTGGCTATAGCTGTGGCTGTAACTGTGGCTGTAACTGTGGCTGTGGCTATAACTGTGGCTGTAACTGTGGCTGTAACTGTGGCTATAATTGTGGCTGTAACTGTGGCTGTAACTGTGGCTGTAATTGTGGCTGTAACTGTGGCTGTAACTGTGGCTGTGGCTATAACTGTGGCTGTAACTATGGCTATAATTGTGGCTGTAACTGTGGCTGTAACTGTGGCTATAACTGTGGCTGCTTTGACTTTCTGTAACACATATGGTTTTTGTTCTTCCATCCCTAAGCGTTGAGTCTGAGAACTGCCAGCACACAGCTGACACAAAGGAATGTTGTCTACAAAAGGAGTTGCGATGTGGATGGTATTTTGTCATTTACCCCTTAAAAATGTGGCCATTCCATTGTGTGGGTTGTTGTCTCACAGTTGATGTAGCTTGTGTCATTGGGGCTAATCAACATCTACTCTGTCTGCACAGCTTCCCAGCCAACCACCGCAGCAGCAATGCTGTGATACAATATCAGCCTTCCAAAGGCAAAGAAGGGGAATATGCTGTGAATCCTGTGAAGACACACCAGAGAAGGGGAATATGCTGTGAATCCTGTGAAGACAGACCCAACATACTGTAAGTCACAGTTGTTCATTTAAAATCAATTGATCATTTCAAGCACAGAAAAATTCCAACAAACATTGAACGCTTTCACAGAAAGTGCACAACCAAATGTAGCATATTTCAAGTGGAGTACCTTCTAGAATACCAGAAAACACATTGTACAAGTTGTAGATCCCTACATAAACAAATTGATACCATCGTAACCATCAGAACAGCAGATAAATGGACAGTAAATTCACTACCCATTTACCATTTAACAAACATTTCCCTTTCAAAAACATTACAGGCTACGTAGACAGGTTCCTGGATCTCCTCTTCAATGAGGTCACCCTTGATCCTGCGCCGTATGTGGGGAAGCTGTGCAAGCTGTTCATCCCAGGACCCCTGTCTGCCCAGTGTGAGAGGCCTGACAAGGAGGAGACCATAGCTGGATTTCAGGCTTTAGTCATTCTGGTGAGGAAGTGTATCAGTCGACTGCATTCTGTGATTAGTTACAAAACAAATACAGTCATGTGTTGCCGCTGTCTGTCTGATATCCAACAGTCTGTGGGCAACTCTGTTGACCATGAGAGCATTTTGCAGACAAAATGGGTTGAGGCATACTATTTGGGCTCGGAATGACATGTGGTCCATTGTTTACATTGTTACCTGGCAACCACCATAAGAGTGTTTCAAAGAGCTGTCAGTCAAGGCGAGTTCATGAATATAAGAGCCCTCCCCGTACTCAGCCTGTTCTTTCAGGCTTCCTGACATTTAGAGATGAGAAAAAAGGAAACATTTCTTAAATTCTGAGCATTGTAATACCGTAAAAATATTGTGGTTGCCCCTGGGCTGTTTGTGGACACGGACCCCGGCATTGTCGCTGTCCCTCATTTTTCCTCTGCGACTCCCGCCAAGGAAGGGTCTCGCATCCTCCCAGTATTTCCGCCCAAGTACAACACTCCTTAACCCTTCGGCGCACGCTGCATGGTCCTGGACTGGTGGGATATTCTGTCCCGATCGTCTTCAATATGAATGGACCAAGGCACAGCGTGCATGGTCCTGGACTGGTGTGATATTCTGTCCCCACTGTATTCAATACGATGTTGATGTTTTGGTCATTCAAAGGCAATTTTTACTTGGGAAATAGGATGATGATGCGGGACCTTTAACACATAAGAGTCTAAGCCCTGTCTAAGCCCTATCTAAGCCCTGTCTAAGCCCTGTCTGCCCTGTCTGAGCCCTGTCTGAGCCCTGTCTGAGCCCTGTCTGAGCCCTATCTAAGCCCTGTCTAAGCCCTGTCTAAACCCTGTCTGCCCTGTCTAAGCCCTGTCTGAGCCCTGTCTGAGCCCTGTCTGAGCCCTGTCTGAGCCCTGTCTGCCCTGTCTGAGCCCTGTCTGAGCCCTGTCTAAGCCCTGTCTAAGCCCTGTCTAAACCCTGTCTGCCCTGTCTGAGCCCTGTCTGAGCCCTGTCTGAGCCCTGTCTAAGCCCTGTCTAAGCCCTGTCTAAGCCCTATCTAAGCCCTATCTAAGCCCTGTCTAAGCCCTGTCTAAGCACTGTCTAAGCCCTGTCTGCCCTGTCCGAGCCCTGTCTGAGCCCTGTCTGAGCCCTGTCTGCCCTATCTAAGCCCTGTCTAAACCCTGTCTGCCCTGTCTAAGCCCTGTCTGAGCACTGTCTAAGCCCTGTCTGAGCCCTGTCTGAGCCCTGTCTGAGCCCTGTCTGAGCCCTGTCTGCCCATCTAAGCCCTATCTAAGCCCTGTCTAAGCCCTGTCTGAGCACTGTCTAAGCCCTGTCTGAGCCCTGTCTGAGCCCTGTCTGAGCCCTGTCTGAGCCCTGTCTGCCCTATCTAAGCCCTATCTAAGCCCTGTCTAAGCCCTGTCTGAGCCCTGTCTGAGCCCTGTCTAAGCCCTGTCTAAGCCCTGTCTGCCCTGTCTGCCTTGTCTGCCCTGTCTTCCCTGTCTGCCCTGTCTAAGCCCTGTCTGAGCCCTGTCTGAGCCCTGTCTGCCCTGTCTAAACCCTGTCTGAGCCCTGTCTGAGCCCTGTCTGAGCCCTGTCTGAGCCCTGTCTAAGCCCTGTCTGAGCCCTGTCTGCCCTGTCTGCCCTGTCTAAGCCCTGTCTAAGCCCTGTCTGCCCTGTCTAAGCCCTGTCTAAGCCCTGTCTGCCCTGTCTAAACCCTGTCTAAACCCTGTCTAAGCCCTGTCTGCCCTGTCTAAGCCCTGTCTGAGCCCTGTCTGAGCCCTGTCTAAGCCCTGTCTAAGCCCTGTCTGCCCTGTCTGCCTTGTCTGCCCTGTCTGCCCTGTCTGCCCTGTCTAAGCCCTGTCTAAGCCCTGTCTGAGCCCTGTCTGAGCCCTGTCTGCCCTGTCTAAACCCTGTCTGAGCCCTGTCTGAGCCCTGTCTAAGCCCTGTCTGAGCCCTGTCTGCCCTGTCTAAGCCCTGTCTAAGCCCTGTCTAAGCCCTGTCTGCCCTGTCTAAGCCCTGTCTAAGCCCTGTCTGCCCTGTCTAAACCCTGTCTAAACCCTGTCTAAGCCCTGTCTGCCCTGTCTAAGCCCTGTCTGAGCCCTGTCTGCCCTGTCTAAACCCTGTCTAAGCCCTGTCTGAGCCCTGTCTAAGCCCTGTCTGAGCCCTGTCTAAGCCCTGTCTGAGCCCTGTCTGCCCTGTCTGCCCTGTCTAAGCCCTGTCTAAGCCCTGTCTAAGCCCTGTTTGCCCTGTCTAATCCGAGGGAGGGGAAGGGCACTAAACAGTCTAAGCCCTATAACATCTACAGAAAAGACAGAAATGCTGTATATGTTCAGAGCCATATTCCTATAAATCTTAGAGAGCATCTCATGTCTAATGTTGTAGAAGTGTTGTGGTTGCAAGTTCACCTGCCTCATCTAAAGCCTCTTCTTTTAGGGTGCTGCTATAGACCAACAAGTGCTAACAGTCATTATTTGGATAATATTGGTGTAATGCTTGATAGTGTGCGTGATGTTAACTTCTTAGGGAGCGGCAGGTGAGGTGACGGTTTTGGAGAGTCTGGCATGCCCAAAGCAAAATGCCTGCCACTCAGGCTCAGAAAATAGGATATGCACATAATTAGTACCTTCGGATAGGAAACACTCTGAGGTTTCTAAAAGTGTTAACATAATGTCTGTGAGTATAACAGAACTCATTTAGCAGGCGAAAACCCGAGAAAAATCTATCCGGAAATCAGTTTCTGGTGACCTATTGCTCTGTTTGACACACTCCCCATTGAATCCATTTGTAACCAGGACTGAGACTGCAGTACCTATGGCTTCCACTAGATGTCAACAGTCTATATACAAAGACTCAGAGAGATTGGAGTAAACAGAACGAATAGGTACAGGAATTGGCCAAGGTAGCTCAGATGTCAACAAGTTTTCTTGGGCGCGAGTTTGGCTGCGGGCCCCACTTTATTTTACTTATATAAGGTATAGGTGACCATCCGAGTGAAATATTATCACTAATATTCATAAAAGGATAGCTAAGGATGCATTTTAACTGGTATTTGATTTGTTTAGGAAAAGTTTATAGGTATATTTGAACGCGTTCTCTTCACGTTTCAATGGGTGATTCGAAGTTGGATTTTCTGAACATAACGCGCCAACCAAATGGAGATTTATGGATATAATAAATGACTTTTTCTAACAAAAGAACCATTGGATGTCTTTGTTGGACACTTGGGAATGTGGATCAACGTATATGACAACATGTTCCAGTTCTCGCTAAAATATCCAGTAACTTTGCACAGCCATTGAAGAGTGGGACAACATTCCACAGGCCACACTCAACAACAACTCTATACGATGCATGAAGCAAATGGTGGTCACATGATCTATGACCATGTCTTTTTTTTTAAGGTATCTGAAACCAACAGATGCACTGTGTTCCCAATGGCTGTGTGAAATTCATAGATTAGGGCCTAAATAATTTATTTCAAATGACTGATTTCCTTACGTGAACTGTAACTCAGTAAAATCTTTGTAGTGTTTATGTATTTTTTCATATAATTAGCACACGCTAAGAAAAATACTGTAAAAACTATTACATCTCTGAATTGATAAGGATTTGAAACATGGTATGGTTGAGAGGGATGAGGCAAAAGGCACGGCAAACAAATCTGGCTGCACAGCCGATTAGCAAAATAAATAATGTGACTAAACTGAGAAAAACAAATGATACTATGAAACATAGATAAATAATATAGAATGATAGTAAAAAAGCTTTGGAGTACCTTTGGGAAAAAAGGCAAACTCAGCTCCATCATTGGATCAGACAGCTCATTCATCACAAAACCCACTGATATTGACAACTACATTAATGACTTTTTTATTGGCAACATTTGTAAACTGACATGCCAGCAACAAACGCCGACCCTACAGATCAAGTATTACTGATCAAATTGTGAAAGACAAGCATTGTAATTTTGAATTCCGTAACGTTTGTTTTCTATCAACAATGACAAGCCACCTTCTGACAAGGACTGACAACTTGGACGGAAAATTATTGAGAATAGTAGCGGACAATATTGCCACTCCTATTTGCCATATCTTCAATCTAATGTGCGGGGGGCACCAGTGTCGAGGTAATTGAGGTAATTCTGTACATGCAGGTCGGGTTATTAAAGTGGAGTATAGATAATGATAATAATAATAGAGAGTAGCAGCAGCGTGGGGGT
This sequence comes from Brachymystax lenok tsinlingensis, assembly GCA_030435695.1. Lineage (NCBI taxonomy): Eukaryota > Metazoa > Chordata > Actinopteri > Salmoniformes > Salmonidae > Brachymystax > Brachymystax lenok. The sequence continues at coordinate 1,988,304 of CM059802.1, forward strand.
GCAAACAGTCTGGGTAGCCATTTGATTTGTTCAGGAGTCTTATGGCTTGGGGGTAGAAGCCTCTTGGACCTAGACTTGCCGCTCAGGTACCACTTGCCGTGCGGTAGCAGAGAGAACAGTCTATGACTAGGGTGGCTGGAGTCTTTGACAATTTTTAGGGCCTTCCTCTAACGCCGCCTGGTATAGAGGCAGGAAGCTTGGCCCCAGTGATGTACTGGGCCGTACGCACAACCCTCTGTAGTGCCTTGTGGTAGGAGGCCGAGCAGTTGCCATGCCAGGCAGTGATGCAACCCGTCAGGATGCTCTCGATGGTGCAGCTGTAAAACCTTTTGAGGATCTGAGGACCCATGCCAAATCTTTTCAGTCTCCTTAGGGGGAATAGGTTTTGTCTGTTTGTCTATTGCTCTGTTTGACACACTCCCCATTGAATCCATTTGTAACCAGGACTGAGACTGCAGTACCTATGGCTTCCACTAGATGTCAACAGTCTATATACAAAGACACAGAGAGATTAGAGTAGTTGCCATGCCAGGCAGTGATGCAACCCGTCAGGATGCTCTCGATGGTGCAGCTGTAAAACCTTTTGAGGATCTGAGGACCCATGCCAAATCTTGTCAGTCTCCTGAGGGGGAATAGGTTTTGTCGTGCCCTCTTCCCGACTGTCTTGGTGTGTTTGGATCATGTTAGTCTGTTGGTGATGTGGACACCAAGGAACTTGAAGCTCTCAACCTGCTCCGCTACAGCCCTGTCAATGAGAATGGGGGCGTGCTCGGTCCTCCTTTTCCTGTAGTCATTCGGAAACATAATGTTAACTTTCACTGCTATGCAGATGGCACACAGCTGAACAATTCGATGAAACATGGTGAAGCCCCAAAATTGCTCTCCCTGGAAGCCTGTGTTTCAGACATAAGGAAGTGGATGGCGGCAAATGATTTACTTTTAAACTCGGACAAAACAGAGATGCTTGTTCTAGGTCCCAAGAAACAAAGATATCTTCTGTTGGATCTGACAATTAATCTTGATGGTTGTACAGTCGTCTCAAATAAAACTGTGAAGGACCTCGGCGTTACTCTGGACCCTGATCTCTCTTTTGACTAACATATCAAGACTTTTTCAAGGACAGATATTTTCCATTTACATAACATTGCAAAAATAAGAAACTTTCTGTCCAAAAATGACACAGAAAAATTAATCCATGCGTTTGTAACTTCTAGGTTAGACTACTGCAATGCTCTACTTTCCAGCTACCAGGATAAAGCACTAAATAAACTTCAGTTAGTGCTAAACACGGCTGCTAGAATCTTGACTAGAACCCCAAAAAATTGATCATATTACTCCAGTGCTAGCCTCTCTACACTGGCTTCCTGTTAAGGCAAGGGCTGATTTCAAGGTTTTACTGCTGAGCTACAAAGCATTAAATGGGCTTGCTCCTAACTATCTTTCCGATTTGGTCCTGCCGTACATACCTACACGTACGCTACAGTCGCAAGACGCAGGCCTCCTTATTGTCCCTAGAATTTCTAAGCAAACAGCTGGAGGCAGGGCTTTCTTTTATAGATCTCAATTTCTTTGGAATGGTCTGCCTATCCATGTGAGAGACGCAGACTCGGTCTCAACCTTTAAGTCTTTATTGAAGACTCATCTCTTCAGTAGGTCCTATGATTGAGTGTAGTCTGGTCCAGGAGTGTGAAGGTGAACGGAAAGGCACTGGAGCAACGAACCGCCCTTGCTGTCTCTGCCTGGCCGGTTCCCCTCTCTCCACTGGGATTCTCTGCCTCTAACCCTATTACAGGGGCTTACTGGTTCTCTTCTATGCCGTCCCTAGGAGGGGTGCGTCGCTTGAGTGGGTTGAGTCACAGACGTGATATTCCTGTCTGGGTTGGCGTCCCCCTCGGGTACGTGCCGTGGGGGAGATCTTCATGGGCTATACTCAGCCTTGTCTCAGGGTAGTAAGTTTGTGGTTTGAAGATGTCCCTCTAGTGATGTGGGGGCTGTGCTTTGGCAAAGTGGGTGGGTTATACCCTGCCTGGTGTGCCTTGTCCGCGGGTATCGTCGGACGGGGGGCTACAGTGTCTCCCGACTCCTCGTGTCTCAGCCTCCAGTATTTATGCTGCAATAGTTTATGTGTCAGGGGGCTAGGGTCAGTCTGTTATATCTGGAGTATTTCTCCTGTCCTGTGTGAATTTAAGTTTGCTCCCTCTAATTCTCTCTCTCCTTCTCCCTTCCCTTCCCGGAGGACCTGAGCCCTGGGACCATGCCTCAGGACTACCTGGCCCGATGACTCCTTGCTGTCCCCAGTCCACCTAGTCGTGCTACTGCTCCAGTTTCAACTGTTCTGCCTGCGGCTATGGAACCCTGACCTGTTCACCTGACATGCTACCTGTCCCAGACCTGCTGTTTTCAACTCTCTAGAGACAGCAGGAGCGGTAGAGATACTCTGAATGATCTCAGACGATCCCACTGGTGAAGGAGCCGGATGTGAAGGTCCTGGGCTGGCGTGGTTACACGTGGTCTGCGGTTGTGAGACCGGTTTGACGTACAGCCAAATTCTCTAAAACAACGTTGGTGGCTTATGGTAGAGAAATAAACATTAAATTCTCTGGCAACAGCTCTGGTAGACATTCCTGCAGTCAGCATGCCAAATTGCACGCTCTTTTAAAACTTGAGACATCTGTGGTATTGTGTTGTGTCACAAGACTGCACATTTTAGAGTGGCCTTTTATTCTTCCCAGCACAAGGTGCACCTATGTAAGGATCACGCTGTTTAATCAGCTTCTTGATATGCCACACCTGTCAGGTGGATGGATTATCTTGGCAAAGGAGAAATGCTCACTAACAGGGATCTAAGAAATCTGTGCACAACATTTGAGAGAAATTATATTTGTGTGTGTATGAAACATTAATGGGATCTTTTTATTTCAGCTCAGTGGGGCAGAGATCGGGGTGCCTTGTGAGAAGTTGTTGGCAAGTGGGTAACCCGCCTCTACCATCCGTTCTATTGGCCAACGTGCAATCACTTGAGAATAAACTGGATGAGCTCCGTTCGAGACTATCCTACCAATGGGACATTAAAAACTGTAACATCTCTACCATAAGCCGACAACGAGGATAAAATACAGTTGGCTGGGTTTTCCGTGCGTCGGCATGTCCGGTAAGACGAGGGGTGGTGGTGCGATGTCTAATATTAAGGACGTCTCGAGGTATTGCTCGCCTGAGGTAGAGTATCTCATGATAAGCTGTAGACCACACTATCTACCAAGAGAGTTCTCATCTATATTTTCATAGCCGTCTATTTACCACCACAAACCAATGCTGGAACTAAGACGTCACTCGACGAGCTGTAGAAGGACATAAGCAAACAAGCAAATTCTCATCCAGAAGCGGCATTCCTAATGGCCGGGGACTTTAAACCCGTTTTACCTAATTTCCACCAGCATGTTAAAATGTGCAACCCGAGGAAGAAAAACTCTAGACCACCTTTACTCCACACACAGAGACGCATACAAAGCTCTCCCTCACCCTCCATTTGGCAAGTCTGACCATAACTCTATCCTCCTGATTCCTGCTTACAAGCTAAAACTAAAGCAGGAAGTACCAGTGACTCGCTCAATACGGAAGTGGTCAGATGACGCGAATGCTATGCTACAGGACTGTTTTGCTAGCACAGACTGGAACATGTTCCGGGATTCATCCAATGGCATTGAGGAGTATACCACATCAGTCACTGGCTTGATCAATAAGTGCATCAACGACGTCGTCCCCACAATGACTGTACGTACATATCCCAACCAGAAGCCATGGATTACAGGCAACATCCGCACCGAGCTAAAGGCTAGAGCTGCCGCTTTCAAGGACCGGGACACTCATCCGGACGCTTATAAGAAATCCCACTATGCCCTCAGATGAACCATCAAACAGGCAAAGCATCAATACAGGACTAAGATTGAATCCTACTACACCGGCTCTGATGCACGTCAGATGTGGCAGGGCTTGCAAACTATTAAGGACTACAAAGGGAAACCCAGCCGCGAGCTGCCCAGTGACGTGAACCTACCAAAAAGGCTAAATGCCTGTTATGCTCGCTTCGAGGCAAGCAACACTGAAGCACGCATGAGAGCACCAGCTATTCCGGACGACTGTGATCACCCACTCCATAGCTGATGTGAGCGCGACCTTTAAATAGATCAATATTCACAAGGCCTCGGGGCCAGATGGATTATCAGGACGTGTACTCAGAGCATGCATGGACCAACTGGCAAGTGTCTTCACTGACATTTTCAACCTCTCCCTGACTGAGTCTGTAATACCTGTTTCAAGCAGACCACCATCAGTCCCTGTGCCCAAGAAGGTAAGCTGCCTAAATGACTACCGCCCCGTAGCACTCACATTGGTAGCCATGAAGTGCTTTGAAAGGCTGGTCATGGCTCACATCAACACCCTCACCCCGGAAACACTAAACACACTCCAATTCACATACCGCCCTAACAGATCCACAGATTACGCAATCTCAATCGCACTCCACACTGCCCTTTCCCACCTGCAGAATGCTGTTCATTGACTACAGCTCAGCATTCAACACCATAGTGCCCACAAAGCTCATCACTAAGCTAAGGACCCTGGGACTAAACACCTCCCTCTGCAACTGGATCCTGGACTTCCTGATGGGCCGCCCCCAGGTGGTAAGGGTAGGTAACAACACATCTGCCACGCTGATCCTCAACACGGGGGCCCCTGAGGGGTGCGTGCTCAGTCCCTCCTGTACTATTGTTCACCGACGACTGCGTGGCCAAGCACGACTCCAACACCACCATTAAGTTTGCTGACAACACAACAGTGGTAGGCCTGATCACCAACAACGATGAGGCAGCCTATAGGGAGGAGATCAGAGACCTGACCGTGTGGTGCCAGGACAACAACCTCTCCCTCAATGTGAGCAAGACAAAGGAGCTGATCGTGGACTACAGGAAACGGAAGGACGTACAGGCCCCCATTCACATCGACGGGGCTGTAGTGGAGCGGGTCGTGAGATTCAAGATCCTTGGTGTCCACATCACCAACAAACTATCATGATCCGAACACACAAAGACAGTCGTGTAGAGGGCACGACAACGCCTTTTTCCCCCTCAGGAGACTGGAAAGATTTGACATGGGTCCCAAGATCCTCAAAACGTTCTACAGCTGCACCATCGAGAGCATCCTCATTTATAAACAAAGCTTTTAAATATTGCAAATCATTTCAATAACTATTTCACTATTACAGTTTAAAAACTCAGAAGTGAAATCATTCAACAGTGAACCATCATATTTTTGTTAAAATATCTTAACAATGATAGAGAAGGATGCTGTTATGAATTTGGTCAAAATAGTGTGAGAGAGATGGAAAAACTATTGTTATCCATCAATAATGACAACCTAGATGGTAAGCTATTGAGAATGGTAGCAGACTGTATTACCACCAGGTATAGACAACCTAGATGGTAAACTATTGAGAATGGTAGCAGACTGTATTACCACCAGGTATAGACAACCTAGATGGTAAACTATTGAGAATGGTAGCAGACTGTATTACCACCAGGTATAGACAACCTAGATGGGAAACTATTGAGAATGGTAGCAGACTGTATTACCACCAGGTATAGACAACCTAGATGGGAAACTATTGAGAATGGTAGCAGACTGTATTACCACCAGGTATAGACAACCTAGATGGGAAACTATTGAGAATGGTAGCAGACTGTATTACCACCAGGTATAGACAACCTAGATGGTAAACTATTGAGAATGGTAGCAGACTGTATTACCACCAGGTATAGACAACCTAGATGGGAAACTATTGAGAATGGTAGCAGACTGTATTACCACCTGGTATAGACAACCTAGATGGGAAACTATTGAAAATGGTAGCAGACTGTATTACCACCTCTATTGGCTATATCTTTAACCAAAGCCTAAAGAAGTGGGTGTTTCCACATGCGTGGAAGGAACCTAACGTTCTATTCTAATTCCACTGCCTTAAAATTCTAAAGGATCCGTTTGCTGGCTCTAACAACATCCCAATCCGTTTGCTGGCTGTAACAACAGCCCAATTTGTTTGCTGGCACTAACAACAGCCCAATTCCTTTGCTGGCTCTAACAACGGCCCAATCCGTTTGCTGGCTCTAACAACGGCCCAATCCGTTTGCTGGCTCTAACAACAGCCCAATCCGTTTTCTGGCTCTAACAACAGCCCAATTCGTTTGCTGGCTCTAACAACAGCCCAATTCGTTTGCTGGCTCTAACAACAGCCCAATCCGTTTGCTGGCTCTAACAACAGCCCAATCCGTTTGCTGGCTCTAACAACAGCCCAATTCGTTTGCTGGCTCTAACAACAGCCCAATCCGTTTGCTGGCTCTAACAACAGCCCAATGCGTTTGCTGGCTCTAACAACAGCCCAATCCGTTTGCTGGCTCTAACAACAGCCCAATCCGTTTGCTGGCTCTAACAACAGCCCAATCCGTTTGCTGGCTCTAACAACAGCCCAATCCGTTTGCTGTCCTCTAACAACAGACCAATCCGTTTGCTGGCTCTAACAACAGCCCAATCCGTTTGCTGTCCTCTAACAACAGCCCAATCCGTTTGCTGGCTCTAACAACAGCCCAATCCGTTTGCTGTCCTCTAACAACAGCCCAATCCGTTTGCTGGCACTAACCACAGCCCAATCCGTTTGCTGGCACTAACCACAGCCCAATCCGTTTGCTGGCACTAACAACAGCCCAATCCGTTTGCTGGCTCTAACAACAGCCCAATCCTTTTACTGTCCTCTAACAACAGCCCAATCCGTTTGCTGGCTCTAACCACAGCCCAATCCGTTTGCTGTCCTCTAACAACAGCCCAATCCGTTTGCTGTCCTCTAACAACAGCCCAATCCGTTTGCTGGCTCTAACAACAGCCCAATCCGTTTGCTGGCTCTAACAACAGCCCAATCCGTTTGCTGTCGTCTAACAACAGCCCAATCCGTTTGCTGGCTCTAACAACAGCCCAATCCGTTTGCTGTCGTCTAACAACAGCCCAATCCGTTTGCTGCCTGGTTTTAGTAAACTAGTTGTGATAGTTGTGTTTGACCAAATGCAATGCTAGTTTTTAAAGAACAAGTTCAATACTGACTTTCAGCATATAGAGATGCACAACTAGTCTATGTGTACCAGACCAAACTAATCCCAGACATCAGATGCTTCCAAAACGACACCATGTTCCCCATATGGCTCCAGTCAAAAATAGTGTGCAATTTGAAAAGTGTGCAATTTGGGACACAGCCATTCTGTCAGTGTTGTATGTGATTAGCTGGGTAGTGTGTCTGTGTGTGCGTGTAGGTATGTGTCTTTGTATGTGTGTGTGTGTTTGTGTGTGTCTAGCTGGGCTGTGTGTGTGTGTGTGTGTGTGTGTGTGTGTGTGTGTGTGTGTGTGTGTGTGTGTGTGTGTGTGTGTGTGTGTGTGTGTTACAGAGCAAGACAGGGAGACTGGACACAGAGATTGTTGTGGTTATGATGAGATCAGACTGATTGTCTGCAACTTTTAAATGGTTTCCTTGACAGGCTGCCGTCTTATTCTTTCCTACTAGTCTCTCTCTCTCTCTCTCTCTCTCTCTCTCTCTCTCTCTCTCTCTCTCCTCTTCTTGATTTCTATCTCTTTTGGTCCCCTTCTCTTTTTCTCTCACCTGCTCTCTGTCTTTTCCCTTTCTCCAATAATCCTCTTTCTCTCTTTCCCCCTTTCACCTCTTATCTTTCCATCTCTCAACCCCCTGTCTTCTCCAATCAGCCCCTCTCTCTCTCAGCCTGTCTTCTCCAATCAGCCCCTCTCTCTCAGCCTGTCTTCTCCAATCAGCCCCTCTCTCTCAAACCCCTGTCTTCTACAATCAGCCTCTCTCTCAACCCCCTGTCTTCTCCAATCGGCCCCTCTCTCTCAACCCCCTGTCTTCTCCAATCAGCCCCTCTCTCTCAACCCCCTGTCTTCTCCAATCAGCCTCTCTCTCAACCCCCTGTCTTCTCCAATCAGCCCCTCTCTCTCAACCCCCTCTCTTCTCCAATCAGCCCCTCTCTCTCAGCCCCCTGTCTTCTCCAATCAGCCCCTCTCTCTCTCAGCCTGTCTTCTCCAATCAGCCCTCTTTCAACCCCTGTCTTCTCCCAATCAGCCCCTCTCTCTCAACCCCTATCTTCTCCAATCAGCCCCTCTCTCAACCCCTGTCTTCTCCAACCAGCCTCTCTCTCAACCCCTGTCTTCTCCAATCAACCCCTCTCTCTCTCAGCCTGTCTTCTCCAATCAGCCCTCTCTCTCAACCCCTGTCTTCTCCAATCAGCCCTCTCTCAACCCCCTGTCTTCTCCAATCAGCCCTCTCTCTCAACCCCTATCTTCTCCAATCAGCCTCTCTCTCAACCCCTGTCTTCTCCAACCAGCCTCTCTCTCAACCCCTGTCTTCTCAAATCAGCCCTCTCTCTAAACCCCTGTCTTCTCCAATCAGCCCTCTCTCTCAACCCCTGTCTTCCAATAAGCCCTCTCACAACCCCTGTCTTCTCCAATCAGCCCCTCTCTCAACCCCCCTGTCTTCTCCAATCAGCCCCTCTCTCAACCCCTGTCTTCCAATCAGCCCTCTCTCTCAACCCCTGTCTTCTCCAATCAGCCCCTCAACCCCTTTCTTCTCCAATCAGCCCCTCTCTCTCAACCGCCTGTCTTCTCCAATCAGCCCCTCTCTTTCAACCCCCTCTCTTCTCCAATCAGCCCTTCTCTCTCAACCCCCTCTCTTCTCCAAACAGCCCCTCTCTCTCTCAGCCTGTCTTCTCCAATCAGCCCCTCTCTCTCAACCCCCTCTCTTCTCCAATCAGCCCTCTCTCTCAGCCCCTGTCTTCCCCAATCAGCCCCTCTCTCTCAGCCCCCTGTCTTCTCCAATCAGCCCCTCTCTCTCAGCCCCTGTCTTCTCCAATCAGCCCCTCTCTCTCTCAGCCTGTCTTCTCCAATCAGCCCCTCTCTCAACCTCCCCTGTCTTCTCCAATCAGCCCCTCTCTCTCAACCCCTATCTTCTCCAATCAGCCTCTCTCTCAACCCCTGTCTTCTCCAACCAGCCTGTCTCTCAACACCCTGTCTTCTCCAATCAACCCTCTCTCTCAACCCCTGTCTTCTACAATCAGCCCCTCTCTCTCAACCCCCTGTCTTCTCCAATAAGCCCCTCTCACAACCCCCTGTCTTCTCCAATCAGCCCTCTCTCTCAACCCCCTGTCTTCTCCAATCAGCCTCTCTCTCAACCCCTGTCTTCTCCAACCAGCCTCTCTCTCAACCCCCTGTCTTCTCCAATCAGCCCTCTCTCTCAACCCCCTGTCTTCTCCAACCAGCCCCTCTCTCAACCCCCTGTCTTCTCCAATCAGCCCCTCTCTCAACCCCTGTCTTCTCCAATCAGCCCTCTCTCAACCCCTGTCTTCCAATCAGCCCTCTCTCTCTCAACCCCCTGTCTTCTCCAATCAGCCCCTCAACCCCCTTTCTTCTCCAATCAGCCCCTCTCTCTCAACCGCCTGTCTTTTCCAATCAGCCCCTCTCTTTCAACCCCCTCTCTTCTCCAATCAGCCCTTCTCTCTCAACCCCCTCTCTTCTCCAAACAGCCCCTCTCTCTCTCAGCCTGTCTTCTCCAATCAGCCCCTCTCTCTCAACCCCCTCTCTTCTCCAATCAGCCCCTCTCTCTCAGCCCCCTGTCTTCCCCAATCAGCCCCTCTCTCTCAGCCCCCTGTCTTCTCCAATCAGCCCCTCTCTCTCAGCCCCCTGTCTTCTCCAATCAGCCCCTCTCTCTCTCAGCCTGTCTTCTCCAATCAGCCCCTCTCTCAACCCCCTGTCTTCTCCAATCAGCCCCTCTCTCTCAACCCCCTATCTTCTCCAATCAGCCTCTCTCTCAACCCCCTGTCTTCTCCAACCAGCCTGTCTCTCAACCCCCTGTCTTCTCCAATCAACCCCTCTCTCTCAACCCCCTGTCTTCTACAATCAGCCCCTCTCTCTCAACCCCCTGTCTTCTCCAATAAGCCCCTCTCACAACCCCCTGTCTTCTCCAATCAGCCCTCTCTCTCAACCCCTGTCTTCTCCAATCAGCCTCTCTCTCAACCCCCTGTCTTCTCAACCAGCCTCTCTCTCAACCCCTGTCTTCTCCAATCAGCCCCTCTCTCTCAACCCCTGTCTTCTCCAACCAGCCTCTCTCTCAACCCCTGTCTTCTTCCAATCAGCCCCCTCTCTCAACTCCCCCTGTCTTCTCCAATCAGCCTCTCTCTCAACCCCCTGTCTTCTCCAATCAGCCCCTCTCTCAACCCCTGTCTTCTCCAACCAGCCTCTCTCTCAACCCCTGTCTTCTCCAATCAGCCCTCTCTCTCAACCCCTGTCTTCTCCAATCAGCCCCTCTCTCTCAACCCCTGTCTTCTCTCAATCAGCCTCTCTCTCAACCCCTGTCTTCTCCAATCAGCCCCTCTCTCTCAACCCCCTCTATTCTCCAATCAGCCCCTCTCTCTCAACCCCCTGTCTTCTCCAATCAGCCCTCTCTCAGCCCCCTGTCTTCTCTAATCAGCCTCTCTCTCAGCCCCGTCTTCTCCAATCAGCCCCTCTCTCTCTCAGCCTGTCTTCTCCAATCAGCCCCTCTCTCAACCCCTGTCTTCTCCAATCAGCCCTCTCTCTCAACCCCTGTCTTCTCCAATCAGCCCTCTCTCTCAACCCCTGTCTTCTCCAATCAGCCCCTCTCTCAACCCCCTGTCTTCTCCAATCAGCCCCTCTCTCTCAGCCCCCTCTCTTCTTCAATCAGCCCCTCTCTCTCAACCCCCTGTCTTCTCCAATCAGCCCCTCTCTCTCTAAGCCTGTCTTATATTTCAATCAGCCCCTCTCTCCTTCTCTCTCTCTCTGGATATAAACCAGACTTGGTACCACACCTAACAGAACTGTGAATGTGTGTGTGTGTGTATGTGTGTATGTGTGTGTGTGTGTGTGTGTGTGTGTGTGTGTGTGTGTGTGTGTGTGCGTGTGCGTGCGTGTGCGTGTGCATGCGCGCGTGGGTGACCTACATGAGGAGAACACTCGCCAGACCATATTAGAGTAAACGTGATGTCACAGAGGAAGATGTAGAACTCATAACACAAACAGGTCATAACTCATCTAGACAGTGTTTTGTCAGAAACAAGAGAAGACAGAGGGGGTAAATCCAAACTGACATGCGGAATTGTTTTAAGATCCTCATACTATGGATCATTTAGCTATTTGATTTAGAGTTTTAGGACCCCTTTACGTATAAATATATATATATATATGTATGAAAAATATACATTGTTTTTTAACTTTACTACTATAGCCCATAGAAACGCTTTGAATAACACATTACATAAATGGCAAAAAAGGACATTTAAAAAATGTATTGTATCATAAGAAACAAGGTTTTGAAGTGTCTGTCTTATGTCTAGGAGTTATAAGAATATATATATTTTTTACACATATTTAAGTCCTTATTTTGGGGGGGCAGAAAACTACCTCCATACCTCCATTCATTTGTATGGGTTACCTTCAGACAAGTCCTGTGACACGCCCTCTCAACAACTATATTTTCTGTTGCTCCAGCACCTCCTTGTTTGACTGCACTCGGCACTTTGGTTTCTTCCTTCGCTCACGCTCCTCTCCTCCTGCCTGGTATTCTGCCTCATGAGAGAGTGAACACTGAGTCACTGGGTCGGGGTTCGTGAGAATCTTCCCTTTCCACAGTGGGGTCACATTAGTTTGTTGGCCGAACCGTTCGGACGCTACAGACGTTTTCGTGAGAAGACCAATTTTCAGGATGTCTCATGGTCTGACACACACCGGTGCGTCAATCGACCTTAGGGGGTTAAAGAGAGAGAGAGAGAGAGAGAGAGAGAGAGAGAGAGAGAGAGAGAGAGAGAGAGAGAGAGAGAGAGAGAGAGAGAGAGAGAGAGAGAGAGAGAGAGAGAGAGAGAGAGAGAGAGACAACCAGTGAAGAACAAACACCATTCTAAATACAACCCATATTTATGTTTACTTATTTTCCCTTTTGTACTTTAACTATTTGCACATCGTTACACCACTGTACATAGCCATAATACGGCATTTAAAATGTCTCTGTTCTTTTGAAACTTGTGAGTGTAATGTATACTGTTCATTTTTTATTTATTATTTCACTTTTGTTTATTATCTATTTCACATGCTTTGGCAATGTAAACATATGCTTCCCATGCCCAAAAAGCCCTTTTAATTTAATTTAACGTAATTGAGAGGGGGGGTTGAAACCCATTCACTAAGTTACTGTCAAATGAAGAGAGAGAGAATGTTCAGTCACGCTCTTCTTCTCCTGCATGGTAGCCTTTATGATGAGACAGTGAACACTGAGTCACTGGGTCAGAGAGTTAGGATCTGAGGAACATTCAGTGGATCTAAATGACCGAGAGTGACTGGTGTAATCACACTGTGTCTCTCTATTTAACTCTATTTCCATCCATCTTAAAAATGGGCACGAACTGGTTGATTCAACGTGATTTCAATGTAATTTATCAACGTACTTGTGAATATATTGGATTTGCAAAAAGTCAGCAAGTCATTTTTTTGACCCACATGATTATTTCATCATGATAACCAATTTTCAACTGACAAACCTACCAAGCCTTATATGGACCGTTGTGACATTGACTGTCAGGTGACATCAGACTATATTCGGCCTTACTATTAGCCCGGACAAACGCACTGAATAACAGATTCACTACATAGAACAGATAGTCCCCCCCCAAAAAAAAAAAAAAAAATATCAAACGGACGCTTGTTCTGAAGTGTCTGTCCTATATCTGAGAGATATACGATCAGTAAAACATTCTGTTCTATTTTTTTTTACCTATTATTTGTGTCGTTAAACAGTCTCCACATATACAGTACTTCCTGCCCGTCAGTCTCCACATATACAGTACTTGCTGCCTGTCAAGAAGCAGAAGGGGGCACTTGCCTTGTTACTGTTCGCTGACGATGTTTACTTTGCAAGCTACCGGTAGAAACGTTGAACAGTTGCCTAAACATATAACGGTAAGAAGACTTAATGGACTCTGTTTAGTCACGGCTAGTTAACAAGTTAATATCAGATCCGTCAATATGGCTAGTTAACAAGTTAATAACAGATCAGTCAATATGACTAGTTAACAAGTTAATAACAGACCAGTCAATATGGCTAGTTAACAAGTTAATATCAGATCCGTCAATATGGCTAGTTAACAAGTTAATAACAGACCAGTCAATATGGCTAGTTAACAAGTTAATAACAGACCAGTCAATATGACTAGTTAACAAGTTAATAACAGATCAGTCAATATGACTAGTTAACAAGTTAATAACAGACCAGTCAATATGGCTAGTTAACAAGTTAATAACAGACCAGTCAATATGACTAGTTAACAAGTTAATAACAGACCAGTCAATATGGCTAGTTAACAAGTTAATAACAGACCAGTCAATATGGCTAGTTAACAAGTTAATAACAGACCAGTCAATATGGCTAGTTAACAAGTTAATAACAGACCAGTCAATATGACTAGTTAACAAGTTAATAACAGACCAGTCAATATGGCTAGTTAACAAGTTAATAACAGATCAGTCAATATGACTAGTTAACAAGTTAATAACAGACCAGTCAATATGGCTAGTTAACAAGTTATTAACAGACCAGTCAATATGACTAGTTAACAAGTTAATAACAGACCAGTCAATATGGCTAGTTAACAAGTTAATAACAGACCAGTCAATATGGCTAGTTAACAAGTTAATAACAGACCAGTCAATATGACTAGTTAACAAGTTAATAACAGACCAGTCAATATGACTAGTTAACAAGTTAATAACAGACCAGTCAATATGGCTAGTTAACAAGTTAATAACAGACCAGTCAATATGGCTAGTTAACAAGTTAATAACAGACCAGTCAATATGGCTAGTTAACAAGTTAATAACAGACCAGTCAATATGACTAGTTAACAAGTTAATAACAGACCAGTCAATATGGCTAGTTAACAAGTTAATAACAGACCAGTCAATATGACTAGTTAACAAGTTAATAACAGACCAGTCAATATGGCTAGTTAACAAGTTAATAACAGACCAGTCAATATGACTAGTTAACAAGTTAATAACAGATCAGTCAATATGACTAGTTAACAAGTTAATAACAGACCAGTCAATATGACTAGTTAACAAGTTAATAACAGACCAGTCAATATGGCTAGTTAACAAGTTAATAACAGACCAGTCAATATGGCTAGTTAACAAGTTAATAACAGACCAGTCAATATGGCTAGTTAACAAGTTAATAACAGACCAGTCAATATGACTAGTTAACAAGTTAATAACAGACCAGTCAATATGACTAGTTAACAAGTTAATAACAGACCAGTCAATATGGCTAGTTAACAAGTTAATAACAGACCAGTCAATATGGACTAGTTAACAAGTTAATAACAGACCAGTCAATATGGCTAGTTAACAAGTTAATAACAGACCAGTCAATATGACTAGTTAACAAGTTAATAACAGACCAGTCAATATGACTAGTTAACAAGTTAATAACAGACCAGTCAATATGGCTAGTTAACAAGTTAATAACAGACCAGTCAATATGACTAGTTAACAAGTTAATAACAGACCAGTCAATATGACTAGTTAACAAGTTAATAACAGACCAGTCAATATGACTAGTTAACAAGTTAATAACAGACCAGTCAATATGGCTAGTTAACAAGTTAATAGTCAATATGACTAGTTAACAAGTTAATAACAGACCAGTCAATACTAGTTAACAAGTTAATAACAGACCAGTCAATATAGTTTAGTCAATATGCTAGTTAACAAGTTAATAACAGACCAGTCAATATGACTAGTTAACAAGTTAATAACAGACCAGTCAATATGGCTAGTTAACAAGTTAATAACAGACCAGTCAATATGGCTAGTTAACAAGTTAATAACAGACCAGTCAATATGACTAGTTAACAAGTTAATAACAGACCAGTCAATATGACTAGTTAACAAGTTAATAACAGACCAGTCAATATGACTAGTTAACAAGTTAATAACAGACCAGTCAATATGACTAGTTAACAAGTTAATAACAGACCAGTCAATATGGCTAGTTAACAAGTTAATAACAGACCAGTCAATATGGCTAGTTAACAAGTTAATAACAGACCAGTCAATATGGCTAGTTAACAAGTTAATAACAGACCAGTCAATATGACTAGTTAACAAGTTAATAACAGACCAGTCAATATGACTAGTTAACAAGTTAATAACAGACCAGTCAATATGGCTAGTTAACAAGTTAATAACAGACCAGTCAATATGACTAGTTAACAAGTTAATAACAGACCAGTCAATATGGCTAGTTAACAAGTTAATAACAGACCAGTCAATATGGCTAGTTAACAAGTTAATAACAGACCAGTCAATATGACTAGTTAACAAGTTAATAACAGACCAGTCAATATGACTAGTTAACAAGTTAATAACAGACCAGTCAATATGACTAGTTAACAAGTTAATAACAGACCAGTCAATATGGCTAGTTAACAAGTTAATAACAGACCAGTCAATATGGCTAGTTAACAAGTTAATAACAGACCAGTCAATATGGCTAGTTAACAAGTTAATAACAGACCAGTCAATATGGCTAGTTAACAAGTTAATAACAGACCAGTCAATATGACTAGTTAACAAGTTAATAACAGACCAGTCAATATGACTAGTTAACAAGTTAATAACAGACCAGTCAATATGGCTAGTTAACAAGTTAATAACAGATCAGTCAATATGACTAGTTAACAAGTTAATAACAGATCAGTCAATATGACTAGTTAACAAGTTAATAACAGACCAGTCAATATGGCTAGTTAACAAGTTATTAACAGACCAGTCAATATGACTAGTTAACAAGTTAATAACAGACCAGTCAATATGGCTAGTTAACAAGTTAATAACAGACCAGTCAATATGGCTAGTTAACAAGTTAATAACAGACCAGTCAATATGACTAGTTAACAAGTTAATAACAGATCAGTCAATATGACTAGTTAACAAGTTAATATCAGATCAGTCAATATGGCTAGTTAACAAGTTAATAACAGACCAGTCAATATGACTAGTTAACAAGTTAATAACAGACCAGTCAATATGGCTAGTTAACAAGTTAATAACAGACCAGTCAATATGGCTAGTTAACAAGTTAATAACAGACCAGTCAATATGGCTAGTTAACAAGTTAATAACAGACCAGTCAATATGGCTAGTTAACAAGTTAACAACAGACCAGTCAATATGACTAGTTAACAAGTTAATAACAGACCAGTCAATATGGCTAGTTAACAAGTTAATAACAGACCAGTCAATATGGCTAGTTAACAAGTTAATAACAGACCAGTCAATATGGCTAGTTAACAAGTTAATAACAGACCAGTCAATATGACTAGTTAACAAGTTAATAACAGACCAGTCAATATGGCTAGTTAACAAGTTAATAACAGACCAGTCAATATGACTAGTTAACAAGTTAATAACAGACCAGTCAATATGACTAGTTAACAAGTTAATAACAGACCAGTCAATATGGCTAGTTAACAAGTTAATAACAGACCAGTCAATATGACTAGTTAACAAGTTAATAACAGATCAGTCAATATGACTAGTTAACAAGTTAATAACAGACCAGTCAATATGACTAGTTAACAAGTTAATAACAGACCAGTCAATATGACTAGTTAACA
The DNA here is from genome assembly GCA_030435695.1 of Brachymystax lenok tsinlingensis. Lineage (NCBI taxonomy): Eukaryota > Metazoa > Chordata > Actinopteri > Salmoniformes > Salmonidae > Brachymystax > Brachymystax lenok. Next base: position 2,005,085 of record CM059802.1, read on the forward strand.
AGTTAATAACAGACCAGTTAATATGGCTAGTTAACAAGTTAATAACAGACCAGTCAATATGGCTAGTTAACAAGTTAATAACAGACCAGTCAATATGGCTAGTTAACAAGTTAATAACAGACCAGTCAATATGACTAGTTAACAAGTTAATAACAGACCAGTCAATATGGCTAGTTAACAAGTTAATAACAGATCAGTCAATATGGCTAGTTAACAAGTTAATAACAGACCAGTCAATATGGCTAGTTAACAAGTTAATAACAGACCAGTCAATATGGCTAGTTAACAAGTTAATAACAGACCAGTCAATATGACTAGTTAACAAGTTAATAACAGACCAGTCAATATGACTAGTTAACAAGTTAATAACAGATCAGTCAATATGACTAGTTAACAAGTTAATAACAGACCAGTCAATATGACTAGTTAACAAGTTAATAACAGACCAGTCAATATGGCTAGTTAACAAGTTAATAACAGACCAGTCAATATGGCTAGTTAACAAGTTAATAACAGACCAGTCAATATGGCTAGTTAACAAGTTAATAACAGACCAGTCAATATGACTAGTTAACAAGTTAATAACAGACCAGTCAATATGACTAGTTAACAAGTTAATAACAGACCAGTCAATATGACTAGTTAACAAGTTACCTCCAGGCTGTGTAAGGGCTATTTGACCATGAAGGAGCATGATGGAGTGCTGCATCTGATGACCTGGCCTCCACAATCCCCCGACCTCAACCCAATTGAGATGGTTTGGGATGAGTTGGACCGCAGAGTGAAGGAAAAGCAGCCAACAAGTGCTCAGCATATGTGGGAACTCCTTCAAGATGGTTGGAAAAGCATTCCAGGTGAAGCTGGTTGAGAGATTGCCAAGAGTGTGCAAAGCTGTCATCAAGGCAAAGGGTGGCTACTTTGACTGTGTTATTTCATAGTTTTGATGTCTTTACTATTATTAATGTACAAAAATAAAATAAATAAAAAACATTTAATGAATAGGTGTGTCCAAACTGTTGACTGGTACTGTATGTCTTAGCTGGACATCCAGAGAATGCAGTGCATTCTGGATAGTCCCACTCTAAAACCTTTTCCTTTTTCACACCTCAGCCTGGTCGCCGTGCAGCTGCCTCGCCACCATGTCACCCATTTTTTTGCACTATTGGTTAGAGCCTTTAAGTCAGCATTTCACTGTAAGGTCTACACCTGTTGTATTCAGCATTTCACTGTAAGGTCTACACCTGTTGTATTCAGCATTTCACTGTGAGGTCTACACCTGTTGTATTCAGCATTTCACTGTAAGGTCTACACCTGTTGTATTCAGCATTTCACTGTAAGGTCTACACCTGTTGTATTCAGCATTTCACTGTAAGGTCTACACCTGTTGTATTCGGCATTTCACTGTAAGGTCTACACCTGTTGTATTCAGCATTTCACTGTAAGGTCTACACCTGTTGTATTCGGCATTTCACTGTAAGGTCTACACCTGTTGTATTCGGCATTTCACTGTGAGGTCTACACCTGTTGTATTCGGCGCACGTGACAAATAAACTTTGATTTGATTTGATCATTGCTATGCAAATTACACTACTTTTCTCCTTATCCCTTTCTGACACCTACATCTCTGCATGCCTGGCAGCAGGGTTGGGTAGGTGACTTTCTAAATGTAATCCTTTCCAGTCACTAGTTACCTGTCCCAAAATTGTAATCAGTAATGTAACTTTTGGCTTATCCAAAAGTAATCTGATTAGATTTTAGATTACTTTTCCCTTAAGATGCATTGGAAGAAGACAAATATGTATGTTACCAATTGAACAACGTCTATTGTTTACATAGCTGGCCATATATGGATGTTACATTTTGTTTTATGGGTTGGTTATGTAGGCTACTTCTAACCCATCGCTTTCTACTCATATAATTATACAATTCAATTATCTTTACATTAATATAGAGTACATCATTTATAAGTCCCCAAAATTTGTGTAGCAACGACAGATTGGCCCTTTAAGTCTATCAAAAGTTTGAGCAGGTTTTTTTATAGAATTAGATTGAGCCATAAAAGCCCCACTTTTATTCTATAGGCTGGGATCCGCACTGTGCAGCTGTTATTCTATAGGCTGGGATCCGCACTAAGCAGCTGTTATTCTATAGGCTGGGATCCGCACTATGCAGCTGTTATTCTATAGGCTGGGATCCACACTATGCAGCTGTTATTCCATAGGCTGGGATCCACACTATGCAGCTGTTATTCCATAGGCTGGGATCCGCACTATGCAGCTGTTATTCTATAGGCTGGGATCCGCACTATGCAGCTGTTATTCCATAGGCTGGGATCCGCACTATGCAGCTGTTATTCCATAGGCTGGGATCCGCACTATGCAGCTGTTATTCCATAGGCTGGGATCCGCACTGTGCAGCTGTTATTCCATAGGCTGGGATCCACACTATGCAGCTGTTATTCCATAGGCTGGGATCCTCACTATGCAGCTGTTATTCCATAGGCTGGGATCCGCACTATGCAGCTGTTATTCCATAGGCTGGGATCCACACTATGCAGCTGTTATTCCATAGGCTGGGATCCGCACTGAGCAGCTGTTATTCCATAGGCTGGGATCCGCACTGAGCAGCTGTTATTCCATAGGCTGGGATCCGCACTGAGCAGCTGTTATTCCACAGGCTGGGATCCGCACTATGCAGCTGTTATTCCATAGGCTGGGATCCGCACTGAGCAGCTGTTATTCCATAGGCTGGGATCTCCACTGTGCAGCTGTTATTCCATAGGCTGGGATCCGCACTATGCAGCTGTTATTCTATAGGCTGGGATCCACACTATGCAGCTGTTATTCCATAGGCTGGGATCCGCACTATGCAGCTGTTATTCCATAGGCTGGGATCCGCACTGAGCAGCTGTTATTCCATAGGCTGGGATCTCCACTGTGCAGCTGTTATTCCATAGGCTGGGATCCACACTATGCAGCTGTTGCAAGAGTGGATTTTTCACTGGCTGTCCACTGCTTTCAAAAACAATGATTGATAGGCGGCTTAAACTTCTTTAATTCAGCCATTGTTGGGTTCAAATACACATTTAGATTTGTGAACAGCCATCCACAACAACCCCAATCCGTAAGGCGCAAATAGTTAAATGAGAGAGCAGCAGTGTGATTCACATCAATGCTCTATGTAGATACCAATAATAAGTGACATCCGTATCGCCCGTAGACTACACCACTGCTGTCATCGTGACCTCCAAGCGTTTATTCAAGTTGGATTATCTTTGGATGCCGACAGCAGTCGCACCATTGGAAGACATAGCTTGGACTGTAGCCTACAAAAGCCTATTCCTGCTCTTTTCCCGCGATCCATCAAGCACATCTGGTGTGCCATCATAGTGGTCTCTGACTTGTGGTCAGACTCGCTCAAGTGGAACAAACCTAAACGTGCGCCTTTTTTCAATGCTGATTTGAATGTCATTTAGAAAACAGAGAAGTGTCACAGATTGTTTTTCCCGCAAAACATCCTTTCTGATGTAACAATGTGTGCTGAGAGTCAGGTAGCAAGTTCAGGGAGTGAGTGTTTTAAGAAATAAACGCAACATAATACAGAACAAGAAACACGAACATGAAACTGAAACAGAAGCAATAACGCCTGGGTGAAGGAACCCGAGGGAGTGACATACAGTTGAAGTCGAAGTTTACATACACCTTAGCCAAATACATTTAAATTCAGTTTTTCACAATTCCTGACATTTAATCCTAGTAAAAATTGTCTGTCTTAGGTCAGTTAGGATCACCACTTTATTTTAAGAATGTGAAATGTCAGAATAATAGTAGAGAGAATGATTTATATCAGCTATTATTTCTTTCATCACATTCCAAGTGGGTCAGAAGTTTACATACACTCAATTAGTATTTGGTAGCATTGCCTTGAAATTATTTAACTTCGGTCGAACTTTTTGGGTAGCCTTCCACAAGCTTCCCACAATAAGTTGGGTGAATTTTGGCCCATTCCTCCTGACAGAGCTGGTGTAACTGAGTCAGGTTTGTAGGCCTCCTTGCTCTCACACGCTTTTTCAGTTCTGCCCACAAATTTTCTATAGGATTGAGGTCAGGACTTTGTGATGGCCACTCCAATACCTTGACTTTGTTGTCCTTAAGCCATTTTTCCACAACTTTGTAAGTATGCTTGGGATCATTGTCCGTTTGGAAGACCCATTTGCGACCAAGCTTTATCTTCCTGACTGATGTCTTGAGATGTTGCTTCAATATATCCACATCATTTTCCTGCCTCATGATGCCATCTATTTTGTGAAGTGCACCAGTCCCTCCTGCAGCAAAGCACCCCCACAACATGATGCTGCCACCCCCGTGCTTCACGGTTGGGATGGTGTTCTTCGGCTTGCAAGCCTCCCCCTTTTTCCTCCAAACATAACCATGGTCATTATGGCCAAACAGTTCTATTTTTGTTTCATCAGACCAGAGGGCATTTCTCCAAAAAGTACGATCTGTGCAGTTGCAAACCGTAGTCTGGCTTTTTTATGGCGGTTTTTGAGCAGTGGCTTCTTCCTTGCTTAGCGGCCTTTCAGGTTATGTCGACATAGAACTCGTTTTACTGTGGATATAGATAATTTTGTACCTGTTTCCTCCAGCATCTTCACAAGGTCCTTTGCTGTTGTTCTGGGATTGATTTGCAATTTTCGCACCAAATGTACGTTCATCTCTAGGAGACAGAACGTGTCTCCTTCCTGAGCGGTATGACGGCTGCGTGGTTCCATGGTGTTTATACTTGCGTATTATTGTTTGAACAGATGAACGTGGTACCTTCAGGCTGAACCAGACTTGTGGAGGTCTACAATTTTTTCCCACCGCTAAAGGAGGGCAGCTTCCGCTCAGCCTAGTCCAAGCTCTTCTCTGTCCTGGCGCTCCAATGGTGGAACCAGCTATCCCCTGAAGCTAGGACAGCAGAGTCCCTGCTCATCTTACTATGCCTGTGATATGTCCCACCTATTTTAAGATGAATGCACTAATTGTAACTCTGTATATCTGTATATATTTTTTTTGTATTGTTAAACATTTAAATAGTTGTCCTTTTTAGATAAAACTATACTAAGTACAATCACATCCCCAAATAACTGATTAAACATCACTGGCCTCAACATCACTCTGTAGGTTAGCGCCATGGTTTAGCCGGAGGACAGCTAGCTTCTGTCCTCCTCCGGGTACATTGACTTCAATACAAAACCTAGGAGGCTCATGGTTCTCACCCCCTTTCATAGACGTATACAGTAAATATGACAACTTCTGGAACTGACACGTAGTCCAGCCAATCGAAGAATCAGATAATTAATCTAGTACTGCTACAGCTAGCTAGCACTGCAGTGCATGAAATGTGTTGAGTAGCTGACTCAAAAAGAGAGAAAGACAATAGTTTAATAGTTTTCAACAAATTAATTTCTTCCAAAATGAAGGAGAAGCAAGAGAGAAATAGAGAGAGAGATTGTCATTTCTTTTCAGTTTCCCTTACTTAGCTAGCAAATGCAGCGAGCTAGTTTAGCCTACTGAAACACCCTGCTCAACAGAGGGATGCTATGTTAGCTAGCTGGCTATGAATATCCAACACAACACTGGAACTCTTCCAAGTCAAGGTAAGCTTTTGGTTTGACTCATTTATTGCCACCGTGGCCCGCCGCTGCTTACTGAGCGTACACTAACTTGACTGCATGATTGTAGCGGGTTTTACTAACGCGTTAATTTTATTAGCTATGCTGACAATGACGTTACTTTAATAATATGGTGACAACGATGTAGGATGTGTGTAGCGATTTGGCTTGGAAAGGTTTTTACGCCTGGTCACATACAGCTGATGTGTTGTGCGTTGAAGTCCGCAAACGAAGGGAAGAGAAGGAATACAACGTGGCTGTTATGTGTTTACGCGTGATCAGGGGTGTATTCATTCCGTCGATTCCGTTGAAAAACGTTTCTTAAACAGAACAAAATGAGGATAAACATATGCAGGCTTCAGAATAATCTAAAATACATGTGTAATGATCTAAACCTAACCCAGCTGGTGACTAAGCCTACATGGCCCAACCCTAAAGATCCTTCAAAGTCAACTCTGAATGATCTTATTTTAACGAATAAACCAGAGAAATGTGTTTATACTGGTGTCTTCGCCCGTCAGTGGCCTGAACCTGGTTTAGCTTTCTCTTTGCAGACGTCTTAAATACTATTGTAGATAATCATGCTCCCTTCCAAAAACTAAGGGTTAAAGGTACATAGATTGAATGCCTGGTACACTCCAGAATTATCAGAAGTCATTCATAAAAGAGATGATGCTTTGGTCAAGGCCAGGATCAAAGGCTTAGGCCCGGACTGGCAAGCTTTTAAGATACTGAAGTATCATCCAAATAAAGACAACTTGGTCGAAGCATTGACTCCCTGTCTAAATAAGAGACCTTGGTCTCAGCATTGACTCCATGTCTAAATAAGAGACCTTGGTCTCAGCATTGACTCCATGTCTAAATAAGAGACCTCGGTCTCAGCATTGACTCTTTGTCCGAATAAGAGACCTTGGTCTCAGCATTGATTCCCTGTCTAAATAAAAGTACCTTTGTCTCAGCATTGACTCCCTGTCTAAATAAAGAGACCTTGGTCTCAGCACTGACTCCCTGTCTAAATAAAGAGACCTTGGTCTCAGCATTGACTCCCTGTCTAAATAAAGAGACCTTGGTCCCAGCATTGACTCCCTGTCTAAATAAAGAGACCTTGGTCTCAGCATTGACTCCCTGTCAAAATAAGAGACCTTGGTCTCAGCATTGACTCCCTGTCCAAATAAGAGACGTTGGTCTAAGCATTGACTCCCTGTCCAAATAAGAGACCTTGGTCTCAGCATTGATTCCCTGTCTAAATAAAATTACCTTTGTCTCGGCATTGACTCCATGTCAAAATAAAGAGACCTTGGTCCCAGCATTGACTCCCTGTCTAAATAAAGGTTAAATAAATAAAAACAAATCTGTTGTATGATGCTGTAGGTTGTGTGTGTGTATGTCTGTGTGTGTCTGTTGTATAGTGCTGTAGGTTTTTTGATGTCATCGATATGGAATGTTAAACTGAGTCCTTCCCCAGATCCTACAGATGAAAGAACAGGAAGCTATAAGCTCTCTGAATCCTAGTGTATCTGCGTGTGTGTGTGTGCGTGTGTGTGCGTGTGTGCAGAACATAAAGTAGTTCTAAATGGAAAACAGACAATGTTGAAGAACATCAGATTCCTTATATGAAGACCATCTGTTCTCTGATAATCTAGTGTTATGTTTAACAGGTGAGTAGTGGAATGATAACTATTGGATGGTGTGTGTGTGTGTGTGTGTGTTTGTGTGTGTGTGTGTGTTTGTGTATGTTTGTTTGTGTGTGTGTGTGTGTGTGTGTGAGTGTGAGTGTGAGTGTGTGTTTTTGGGTGTGTGAGTTCAGACAATTGAAGGGCGGTGTGTGTGTTAGCTGGCTTGTTGTTATGTGAAAGTGTATCAACTGTGTCGGCTGGATGTAGTTTAGTGGTAGAGTCAGAGTAAACAGCAGGATGTAGTTTAGTGGTAGAGTCAGAGTAAACAGCAGGATGTAGTTTAGTGGTAGAGTCAGAGTAAACAGCTGGATGTAGTTTAGTGGTAGAGACACAGTAAACAGCTGGATGTAGTTTAGTGGTACAGTCAGAGTAAACAGCAGGATGTAGTTTAGTGGTAGAGTCAGAGTAAACAGCAGGATGTAGTTTAGTGGTAGAGTCACAGTAAACAGCTGGATGTAGTTTAGTGGTAGAGTCAGAGTAAACAGCTGGATGTAGTTTAGTTATGAAGTCAAGGTAAACAGCTGGATGTAGTTTAGTGGTAGAGTCAGAGTAAACAGCTGGATGTAGTTTAGTGGTAGAGTCAGAGTAAACAGCTGGATGTAGTTTAGTTATGAAGTCAAGGTAAACAGCTGGATGTAGTTTAGTGGTAGAGTCACAGTAAACAGTTCGATGTAGTTTAGTTATGAAGTCACAGTAAACAGCTGGATGAAGTTTAGTGGTAGAGTCAGAGTAAACAGCTGGAAGTAGTTTAGTGGTAGGATCACAGTAAACAGCTGGATGTAGATAAGTGGTAGAGTCAGAGTAAACAGATGGGTATACTTTAGTGGTAGAGTCAGAGTAAACAGCTGGATGTAGATTAGTTATAGAGTCAGAGTAAACAGCTGGATGTAGTTTAGTGGTAGAGACACAGTAAACAGCTGGATGTAGTTTAGTGGTAGAGTCAGAGTAAACAGCAGGATGTAGTTTAGTGGTAGAGTCAGAGTAAACAGCTGGATGTAGATAAGTGGTAGAGTCACCGTAAACAGCTGGATGTAGTTTAGTGGTAGAGTCAGAGTAAACAGCTGGATGTAGATTAGTGGTAGAGTCACCGTAAACAGCTGGATGTAGTTTAGTGGTAGAGTCAGAGTAAACAGCTGGATGTAGTTTAGATATGAAGTCAAGGTAAACAGCTGGATGTAGTTTAGTGGTAGAGTCACAGTAAACAGCTGGATGTAGATTAGTTGTAGAGTCACAGTAAACAGCTGGATGTGGTTTAGTGGTCAAGTCATAGTAAACAGCTGGATGTAGTTTAGTGGTAGAGTCAGAGTAAACAGATGGATGTAGTTTAGTTATGAAGTCAAGGTAAACAGCTGGATGTAGTTTAGTGGTAGAGTCACAGTAAACAGCTGGATGTAGTTTAGTTATGAAGTCACAGTAAACAGCTGGATGTAGATTAGTGGTAGAGTCAGAGTAAACAGCTGGAAGTAGTTTAGAGGTAGGATCACAGTAAACAGCTGGATGTAGATAAGTGGTAGAGTCAGAGTAAACAGCTGGATGTAGTTCAGTGGTAGAGTCACAGTAAACAGCTGGATGTAGTTTAGTGGTAGACTCCAGAGTAAACCGCTGGATGTAGTTTAGTGGTAGAGTCACAGTAAACAGATCTATGTATTTTAGTGGTAGAGTCACAGTAAACAGATGAATGTAGTTTAGTGGTAGAGTCAGAATAAACAGATGGATGTAGCTTAGTGGTAGAGTCAGAGTAAACAGCTGGATGTAGTTTATTGGTAGAGTCAGAGTAAACAGCTGTGTGTAGTTTAGTGGTAGAGTCAGAGTACACAGCTGGATTTAGTTTAGTGGTAGAGTCAGAGTACACAGCTGGATGTAGTTTAGTGGTAGAGACACAGTAAACAGATGGATGTAATTAAGTGGTAGAGTCACAGGAAACAGCTGGATATAGTTTCGTAGTAAAGTCAGAGTAAACAGCTGGATGTAGTTTAGTGGTAGAGTCACAGTAAAAAGATGGATGTAGTTTAGTGGTAGAGTCAGAGTAAACAGATGGATGTAGTTTAGTGGTAGAGTCAGAGTAAACAGCTGGAAGTAGTTTAGTGTTAGGATCACAGTAAACAGCTGGATGTAGTTTAGTGGTAGAGTCACAGAAAACAGATGGATGTAGATAAGTGGTAGAGTCAGAGTAAACAGCTGTATGTAGATAAGTGGTAGAGTCAGAGTAAACAGATGGGTGTACTTTAGTGGTAGAGTCAGAGTAAACAGCTGGATGTAGTTTAGTTATAGTGTCAGAGTATACAGCAGGATGTATTTTAGTGGTAGAGTCACAGTAAACAGATGGGTGTACTTTAGTGGTAGAGTCAGAGTAAACAGCTGGATGTAGATTAGTTATAGAGTCAGAGTAAACAGCTGGATGTAGTTTAGTGGTAGAGACACAGTAAACAGCTGGATGTAGTTTAGTGGTAGAGTCAGAGTAAACAGCAGGATGTAGTTTAGTGGTAGGATCACAGTAAACAGCTGGATGTAGATAAGTGGTAGAGTCACCGTAAACAGCTGGATGTAGTTTAGTGGTAGAGTCAGAGTAAACAGCTGGATGTAGTTTAGTGGTAGAGTCACCGTAAACAGCTGGATGTAGTTTAGTGGTAGAGTCAGAGTAAACAGCTGGATGTAGTTTAGATATGAAGTCAAGGTAAACAGCTGGATGTAGTTTAGTGGTAGAGTCACAGTAAACAGCTGGATGTAGATTAGTTGTAGAGTCACAGTAAACAGCTGGATGTGGTTTAGTGGTCAAGTCATAGTAAACAGCTGGATGTAGTTTAGTGGTAGAGTCAGAGTAAACAGATGGATGTAGTTTAGTTATGAAGTCAAGGTAAACAGCTGGATGTAGTTTAGTGGTAGAGTCACAGTAAACAGCTGGATGTAGTTTAGTTATGAAGTCACAGTAAACAGCTGGATGTAGTTTAGTGGTAGAGTCAGAGTAAACAGCTGGAAGTAGTTTAGAGGTAGGATCACAGTAAACAGCTGGATGTAGATAAGTGGTAGAGTCAGAGTAAACAGCTGGATGTAGTTAAGTGGTAGAGTCACAGTAAACAGCTGGATGTAGTTTAGTGGTAGACTCCAGAGTAAACCGCTGGATGTAGTTTAGTGGTAGAGTCACAGTAAACAGATCTATGTATTTTAGTGGTAGAGTCACAGTAAACAGATGAATGTAGTTTAGTGGTAGAGTCAGAATAAACAGATGGATGTAGCTTAGTGGTAGAGTCAGAGTAAACAGCTGGATGTAGTTTATTGGTAGAGTCAGAGTAAACAGCTGTGTGTAGTTTAGTGGTAGAGTCAGAGTACACAGCTGGATTTAGTTTAGTGGTAGAGTCAGAGTACACAGCTGGATGTAGTTTAGTGGTAGAGACACAGTAAAAAGATGGATGTAATTAAGTGGTAGAGTCACAGTAAACAGCTGGATGTAGTTTAGTGGTAGAGTCAGAGTAAACAGCTGGATGTAGTTTAGTGGTAGAGTCAGAGTAAACAGCTGGATGTAGTTTAGTTATGAAGTCAAGGTAAACAGCTGGATGTAGTTTAGTGGTAGAGTCACAGTAAACAGCTGGATGTAGTTTAGTTATGAAGTCACAGTAAACAGCTGGATGTAGTTTAGTGGTAGAGTCAGAGTAAACAGCTGGAAGTAGTTTAGAGGTAGGATCACAGTAAACAGCTGGATGTAGATAAGTGGTAGAGTCAGAGTAAACAGCTGGATGTAGTTCAGTGGTAGAGTCACAGTAAACAGCTGGATGTAGTTTAGTGGTAGACTCAGAGTAAACCGCTGGATGTAGTTTAGTGGTAGAGTCACAGTAAACAGATCTATGTATTTTAGTGGTAGAGTCACAGTAAACAGATGAATGTAGTTTAGTGGTAGAGTCAGAATAAACAGATGGATGTAGCTTAGTGGTAGAGTCAGAGTAAACAGCTGGATGTAGTTTATTGGTAGAGTCAGAGTAAACAGCTGTGTGTAGTTTAGTGGTAGAGTCAGAGTACACAGCTGGATTTAGTTTAGTGGTAGAGTCAGAGTACACAGCTGGATGTAGTTTAGTGGTAGAGACACAGTAAAAGATGGATGTAATTAAGTGGTAGAGTCACAGGAAACAGCTGGATATAGTTTCAGTAGTAAAGTCAGAGTAAACAGCTGGATGTAGTTTAGTGGTAGAGTCACAGTAAAAAGATGGATGTAGTTTAGTGGTAGAGTCAGAGTAAACAGATGGATGTAGTTTAGTGGTAGAGTCAGAGTAAACAGCTGGAAGTAGTTTAGTGTTAGGATCACAGTAAACAGCTGGATGTAGTTTAGTGGTAGAGTCACAGAAAACAGATGGATGTAGATAAGTGGTAGAGTCAGAGTAAACAGCTGTATGTAGATAAGTGGTAGAGTCAGAGTAAACAGATGGGTGTACTTTAGTGGTAGAGTCAGAGTAAACAGCTGGATGTAGTTTAGTTATAGTGTCAGAGTATACAGCAGGATGTATTTTAGTGGTAGAGTCACAGTAAACAGATGGGTGTACTTTAGTGGTAGAGTCAGAGTAAACAGCTGGATGTAGATTAGTTATAGAGTCAGAGTAAACAGCTGGATGTAGTTTAGTGGTAGAGTCAGAGTAAACAGCAGGATGTAGTTTAGTGGTAGAGTCAGAGTAAACAGCTGGATGTAGATAAGTGGTAGAGTCACCGTAAACAGCTGGATGTAGTTTAGTGGTAGAGTCAGAGTAAACAGCTGGATGTAGTTTAGTGGTAGAGTCACCGTAAACAGCTGGATGTAGTTTAGTGGTAGAGTCAGAGTAAACAGCTGGATGTAGTTTAGATATGAAGTCAAGGTAAACAGCTGGATGGAGTTTAGTGGTAGAGTCACAGTAAACAGCTGGATGTAGATTAGTTGTAGAGTCACAGTAAACAGCTGGATGTGGTTTAGTGGTCAAGTCATAGTAAACAGCTGGATGTAGTTTAGTGGTAGAGTCAGAGTAAACAGATGGATGTAGTTTAGTTATGAAGTCAAGGTAAACAGCTGGATGTAGTTTAGTGGTAGAGTCACAGTAAACAGCTGGATGTAGTTTAGTTATGAAGTCACAGTAAACAGCTGGATGTAGTTTAGTGGTAGAGTCAGAGTAAACAGCTGGAAGTAGTTTAGAGGTAGGATCACAGTAAACAGCTGGATGTAGATAAGTGGTAGAGTCAGAGTAAACAGCTGGATGTAGTTCAGTGGTAGAGTCACAGTAAACAGCTGGATGTAGTTTAGTGGTAGACTCAGAGTAAACCGCTGGATGTAGTTTAGTGGTAGAGTCACAGTAAACAGATCTATGTATTTTAGTGGTAGAGTCACAGTAAACAGATGAATGTAGTTTAGTGGTAGAGTCAGAATAAACAGATGGATGTAGCTTAGTGGTAGAGTCAGAGTAAACAGCTGGATGTAGTTTATTGGTAGAGTCAGAGTAAACAGCTGTGTGTAGTTTAGTGGTAGAGTCAGAGTACACAGCTGGATTTAGTTTAGTGGTAGAGTCAGAGTACACAGCTGGATGTAGTTTAGTGGTAGAGACACAGTAAAAAGATGGACGTAATTAAGTGGTAGAGTCACAGGAAACAGCTGGATATAGTTTCGTAGTAAAGTCAGAGTAAACAGCTGGATGTAGTTTAGTGGTAGAGTCACAGTAAAAAGATGGATGTAGTTTAGTGGTAGAGTCAGAGTAAACAGATGGATGTAGTTTAGTGGTAGAGTCACAGTAAACAGCTGGATGTAGTTAAGTGGTAGAGTCACAGTAAAAAGATGGATGTAGTTTAGTGGTAGAGTCAAAGTAAACAGCTGGATGTAGTTTAGTTGTAGAGTCACAGTACACAACTGGATGTAGTTTAGTTATGAAGTCACAGTAAACAGCTGTATGTAGTTTAGTGGTAGAGTCAGAGTAAACAGCTGGAAGTAGTTTAGTGTTAGGATCACAGTAAACAGCTGGATGTAGTTTAGTGGTAGAGTCACAGAAAACAGATGGATGTAGATAAGTGGTAGAGTCAGAGTAAACAGCTGTATGTAGATAAGTGGTAGAGTCAGAGTAAACAGATGGGTGTACTTTAGTGGTAGAGTCAGAGTAAACAGCTGGATGTAGTTTAGTTATAGTGTCAGAGTATACAGCAGGATGTATTTTAGTGGTAGAGTCACAGTAAACAGATGGATGAAGTTTAGTGGTAGAGTCAGAGTAAACAGTTCGATGTAGTTTAGTGGTAGGATCACATCAAACAGCTGGATGTAGTTTAGTGGTAGAGTCACAGTAAACAGATCGATGTAGTTTAGTGGTAGAGTCACAGTAAACAGATGAATGTAGTTTAGTGGTAGAGTCACAGTAAACAGCTGGATGTAGTTTAGTGGTAGAGTCAGAGTAAACAGTTCGATGTAGTTTAGTGGTAGGATCACAGTAAACAGCTGGATGTAGTTTAGTGGTAGAGTCATAGTAAACAGCTGGATGTAGTTTAGTGGTAGAGTCAGAGTAAACAGCTGGATGTAGTTTAGTGGTTGAGTCACAGTAAACAGATGGATGTAGTTTAGTGGTAGAGTCAGAGTAAACAGATGGATGTATGTTATTGGTAGAGTTAGAGTAAACAGCTGGATGTAGTTTAGTGGTAGAGTCACAGTAAACAGATGGATGTAGTTTAGTGGTAGAGTCAGAGTACACAGCTGTATATAGTTTAGTGGTAGAGTCACAGTGAACAGCTGGATGTAGCTTAATGGTAGAGTCAGAGTAAACAGCTGGATGTAGTTTAGTGGTAGAGTCAGAGTAAACAGCTGGATTTGTGTTGGTGGTAGTATCACAGTAAACAAACAGCTGGATGCAGGTTTTTGGTAGAATCAGAGTAAACAGCTGGATGTAGGCTCTTGGTAGAATCATAGTAAACAGCTGGATGTTGGTTGGCTTTAGAATCACAGTAAATTTGGTTGTAGGTTGGTGGCAGGATCATAGTAAACCAACAGCTGTTTGCAGGTTGGCGGTAGAATCACAGTAAACAGCAGGATGAGGGTTGGTGGTAGGATCACAGTAAACAGCAGGATGAGGGTTGGTGGTAGGATCACAGTAAACAGCTGGATGAGGGTTGGTGGTAGAATCACAGTAAACAGCTGGATAAGGGTTGGTGGTAGGATCACAGTAAACAGCTGGATGAGGGTTGGTGGTAGGATCACAGTAAACAGATGGATGTAGTTTAGTGGTAGAGTCAGAGTAAACATATGGATGTAGTTTAGTGGTAGAGTCACAGTAAACAGCTGGATGTAGTTTAGTGGTAGAGTCACAGTAAAAAGATGGATGTAGTTTAATGGTAGAGTCAGAGTAAACAGCTGGATGTAGTTTAGTTATGATGTCAAGGTAAACATCTGGTTGTAGTTTAGTGGTAGAGTCACAGTAAACAACTGGATGTAGTTTAGTGGTAGAGGCACAGTAAACAGATGGATGTAGTTTAGTGGTAGGATCACAGTAAACAGTTCGATGTAGTTTAGTGGTAGGATCAAAGTAAACAGATGGATGTAGTTTAGTGGTAGAGTCACAGTAAACAGCTGGATGTAGTTTAGTGGTAGAGTCAGAATAAACAGATGGATGTAGTTTAGTGGTAGAGTCACAGTAAAAAGATGGATGTAGTTTAGTGGAAGAGTCAGAATAAACAGATGGATGTAGTTCAGTGGTAGATTCACAGTAAGCAGATGGATGTAGTTCAGTGGTAGTGTCAGAGTAAACAGCTGGATGTAGTTTAGTGGTAGAGACACAGTAAACAGCTGGATGTAGTTTAGTGGTAGAGTCAGAGTAAACAGCTGGATGTAGTTTAGTGGTAGAGTCACAGTAAACAGCTGGATGTGGTTTAGTGGTCAAGTCAGAGTAAACAGCTGGATGTAGTTTGGTGGTAGAGTCACAGTAAACAGCTGGATGTAGTTTAGTCGTAGAGTCAGAGTACACAGCTGGATGTATTTTAGTGGTAGATTCACAGTAAACAGATGGATGTAGTTTAGTGGTAGAGTCACAGTACACAACTGGATGTAGTTTAGTTATGAAGTCACAGTAAACATCTGGATGTAGTTTAGTGGTAGAGTCAGAGTAAACAGCTGGAAGTAGTTTAGTGGTAGGATCACAGTAAACAGCTGGATATAGATAAGTGGCAGAGTCAGAGTAAACAGATGGGTGTACTTTAGTGGTAGATTTAGAGTAAACAGCTGGATATAGTTTAGTTATAGAGTCAGAGTATACAGCTGGATGTAGTTTAGTGGTAGAGTCACAGTAAACAGCTGGATATAGTTTAGTGGTAAAGTCAGAGTAAACAGCTGGATGTAGTTTAGTGGTAGAGTCACAGTAAACAGATGGATGTAGTTTAGTGGTAGAGCCAGAGTACACAGCTGGATTTAGTTTCGTGGTAGAGTCACAGTAAACAGCTGGATGTAGCTTAGTGGTAGAGTCAGAGTAAACAGCTGGATGTAGTTTAGTGGTAGAGTCAGAGTAAACAGCTGGATGAGGGTTGGTGGTAGGATCACAGTAAACAAACAGCTGGATGCAGGTTTTTGGTAGAATCACAGTAAACAGCTGGATGTATTCTGGTGGTAGAATCATAGTAAACAGCTGGATGTTGGTTGGCTTTAGAATCACAGTAAATTTGGATGTAGGTTGGTGGCAGGATCACAGTAAACCAACAGCTGGTTGCAGGTTGGCGGCAGAATCACAATAAACAGCAGGATGAGGGTTGGTGGTAGGATCACAGTAAACAGCAGGATGAGGGTTGGTGGTAGAATCACAGTAAACAGCTGGATGCTGGTTGGTGGTAGGATAACAGTAAACAGCTGGATGAGGGTTGGTGGTAGGATCACAGTAAACAGCAGGATGAGGGTTGGTGGTAGGATCACAGTAAACAGCTGGATGAGGGTTGGTGGTAGGATCACAGTAAACAGCTGGATGAGGGTTGGTGGTAGGATCACAGTAAACAGCAGGATGCTGGTTGGTGATAGGATCACAGTAAACAGCTGGATGAGGGTTGGTGGTAGGATCACAGTAAACAGCTGGATGAGGGTTGGTGGTAGGATCACAGTAAACAGCTGGATGAGGGTTGGTGGTAGGATAACAGTAAACAGCTGGATGAGGGTTGGTGATAGGATCACAGTAAACAGCAGGATGCTGGTTGGTGATAGGATCACAGTAAACAGCTGGATGAGGGTTGGTGGTAGGATCACAGTAAACAGCTGGATGAGGGTTGGTGGTAGGATCACAGTAAACAGCAGGATGCTGGTTGGTGATAGGATCACAGTAAACAGCTGGATGAGGGTTGGTGGTAGGATAACAGTAAACAGCTGGATGAGGGTTGGTGATAGGATCACAGTAAACAGCAGGATGCTGGTTGGTGATAGGATCACAGTAAACAGCTGGATGAGGGTTGGTGGTAGGATCACAGTAAACAGCTGGATGAGGGTTGGTGGTAGGATCACAGTAAACAGCAGGATGCTGGTTGGTGATAGGATCACAGTAAACAGCTGGATGAGGGTTGGTGGTAGGATCACAGTAAACAGCTGGATGAGGGTTGGTGGTAGGATCACAGTAAACAGCTGGATGAGGGTTGGTGGTAGGATCACAGTAAACAGCAGGATGCTGGTTGGTGATAGGATCACAGTAAACAGCTGGATGAGGGTTGGTGGCAGGATCACAGTAAACAGCTGGATGAGGGTTGGTGGTAGGATCACAGTAAACAGCTGGATGAGGGTTGGTGGTAGGATCACAGTAAACAGCTGGATGAGGGTTGGTGGTAGGATCACAGTAAACAGCAGGATGAGGGTTGGTGGTAAAATCACAGTAAACAGCTGGATGCTGGTTGGTGGTAGGATAACAGTAAACAGCTGGATGAGGGTTGGTGGTAGGATCACAGTAAACAGCAGGATGAGGGTTGGTGGTAGGATCACAGTAAACAGCTGGATGAGGGTTGGTGGTAGGATCACAGTAAACAGCTGGATGAGGGTTGGTGGTAGGATCACAGTAAACAGCAGGATGCTGGTTGGTGATAGGATCACAGTAAACAGCTGGATGAGGGTTGGTGGTAGGATCACAGTAAACAGCTGGATGAGGGTTGGTGGTAGGATCACAGTAAACAGCTGGATGAGGGTTGGTGGTAGGATCACAGTAAACAGCTGGATGAGGGTTGGTGGTAGGATCACAGTAAACAGCTGGATGAGGGTTGGTGGTAGGATCACAGTAAACAGCTGGATGAGGGTTGGTGGTAGGATCACAGTAAACAGCTGGATGAGGGTTGGTGGTAGGATCACAGTAAACAGCTGGATGAGGGTTGGTGGTAGGATCACAGTAAACAGCTGGATGAGGGTTGGTGGTAGGATCACAGTAAACAGCTGGATGAGGGTTGGTGGTAGGATCACAGTAAACAGCTGGATGAGGGTTGGTGGCAGGATCACAGTAAACCAACAGCTGGTTGCAGGTTGGCGGCAGAATCACAATAAACAGCAGGATGAGGGTTCGTGGTAGGATCACAGTAAACAGCAGGATGAGGGTTGGTGGTAGAATCACAGTAAACAGCTGGATGCTGGTTGGTGGTAGGATAACAGTAAACAGCTGGATGAGGGTTGGTGGTAGGATCACAGTAAACAGCAGGATGCTGGTTGGTGATAGGATCACAGTAAACAGCTGGATGAGGGTTGGTGATAGGATCACAGTAAACAGCTGGATGAGGGTTGGTGGTAGGATCACAGTAAACAGCTGGATGAGGGTTGGTGGTAGGATCACAGTAAACAGCTGGATGAGGGTTGGTGATAGGATCACAGTAAACAGCAGGATGCTGGTTGGTGATAGGATCACAGTAAACAGCTGGATGAGGGTTGGTGGTAGGATCACAGTAAACAGCTGGATGAGGGTTGGTGGTAGGATCACAGTAAACAGCAGGATGCTGGTTGGTGATAGGATCACAGTAAACAGCTGGATGAGGGTTGGTGGTAGGATCACAGTAAACAGCTGGATGAGGGTTGGTGGTAGGATCACAGTAAACAGCTGGATGAGGGTTGGTGGTAGGATCACAGTAAACAGCAGGATGCTGGTTGGTGATAGGATCACAGTAAACAGCTGGATGAGGGTTGGTGGCAGGATCACAGTAAACAGCTGGATGAGGGTTGGTGGTAGGATCACAGTAAACAGCTGGATGAGGGTTGGTGGTAGGATCACAGTAAACAGCTGGATGAGGGTTGGTGGTAGGATCACAGTAAACAGCAGGATGAGGGTTGGTGGTAGAATCACAGTAAACAGCTGGATGCTGGTTGGTGGTAGGATAACAGTAAACAGCTGGATGAGGGTTGGTGGTAGGATCACAGTAAACAGCAGGATGAGGGTTGGTGGTAGGATCACAGTAAACAGCTGGATGAGGGTTGGTGGTAGGATCACAGTAAACAGCTGGATGAGGGTTGGTGGTAGGATCACAGTAAACAGCAGGATGCTGGTTGGTGATAGGATCACAGTAAACAGCTGGATGAGGGTTGGTGGTAGGATCACAGTAAACAGCTGGATGAGGGTTGGTGGTAGGATCACAGTAAACAGCTGGATGAGGGTTGGTGGTAGGATCACAGTAAACAGCTGGATGAGGGTTGGTGGTAGGATCACAGTAAACAGCTGGATGAGGGTTGGTGGTAGGATCACAGTAAACAGCTGGATGAGGGTTGGTGGTAGGATCACAGTAAACAGCTGGATGAGGGTTGGTGGTAGGATCACAGTAAACAGCTGGATGAGGGTTGGTGGTAGGATCACAGTAAACAGCTGGATGAGGGTTGGTGGTAGGATCACAGTAAACAGCAGGATGAGGGTTGGTGGTAGGATCACAGTAAACAGCTGGATGAGGGTTGGTGGTAGGATCACAGTAAACAGCTGGATGAGGGTTGGTGGTAGGATCACAGTAAACAGCTGGATGAGGGTTGGTGGTAGGATCACAGTAAACAGCAGGATGAGGGTTGGTGGTAGGATCACAGTAAACAGCTGGATGAGGGTTGGTGGTAGGATCACAGTAAACAGCTGGATGAGGGTTGGTGGTAGGATCACAGTAAACAGCTGGATGAGGGTTGGTGGCAGGATCACAGTAAACAGCTGGATGAGGGTTGGTGGTAGGATCACAGTAAACAGCAGGATGAGGGTTGGTGGTAGGATCACAGTAAACAGCTGGATGAGGGTTGGTGGTAGGATCACAGTAAACAGCTGGATGAGGGTTGGTGGTAGGATCACAGTAAACAGCTGGATGAGGGTTGGTGGTAGGATCACAGTAAACAGCTGGATGAGGGTTGGTGGTAGGATCACAGTAAACAGCTGGATGAGGGTTGGTGGTAGGATCACAGTAAACAGCTGGATGAGGGTTGGTGGTAGGATCACAGTAAACAGCTGGATGAGGGTTGGTGGTAGGATCACAGTAAACAGCTGGATGAGGGTTGGTGGTAGGATCACAGTAAACAGCTGGATGAGGGTTGGTGGTAGGATCACAGTAAACAGCTGGATGAGGGTTGGTGGTAGGATCACAGTAAACAGCTGGATGAGGGTTGGTGGTAGGATCACAGTAAACAGCTGGATGAGGGTTGGTGGTAGGATCACAGTAAACAGCTGGATGAGGGTTGGTGGTAGGATCACAGTAAACAGCTGGATGAGGGTTGGTGGTAGGATCACAGTAAACAGCTGGATGAGGGTTGGTGGTAGGATCACAGTAAACAGCTGGATGAGGGTTGGTGATAGGATCACAGTAAACAGCAGGATGCTGGTTGGTGATAGGATCACAGTAAACAGCTGGATGAGGGTTGGTGGTAGGATCACAGTAAACAGCAGGATGAGGGTTGGTGGTAGAATCACAGTAAACAGCTGGATGCTGGTTGGTGGTAGGATAACAGTAAACAGCTGGATGAGGGTTGGTGGTAGGATCACAGTAAACAGCAGGATGAGGGTTGGTGGTAGGATCACAGTAAACAGCTGGATGAGGGTTGGTGGTAGGATCACAGTAAACAGCTGGATGAGGGTTGGTGGTAGGATCACAGTAAACAGCTGGATGAGGGTTGGTGGTAGGATCACAGTAAACAGCTGGATGAGGGTTGGTGGTAGGATCACAGTAAACAGCTGGATGAGGGTTGGTGGTAGGATCACAGTAAACAGCTGGATGAGGGTTGGTGGTAGGATCACAGTAAACAGCAGGATGAGGGTTGGTGGTAGGATCACAGTAAACAGCTGGATGAGGGTTGGTGGTAGGATCACAGTAAACAGCTGGATGAGGGTTGGTGGTAGGATCACAGTAAACAGCTGGATGAGGGTTGGTGGTAGAATCACAGTAAACAGCTGGATGCTGGTTGGTGGTAGGATAACAGTAAACAGCTGGATGAGGGTTGGTGGTAGGATCACAGTAAACAGCTGGATGAGGGTTGGTGGTAGGATCACAGTAAACAGCTGGATGAGGGTTGGTGGTAGGATCACAGTAAACAGCTGGATGAGGGTTGGTGGTAGGATCACAGTAAACAGCTGGATGAGGGTTGGTGGTAGGATCACAGTAAACAGCTGGATGAGGGTTGGTGGTAGGATCACAGTAAACAGCTGGATGAGGGTTGGTGGTAGGATCACAGTAAACAGCTGGATGAGGGTTGGTGGTAGGATCACAGTAAACAGCAGGATGCTGGTTGGTGATAGGATCACAGTAAACAGCTGGATGAGGGTTGGTGGTAGGATCACAGTAAACAGCTGGATGAGGGTTGGTGGTAGGATCACAGTAAACAGCTGGATGAGGGTTGGTGGTAGGATCACAGTAAACAGCAGGATGCTGGTTGGTGATAGGATCACAGTAAACAGCTGGATGAGGGTTGGTGGTAGGATCACAGTAAACAGCTGGATGAGGGTTGGTGGTAGGATCACAGTAAACAGCAGGATGCTGGTTGGTGGTAGGATCACAGTAAACAGCAGGATGCTGGTTGGTGATAGGATCACAGTAAACAGCTGGATGAGGGTTGGTGGTAGGATCACAGTAAACAGCTGGATGAGGGTTGGTGGTAGGATCACAGTAAACAGCTGGATGAGGGTTGGTGGTAGGATCACAGTAAACAGCAGGATGCTGGTTGGTGATAGGATCACAGTAAACAGCTGGATGAGGGTTGGTGGTAGGATCACAGTAAACAGCTGGATGAGGGTTGGTGGTAGGATCACAGTAAACAGCAGGATGCTGGTTGGTGATAGGATCACAGTAAACAGCTGGATGAGGGTTGGTGGTAGGATCACAGTAAACAGCTGGATGAGGGTTGGTGGTAGGATCACAGTAAACAGCTGGATGAGGGTTGGTGGTAGGATCACAGTAAACAGCTGGATGAGGGTTGGTGGTAGGATCACAGTAAACAGCTGGATGAGGGTTGGTGGTAGGATCACAGTAAACAGCTGGATGAGGGTTGGTGGTAGGATCACAGTAAACAGCTGGATGAGGGTTGGTGATAGGATCACAGTAAACAGCTGGATGAGGGTTGGTGATAGGATCACAGTAAACAGCTGGATGAGGGTTGGTGGTAGGATCACAGTAAACAGCTGGATGAGGGTTGGTGGTAGGATCACAGTAAACAGCTGGATGAGGGTTGGTGGTAGGATCACAGTAAACAGCTGGATGAGGGTTGGTGGTAGGATCACAGTAAACAGCTGGATGAGGGTTGGTGATAGGATCACAGTAAACAGCTGGATGAGGGTTGGTGGTAGGATCACAGTAAACAGCTGGATGAGGGTTGGTGGTAGGATCACAGTAAACAGCTGGATGAGGGTTGGTGGTAGGATCACAGTAAACAGCTGGATGAGGGTTGGTGGTAGGATCACAGTAAACAGCTGGATGAGGGTTGGTGGTAGGATCACAGTAAACAGCTGGATGAGGGTTGGTGGTAGGATCACAGTAAACAGCTGGATGAGGGTTGGTGGTAGGATCACAGTAAACAGCTGGATGAGGGTTGGTGGTAGGATCACAGTAAACAGCTGGATGAGGGTTGGTGGTAGGATCACAGTAAACAGCTGGATGAGGGTTGGTGGTAGGATCACAGTAAACAGCAGGATGAGGGTTGGTGGTAGGATCACAGTAAACAGCTGGATGAGGGTTGGTGGTAGGATCACAGTAAACAGCTGGATGAGGGTTGGTGGTAGGATCACAGTAAACAGCTGGATGAGGGTTGGTGGCAGGATCACAGTAAACAGCTGGATGAGGGTTGGTGGTAGGATCACAGTAAACAGCAGGATGAGGGTTGGTGGTAGGATCACAGTAAACAGCTGGATGAGGGTTGGTGGTAGGATCACAGTAAACAGCTGGATGAGGGTTGGTGGTAGGATCACAGTAAACAGCTGGATGAGGGTTGGTGGTAGGATCACAGTAAACAGCTGGATGAGGGTTGGTGGTAGGATCACAGTAAACAGCTGGATGAGGGTTGGTGGTAGGATCACAGTAAACAGCTGGATGAGGGTTGGTGGTAGGATCACAGTAAACAGCTGGATGAGGGTTGGTGGTAGGATCACAGTAAACAGCTGGATGAGGGTTGGTGGTAGGATCACAGTAAACAGCTGGATGAGGGTTGGTGGTAGGATCACAGTAAACAGCTGGATGAGGGTTGGTGGTAGGATCACAGTAAACAGCTGGATGAGGGTTGGTGGTAGGATCACAGTAAACAGCTGGATGAGGGTTGGTGGTAGGATCACAGTAAACAGCTGGATGAGGGTTGGTGGTAGGATCACAGTAAACAGCTGGATGAGGGTTGGTGGTAGGATCACAGTAAACAGCTGGATGAGGGTTGGTGGTAGGATCACAGTAAACAGCTGGATGAGGGTTGGTGATAGGATCACAGTAAACAGCAGGATGCTGGTTGGTGATAGGATCACAGTAAACAGCTGGATGAGGGTTGGTGGTAGGATCACAGTAAACAGCAGGATGAGGGTTGGTGGTAGAATCACAGTAAACAGCTGGATGCTGGTTGGTGGTAGGATAACAGTAAACAGCTGGATGAGGGTTGGTGGTAGGATCACAGTAAACAGCAGGATGAGGGTTGGTGGTAGGATCACAGTAAACAGCTGGATGAGGGTTGGTGGTAGGATCACAGTAAACAGCTGGATGAGGGTTGGTGGTAGGATCACAGTAAACAGCTGGATGAGGGTTGGTGGTAGGATCACAGTAAACAGCTGGATGAGGGTTGGTGGTAGGATCACAGTAAACAGCTGGATGAGGGTTGGTGGTAGGATCACAGTAAACAGCTGGATGAGGGTTGGTGGTAGGATCACAGTAAACAGCAGGATGAGGGTTGGTGGTAGGATCACAGTAAACAGCTGGATGAGGGTTGGTGGTAGGATCACAGTAAACAGCTGGATGAGGGTTGGTGGTAGGATCACAGTAAACAGCTGGATGAGGGTTGGTGGTAGAATCACAGTAAACAGCTGGATGCTGGTTGGTGGTAGGATAACAGTAAACAGCTGGATGAGGGTTGGTGGTAGGATCACAGTAAACAGCTGGATGAGGGTTGGTGGTAGGATCACAGTAAACAGCTGGATGAGGGTTGGTGGTAGGATCACAGTAAACAGCTGGATGAGGGTTGGTGGTAGGATCACAGTAAACAGCTGGATGAGGGTTGGTGGTAGGATCACAGTAAACAGCTGGATGAGGGTTGGTGGTAGGATCACAGTAAACAGCTGGATGAGGGTTGGTGGTAGGATCACAGTAAACAGCTGGATGAGGGTTGGTGGTAGGATCACAGTAAACAGCAGGATGCTGGTTGGTGATAGGATCACAGTAAACAGCTGGATGAGGGTTGGTGGTAGGATCACAGTAAACAGCTGGATGAGGGTTGGTGGTAGGATCACAGTAAACAGCTGGATGAGGGTTGGTGGTAGGATCACAGTAAACAGCAGGATGCTGGTTGGTGATAGGATCACAGTAAACAGCTGGATGAGGGTTGGTGGTAGGATCACAGTAAACAGCTGGATGAGGGTTGGTGGTAGGATCACAGTAAACAGCAGGATGCTGGTTGGTGGTAGGATCACAGTAAACAGCAGGATGCTGGTTGGTGATAGGATCACAGTAAACAGCTGGATGAGGGTTGGTGGTAGGATCACAGTAAACAGCTGGATGAGGGTTGGTGGTAGGATCACAGTAAACAGCTGGATGAGGGTTGGTGGTAGGATCACAGTAAACAGCAGGATGCTGGTTGGTGATAGGATCACAGTAAACAGCTGGATGAGGGTTGGTGGTAGGATCACAGTAAACAGCTGGATGAGGGTTGGTGGTAGGATCACAGTAAACAGCAGGATGCTGGTTGGTGATAGGATCACAGTAAACAGCTGGATGAGGGTTGGTGGTAGGATCACAGTAAACAGCTGGATGAGGGTTGGTGGTAGGATCACAGTAAACAGCTGGATGAGGGTTGGTGGTAGGATCACAGTAAACAGCTGGATGAGGGTTGGTGGTAGGATCACAGTAAACAGCTGGATGAGGGTTGGTGGTAGGATCACAGTAAACAGCTGGATGAGGGTTGGTGGTAGGATCACAGTAAACAGCTGGATGAGGGTTGGTGATAGGATCACAGTAAACAGCTGGATGAGGGTTGGTGATAGGATCACAGTAAACAGCTGGATGAGGGTTGGTGGTAGGATCACAGTAAACAGCTGGATGAGGGTTGGTGGTAGGATCACAGTAAACAGCTGGATGAGGGTTGGTGGTAGGATCACAGTAAACAGCTGGATGAGGGTTGGTGGTAGGATCACAGTAAACAGCTGGATGAGGGTTGGTGATAGGATCACAGTAAACAGCTGGATGAGGGTTGGTGGTAGGATCACAGTAAACAGCTGGATGAGGGTTGGTGGTAGGATCACAGTAAACAGCTGGATGAGGGTTGGTGGTAGGATCACAGTAAACAGCTGGATGAGGGTTGGTGGTAGGATCACAGTAAACAGCTGGATGAGGGTTGGTGGTAGGATCACAGTAAACAGCTGGATGAGGGTTGGTGGTAGGATCACAGTAAACAGCTGGATGAGGGTTGGTGGTAGGATCACAGTAAACAGCTGGATGAGGGTTGGTGGTAGGATCACAGTAAACAGCTGGATGAGGGTTGGTGGTAGGATCACAGTAAACAGCTGGATGAGGGTTGGTGGTTCTGAGTAATTCTGAAAAAATGTGGGAAATTGTTTACTGGCAGAGGACCATAGAGAGTGGCTACTCTTAGCAAACAGATTAAGAATTTACACAATCTTCTGTGAAAAGTGCCTCCGCCTACCTCCCCTTACCTCCTCCTTCTCTACACCCACAGGATGGGTGCCAATCCAATGTCTTGACAGTATCACCGTCATGTCAACACTCCTTGACTGAATCGCTAATGCCTTCCAGGGACACTCCTCGAAGACTTCTCCCACTTCCCTGGGCAATGGAGCAGGACGGTTGCTTCTGATGGATATGCTGGATGGTACTGTCACCATTCCTGCTTCCAAACCTTGGAAACACGTCACTTGCCGTAGGCCACATGGAGGGAAGAGGCCTGTGGCGAGTGGGGCTTCTTTGGCGTTAGGAAGCACAATCCAAATCCAGTTGTCAAAAAGCTGGGGAATTGGACCGATTCATTGGATGGATTCATTTAAATGTCAGACGTTTTATCTCAAATGGATTTGATTATAAGTCTGGGCCTCTCAGACCAACGTGGACTTTCTGGTAATATCTGAAATTTGACTACATAAGACTGTGCTGATGTGTCTCTGACTGGCTATAATGTTTTAAGATCTGACGGTGTTGCCAGAAGTGCAAGCATTTACAAAGGACAATTTAAATGTTTCTGTATCTCTCACTACCTCTGCCCCTAAACAATTTGACTGTCTAGTGACTCTAGTCCTAAATGTGGGCCTTGGTAATAATGCCTACTTACGCTAATGCTAAGGTATCGCCCTCCCTCTGTCTCAACATGTGCTCTTAGCCAATAGCCTGACTTGCTGTCTTACAATGCTAAATCTGAATGATTAATTTAGGGTGATCTTAATCTGGATTGGTTGATGCCAGCTTCTGATAGGCGAAAGATAGCTGCATTGAGTTAAATCTAAGATAGCTGCATCGATCTAAAATCGTGACAAATGCCCCCTCGTGATACTCATACAACCAATGGAATCTTTGCTAATTTTGTTCAGTGATTAGTGTCCCATTGCCTGCGTAAGATATACTAAGGTACCTAAATCCCTTTCATTATTACAAAGAGAAATTATAGGAATTTCAATGAGCAACAATTCTTGTCTGATCTGGGATTGTGTGGATATCTCTGACTCGGCTTAAGCCCTAAATTGTTTTACTTACTTTCTCAACTCTATTGCTGATAAGCATTCTCAGTTCAAGAAACTAAGGGTAAGGGATAAAGCTAATCCCTGGTTCACACATGAGAATTTAGCTTGGGCTAAAGCTGACTGATTCTCCTGGCGTTCCTTCAGATGCTGGATAAAATAAAGGTAATTAAAAAATAGATGTCTATCCCTTGTTAGAAAAGCAAAATTGACATACTGTGTATCTGAGAATGGTGGGAAACCAGCTGCCTTCTGGAAGGTTCTCAAATCTCTTAAACAAAACTCCACCCTCCTCATTACCCCAGCGGGTTATGACAGTCTTTGGTCCAGTAACAGATACGATGGACATTTGGGGTGCTTTTAAATAACCACTTCGCCTCACCTATTTGACAATATAGCTTCTTAAAACTCTGATTCCAGTAGAGGGAGTCCTTTACTCACCTCGAGCCAGGTTTCAGGGAACCATATTTTCCCAGATACACAATCCTCATTTTCATGTCAACCATTTGATGTCTATGATGTACTACTGTAAGTGCCTTATTGTAGATCGATGAAAGGAAAATCCACTGGGGCTGACTCAGATCTGGAAAACCCTGACACAAAGGGCAGAGATCCTTCTGACTTGGATACCTACCGTCCAATTTCCAATCTTGCCTTGCCAACGTTGTTAGAGTCCCTGTTCTTCGTTCCAAAATGGCATCCTATTCAGTATAGGGCTCTGGTCAAAAGTAGTGCACTATACAGGGTATAGGATGCCATTTGGATTGCAGTCTCTGAGTCCAACATGCAGTTCCCTTAACTGCACTTAAGACTCTCAGCTTAGAACTTTTTTTTTTTAATCTTCTCATTCTGTTCTTAATGAGCACCAATCTGGTTAAAGACCTGGAAATAGTTTCAGGGGCTACACTTGTCTTAGAGGACGTTCTCTACTGTTTAGACCATAAAGAAAGCATTGCGCATTTGCTACGGTTGACCATTTCTTACTTGTTCTGAAATAGGCCCATGTCAGGCATCTAAAGTACAGGACACAATGTATGCTTGCTGATTCTATCAAATCTAGTTTCCTCGATAAAAAGGTGTACAGCAGGGGGGTCGATTTGTGGGGCCTGTTCTCTTCACCATTTATATAAATAATAGTGGTATATCTGTTTCAAAACAGGTAACATGCTTCATCTCTCCCCAGATGATACAGGCATTTACTCCTGTACCCCCATCTGTACAGCAGGCCATTCATGACCTTCTGCATGGTTTTGACTCGATAAACCCCCAAAAAATCCCTTACTGATCTTAAACTAGCGCTGAAAGCTAATAAAACCAGGTTGATGTTGTTTTATGGGTGTTGTAATACTTGACCCTGAGGGACCTGTGTATTTACACACTGAAGGGAATCCACATTGAGCAAGTTTCCTATTATACTGTAAGTACTTGGGTATTTGAAACACAAATTGGTAAACTGACCCAAAAAAAGCTGAGAATTAAGATTGGTTTATTTTATAGAAATGAATCCTGCCTCACTTTGGAAAGTCGAAGGAAGATTGTTCAAGCAACGCTTCCTCCCAGTGCTTGATTATGGTGATATAATCACTGCAGCCTCTGTTTTAAAACCTTTCGATGCAGTCTGTCGTTTCAGCCTTTCAGGACACCTTGAAATTACACTTGCTGCTCTCTGTTGGGAGAGTTTAGATGGAGTTAAGCACTGCGTTTTACCACCGGGGACAACGGTTTTTTCTGGGCTCCCCAGTGGCGCAGCGGTCTAAGGCACTGCATCTAGGTGCTTGAGGTGTCACTACAGACACCCTGGTTTGAATCCAGGCTGTATCACATTTGGCTGTGATTGGGAGTCCCATAGGGTGGCGCACAATTGGTCCAGTGTAGTGCTGGTGTAGGCCGTCGTTGTAAATAAGAATTTGTTCTTAATTGACTTGCCTTGTTAAATGAATAAAAACAATTATTGAACTCAACCTGCAGGAGGTGGATTTGTTGTTATTAAGTAGGGCAAACAGCTGCAGGATGGGTGTGTCTTGGGTGGTGACAAGGAAATACCCACAGCAAACCACACCCCCCAAGCCCACTTGCTTCTGGCACGGCGGCCAACATTTATTGAGGAGCAACCAACATATCAGGCCAAATCAGCGGGTGCAGTTCCCCTTTAAGAATTCTGTTCTAGGTTGTTCATCCATTCAGTGTGAGAAAGAGGTCTGGATTGTATTGCACTTGAAGCAATCATGTGTTTCTATGTAGCTAGCTTAGCGACCTTGACACTGTTGGCTAGCAAGATTAGAGCTTTCTGTTGGGATGGCTGTTAGAAATCTAGTCTCTTTGGTTGTCCACTATGCTTCCTCCCCTGCTCTGTCTCTATAATATGCCAGTGTCTCTCCTCTGTTCTCTCTGTCTCTATAATATGCCAGTGTCTCTCCTCTGTTCTCTCCGTCTCTATAATATGCCAGGTTGGAGGTTCCGGTGTTGGAGGGAGAATGAGGGATGGTTGGGAACGTTTGTCTCTCTCGTTGGGAACGTCCCTGAACTCTCTGAAACCTTTCCATGACGACTGACAGAGGCCCAGACAGTACACACACGCACTAACACACACACTATCACACACACACACACTATCACACACACTCACGCACGCACATACACTCACACACTCACACACTCACACACACACACTCTCACGCACACACACACACTCTCACACACTCACGCACTCTCACACACACACACACTCACACACTCACGCACTCACACACTCACGCACACACACACTCACACACACACACACACACACTCACACACACACACTCACGCACACACACACTCACACACTCACACACACACACTCAACATTCTCTCTCAGACTTTTTATGGATTAGAGAGAGAGAGGGATGAGGGGAGAGAGAGGGATGAAGGGAGAGAGAGAGAGATGAGGGGAGAGAGAGATGAGGGGAGAGAGAGAGAGATGAGGGGAGAGAGAGATGAGGGGAGAGAGAGAGAGGGATGAGGGAGAGAGAGAGATGAGGGGAGAGAGAGAGAGGGATGAGGGGAGAGAGAGATGATGGGAGAGAGAGAGAGGGATGAGGGAGAGAGAGATGAGGGAGAGAGAGAGGGATGAGGGGAGAGAGAGAGAGGGATGAGGGGAGAGAGAGAGGGATGAGGGGAGAGAGAGAGATGAGGGGAGAGAGAGAGAGGGATGAGGGGAGAGAGAGAGGGATGAGGGAGAGAGAGATGAGGGAGAGAGGGATGAGGGGAGAGAGAGAGGGATGAGGGGAGAGAGAGAGAGGGATGAGGGGAGAGAGAGATGAGGGGAGAAAGAGAGGGATGAGGGGAGAGAGAGAGGGATGAGGGGAGAGAGAGAGGGATGAGGGGAGAGAGAGATGAGGGGAGAAAGAGAGGGATGAGGGGAGAGAGAGAGAGGGATGAGGGGAGAGAGAGGGATGAGGGGAGAGAGGGTTGTATTGTGTGTTTTGTGTTTAGATCAGGGGTTATTGTGTGTTTTGTGTTTAGATCAGGGGGATATTGTGTGTTCTCCGTTTAGATCAGGGGTTATTGTGTGTTTTGTGTTTAGATCAGGGGGTTGTTGTGTGTTTGTGTTTAGATCAGGGGGTTGTTGTGTGTTTTCTGTTTAGACCAGGGGGTTATTGTGTGTTTTGTGTTTAGATCAGGGGGTTATTGTGTGTTTTGTGTTTTGATCAGGGGGTTATTGTGTGTTTTGTGTTTAGATCAGGGGGTTGTTGTGTGTTTGTGTTTAGATCAGGGGGTTATTGTGTGTTTTGAGTTTAGATCAGGGGAATATTGTGTGTTCTCCATTTAGATCAGGGGGTTATTGTGTGTTTTGTGTTTAGATCAGGGGGATATTGTGTGTTTTCCGTTTAGATCAGGGGTTATTGTGTGTTTTGTGTTTAGATCAGGGGTTATTGTGTGTTTTGTGTTTAGATCAGGGGGATATTGTGTGTTCTCCGTTTAGATCAGGGGTTATTGTGTGTTTTGTGTTTAGATCAGGGGTTATTGTGTGTTCTCCGTTTAGATCAGGGGGATATTGTGTGTTCTCCATTTAGATCAGGGGGTTATTGTGTGTTTTGTGTTTAGATCAGGGGGATATTGTGTGTTCTCCGTTTAGATCAGGGTTATTGTGTGTTTTGTGTTTAGATCAGGGTTATTGTGTGTTTTGTGTTTAGATCAGGGGGATATTGTGTGTTCTCCGTTTAGATCAGGGGTTATTGTGTGTTTTGTGTTTAGATCAGGGGTTATTGTGTGTTTTGTGTTTAGATCAGGGGGATATTGTGTGTTCTCCGTTTAGATCAGGGGTTATTGTGTGTTTTGTGTTTAGATCAGGGGTTATTGTGTGTTTTGTGTTTAGATCAGGGGGTTATTGTGTGTTTTGTGTTTAGATCAGGGGGTTATTGTGTGTTTTGTGTTTAGATCAGGGGGTTGGTGTGTGTTTTCTGTTTAGACCAGGGGGTTGTTGTGTGTTTGTGTTTAGATCAGGGGGTTATTGTGTGTTTTGTGTTTAGATCAGGGGGTTATTGTGTGTTTTGTGTTTAGATCAGGGGATATTGTGTGTTTTGTGTTTAGATCAGGGGTTATTGTGTGTTTGTGTTTAGATCAGGGGGTTATTGTGTGTTTTGTGTTTAGATCAGGGGGTTATTGTGTGTTTTGTGTTTAGATCAGGGGGTTATTGTGTGTTTTGTGTTTAGATCAGGGGGTTATTGTGTGTTTTGTGTTTAGATCAGGGGGATATTGTGTGTTCTCCGTTTAGATCAGGGGTTATTGTGTGTTTTGTGTTTAGATCAGGGGTTATTGTGTGTTTTGTGTTTAGATCAGGGGGATATTGTGTGTTCTCCGTTTAGATCAGGGGTTATTGTGTGTTTTGTGTTTAGATCAGGGGTTATTGTGTGTTTTGTGTTTAGATCAGGGGGTTATTGTGTGTTTTGTGTTTAGATCAGGGGGTTATTGTGTGTTTTGTGTTTAGATCAGGGGGTTGTTGTGTGTTTTCTGTTTAGACCAGGGGGTTGTTGTGTGTTTGTGTTTAGATCAGGGGGTTATTGTGTGTTTTGTGTTTAGATCAGGGGGTTATTGTGTGTTTTGTGTTTAGATCAGGGGATATTGTGTGTTTTGTGTTTAGATCAGGGGTTATTGTGTGTTTGTGTTTAGATCAGGGGGTTATTGTGTGTTTTGTGTTTAGATCAGGGGGTTATTGTGTGTTTTGTGTTTAGATCAGGGGGTTATTGTGTGTTTTGTGTTTAGATCAGGGGGTTATTGTGTGTTTTGTGTTTAGATCAGGGGGATATTGTGTGTTTTGTGTTTAGATCAGGGGTTATTGTGTGTTTTGTGTTTAGATCAGGGGTTGTTGTGTGTTTTGTGTTTAGATCAGGGGTTATTGTGTGTTTTGTGTTTAGATCAGGGGGATATTGTGTGTTTTGTGTTTAGATCAGGGGGTTATTGTGTGTTTTGTGTTTAGATCAGGGGGTTGTTGTGTGTTTTGTGTTTAGATCAGGGGTTATTGTGTGTTTTGTGTTTAGATCAGGGGGATATTGTGTGTTTTGTGTTTAGATCAGGGGTTATTGTGTGTTTGTGTTTAGATCAGGGGGATATTGTGTGTTTTGTGTTTAGATCAGGGGGTTATTGTGTGTTTTGTGTTGGTGGTTAATATGTTTGTCAGCAACACACAATCACCCCCTGATCTAAACACAAAACACACAATCACCCCACACAACCCTCCCCTGTTATTGTAATGGTGAGAGGTTAGCGTGTCTTGGGGGTATGATATAAAATGCTAACCTCCCCTGTTATTGTAATGGTGAGAGGTTAGCATGTCTTGGGGGTATGATATAAAATGCTAATCTCCCCTGTTATTGTAACGGTGAGAGGTTAGCATGTCTTGGGGGTATGATATAAAATGCTAATCTCCCCTGTTATTGTAATGGTGAGAGGTTAGCATGTCTTGGGGGTATGATATAAAATGCTAACCTCCCCTGTTATTGTAATGGTGAGAGGTTAGCATGTCTTGGAGGTATGATATAAAATGCTAACCTCTCCTGTTATTGTAATGGTGAGAGGTTAGCATGTCTTGGAGGTATGATATAAAATGCTAACCTCTCCTGTTATTGTAATGGTGAGAGGTTAGCATGTCTTGGAGGTCTGATATTTGTGCGTCTGTAACTTTCTCACTGATCATTATTCACGATTCATTCAGGATGATCCGTAACCATGGCAGCATCCACACTACTGTCGAAAGTGTTCAGAAACATATTCTATTCTTATTTACAATAAAAGTGACTCCAAAATGGCACATAACATTATTTACCATTCATGTTTCTACTGGGCACAAATTAATCCGCCTTTCCTTCCAGTTCTCTGCTGCCAATGAATGGAACAAACTGCAAAAATACAGGTCGCAGTGGTGGGTAGTATATGGGGCTTTGGTGACAAAACGGATGGCACTGTGATAGACTGCATCCAATTTGTAGAGTAGACTGTTGGAGGCTATTTAGTAAATGACATCACCGAAGTCGAGGATCAGTAGGATGGTCAGTTTTACGAGGGTAAGTTTGGCAGCATGAGAAGAATGCTTTGTTGCGAAATAGGAAGCCAATTCTAGATTTCATTTTGGATTGGAGATGTTTGATGTGAGTCTGGAAGGAGAGTTTACAGTCTAACCAGTAGTCTTGACTACTTGGTGAATGCTTTGAGCAGGACAATAGTCTTGACTACTTGGTGAATGCTTTGAGCAGGACAATCGTCTTGATTACTTGGTGAATGCTTTGAGCAGGACAATAGTCTTGACTACTTTGTGAATGCTTTGAGAAGGACAACAACTGCTTTCAATGAGAGGAGACAAGCCTGTGCTTGTTTTTTAATGAAATATATATATTTAAAAAAAAATTCTAAATAGAACGTTTATGGGCACAAAAAGCACATCTATTTTGTTCCACGTGCATATGGACACTATGGATCACATTCAGACTGTATTACCTCTGATTCAGACTGTGTTATCTCTGATTCAGACTGTGTTATCTCTGATTCAGACTGTATTACCTCTGATTCAGACTGTGTTCTCTCTGATTCAGACTGTGTTATCTCTGATTCAGACTGTATTTACCTCTGATTCAGACTGTGTTATCTCTGATTCAGACTGTATTTACCTCTGATTCAGACTGTGTTATCTCTGATTCAGACTGTATTTACCTCTGATTCAGACTGTGTTATCTCTGATTCAGACTGTGTTATCTCTGATTCAGACTGTATTACCTCTGATTCAGACTGTGTTCTCTCTGATTCAGACTGTGTTATCTCTGATTCAGACTGTATTTACCTCTGATTCAGACTGTGTTATCTCTGATTCAGACTGTATTTACCTCTGATTCAGACTGTGTTATCTCTGATTCAGACTGTGTTATCTCTGATTCAGAATGTATTTACCTCTGATTCAGGCTGTGTTATCTCTGATTCAGACTGTATTTACCTCTGATTCAGACTGTGTTCTCTCTGATTCAGACTGTATTTACCTCTGATTCAGACTGTGTTATCTCTGATTCAGACTGTGTTATCTCTGATTCAGACTGTATTTACCTCTGATTCAGACTGTGTTATCTCTGATTCAGACTGTATTTACCTCTGATTCAGACTGTGTTATCTCTGATTCAGACTGTGTTATCTCTGATTCAGACTGTATTTACCTCTGATTCAGACTGTGTTATCTCTGATTCAGACTGTATTTACCTCTGATTCAGACTGTGTTATCTCTGATTCAGACTGTATTTACCTCTGATTCAGACTGTGTTATCTCTGATTCAGACTGTGTTACCTCTGATTCACACTGTGTTACCTCTGATTCAGACTGTATTTACCTCTGATTCAGACTGTGTTATCTCTGATTCAGAATGTGTTACCTCTGATTCAGACTGTGTCAGACAGCGAGTGTGTTATCTCTGATTCAGACTGTGTTACCTCTGATTCACACTGTGTTACCTCTGATTCACACTGTGTTACCTCTGATTCAGACTGTGTTATCTCTGATTCAGACTGTGTTATCTCTGATTCAGACTGTGTTATCTCTGATTCAGACTGTGTTACCTCTGATTCAGACTGTGTTATCTCTGATTCAGACTGTGTTATCTCTGATTCAGACTGTGTTACCTCTGATTCAGACTGTGTTATCTCTGATTCAGACTGTGTTACCTCTGATTCAGACTGTGTTACCTCTGATTCAGACTGTGTTATCTCTGATTCAGACTGTGTTACCTCTGATTCAGACTGTGTCAGACAGCGAGTGTGTTATCTCTGATTCAGACTGTGTTATCTCTGATTCAGACTGTGTTACCTCTGATTCACAATGTGTTACCTCTGATTCACACTGTGTTACCTCTGATTCAGACTGTGTTATCTCTGATTCAGACTGTGTTATCTCTGATTCAGACTGTGTTATCTCTGATTCAGACTGTGTTACCTCTGATTCAGACTGTGTTATCTCTGATTCAGACTGTGTTACCTCTGATTCACACTGTGTTACCTCTGATTCAGACTGTATTTACCTCTGATTCAGACTGTGTTATCTCTGATTCAGACTGTGTTACCTCTGATTCAGACTGTGTCAGACAGCGAGTGTGTTATCTCTGATTCAGACTGTGTTATCTCTGATTCAGACTGTGTTACCTCTGATTCACACTGTGTTACCTCTGATTCACACTGTGTTACCTCTGATTCAGACTGTGTTATCTCTGATTCAGACTGTGTTATCTCTGATTCAGACTGTGTTATCTCTGATTCAGACTGTGTTACCTCTGATTCAGACTGTGTTATCTCTGATTCAGACTGTGTTATCTCTGATTCAGACTGTGTTACCTCTGATTCAGACTGTGTTATCTCTGATTCAGACTGTGTTACCTCTGATTCAGACTGTGTTACCTCTGATTCAGACTGTGTTATCTCTGATTCAGACTGTGTTACCTCTGATTCAGACTGTGTCAGACAGCGAGTGTGTTATCTCTGATTCAGACTGTGTTACCTCTGATTCACACTGTGTTACCTCTGATTCACACTGTGTTACCTCTGATTCAGACTGTGTTATCTCTGATTCAGACTGTGTTATCTCTGATTCAGACTGTGTTATCTCTGATTCAGACTGTGTTACCTCTGATTCAGACTGTGTTATCTCTGATTCAGACTGTGTTATCTCTGATTCAGACTGTGTTACCTCTGATTCAGACTGTGTTATCTCTGATTCAGACTGTGTTACCTCTGATTCAGACTGTGTTACCTCTGATTCAGACTGTGTCAGACAGCGAGTGTGTTATCTCTGATTCAGACTGTGTTATCTCTGATTCAGACTGTGTTACCTCTGATTCACACTGTGTTACCTCTGATTCACACTGTGTTACCTCTGATTCAGACTGTGTTATCTCTGATTCAGACTGTGTTATCTCTGATTCAGACTTTGTTATCTCTGATTTAGACTGTGTTATCTCTGATTCAGACTGTGTTATCTCTGATTCAGGCTGTGTTATCTCTGATTCAGACTGTGTTATCTCTGATTCAGACTGTGTTACCTCTGATTCACACTGTGTTACCTCTGATTCACACTGTGTTACCTCTGATTCAGACTGTGTTATCTCTGATTCAGACTTTGTTATCTCTGAATCAGACTGTGTTATCTCTGATTCAGACTGTGTTACCTCTGATTGAGACTGTGTTATCTCTGATTCAGACTGTGTTACCTCTGATTCAGACTGTGTTACCTCTGATTCAGACTGTGTCAGACAGCGAGTGTGTTATCTCTGATTCAGACTGTGTTACCTCTGATTCACACTGTGTTACCTCTGATTCAGACTGTGTTATCTCTGATTCAGACTGTGTTACCTCTGATTCACACTGTGTTATCTCTGAATCAGACTGTGTTATCTCTGAATCAGACTGTGTTATCTCTGAATCAGACTGTGTTATCTCTGATTCAGACTGTGTTATCTCTGATTCAGACTGTGTTATCTCTGATTCAGGCTGTGTTATCTCTGATTCAGACTGTGTCAGACAGCGAGTGTGTTATCTCTGATTCAGACTGTGTTATCTCTGATTCAGACTGTGTTACCTCTGATTCAGACTGTGTCAGACAGCGAGTGTGTTATCTCTGATTCAGACTGTGTTATCTCTGATTCAGACTGTGTTACCTCTGATTCACACTGTGTTACCTCTGATTCAGACTGTGTTATCTCTGATTCAGACTGTGTTATCTCTGATTCAGACTGTGTTATCTCTGATTCAGACTGTGTTACCTCTGATTCAGACTGTGTTATCTCTGATTCAGACTGTGTTATCTCTGATTCAGACTGTGTTACCTCTGATTCAGACTGTGTTATCTGTGATTCAGACTGTGTTACCTCTGATTCAGACTGTGTTACCTCTGATTCAGACTGTGTCAGACAGCGAGTGTGTTATCTCTGATTCAGACTGTGTTATCTCTGATTCAGACTGTGTTACCTCTGATTCACACTGTGTTACCTCTGATTCACACTGTGTTACCTCTGATTCAGACTGTGTTATCTCTGATTCAGCCTTTGTTATCTCTGATTTAGACTGTGTTATCTCTGATTCAGACTGTGTTATCTCTGATTCAGGCTGTGTTATCTCTGATTCAGACTTTGTTATCTCTGATTCAGACTGTGTTACCTCTGATTCACACTGTGTTATCTCTGATTCAGACTGTGTTATCTCTGATTCAGACTGTGTTATCTCTGATTCAGACTGTGTTATCTCTGAATCAGACTGTGTTATCTCTGATTCAGACTGTGTTACCTCTGATTGAGACTGTGTTATCTCTGATTCAGACTGTGTTACCTCTGATTCAGACTGTGTTACCTCTGATTCAGACTGTGTCAGACAGCGAGTGTGTTATCTCTGATTCAGACTGTGTTACCTCTGATTCACACTGTGTTACCTCTGATTCAGACTGTGTTATCTCTGATTCAGACTGTGTTACCTCTGATTCACACTGTGTTATCTCTGAATCAGACTGTGTTATCTCTGAATCAGACTGTGTTATCTCTGAATCAGACTGTGTTATCTCTGAATCAGACTGTGTTATCTCTGATTCAGACTGTATTTACCTCTGATTCAGACTGTGTTATCTCTGATTCAGACTGTATTTACCTCTGATTCAGACTGTGTTATCTCTGATTCAGACTGTGTTATCTCTGATTCAGACTGTATTTACCTCTGATTCAGGCTGTGTTATCTCTGATTCAGACTGTATTTACCTCTGATTCAGACTGTGTTCTCTCTGATTCAGACTGTATTTACCTCTGATTCAGACTGTGTTATCTCTGATTCAGACTGTGTTATCTCTGATTCAGACTGTATTTACCTCTGATTCAGACTGTGTTATCTCTGATTCAGACTGTATTTACCTCTGATTCAGACTGTGTTATCTCTGATTCAGACTGTGTTACCTCTGATTCACACTGTGTTACCTCTGATTCAGACTGTATTTACCTCTGATTCAGACTGTGTTATCTCTGATTCAGAATGTGTTACCTCTGATTCAGACTGTGTCAGACAGCGAGTGTGTTATCTCTGATTCAGACTGTGTTATCTCTGATTCAGACTGTGTTACCTCTGATTCACACTGTGTTACCTCTGATTCACACTGTGTTACCTCTGATTCAGACTGTGTTATCTCTGATTCAGACTGTGTTATCTCTGATTCAGACTGTGTTATCTCTGATTCAGACTGTGTTACCTCTGATTCAGACTGTGTTATCTCTGATTCAGACTGTGTTATCTCTGATTCAGACTGTGTTACCTCTGATTCAGACTGTGTTATCTCTGATTCAGACTGTGTTACCTCTGATTCAGACTGTGTTACCTCTGATTCAGACTGTGTTATCTCTGATTCAGACTGTGTTACCTCTGATTCAGACTGTGTCAGACAGCGAGTGTGTTATCTCTGATTCAGACTGTGTTATCTCTGATTCAGACTGTGTTACCTCTGATTCACAATGTGTTACCTCTGATTCAGACTGTGTTATCTCTGATTCAGACTGTGTTATCTCTGATTCAGACTGTGTTATCTCTGATTCAGACTGTGTTATCTCTGATTCAGACTGTGTTACCTCTGATTCAGACTGTGTTATCTCTGATTCAGACTGTGTTACCTCTGATTCACACTGTGTTACCTCTGATTCAGACTGTATTTACCTCTGATTCAGACTGTGTTATCTCTGATTCAGACTGTGTTACCTCTGATTCAGACTGTGTCAGACAGCGAGTGTGTTATCTCTGATTCAGACTGTGTTATCTCTGATTCAGACTGTGTTACCTCTGATTCACACTGTGTTACCTCTGATTCACACTGTGTTACCTCTGATTCAGACTGTGTTATCTCTGATTCAGACTTTGTTATCTCTGATTTAGACTGTGTTATCTCTGATTCAGACTGTGTTATCTCTGATTCAGGCTGTGTTATCTCTGATTCAGACTGTGTTATCTCTGATTCAGACTGTGTTACCTCTGATTCACACTGTGTTACCTCTGATTCACACTGTGTTACCTCTGATTCAGACTGTGTTACCTCTGATTCAGACTGTGTTATCTCTGATTCAGACTGTGTTACCTCTGATTCAGACTGTGTCAGACAGCGAGTGTGTTATCTCTGATTCAGACTGTGTTATCTCTGATTCAGACTGTGTTACCTCTGATTCACAATGTGTTACCTCTGATTCAGACTGTGTTATCTCTGATTCAGACTGTGTTATCTCTGATTCAGACTGTGTTATCTCTGATTCAGACTGTGTTACCTCTGATTCACACTGTGTTATCTCTGAATCAGACTGTGTTATCTCTGAATCAGACTGTGTTATCTCTGAATCAGACTGTGTTATCTCTGATTCAGACTGTGTTATCTCTGATTCAGACTGTGTTATCTCTGATTCAGGCTGTGTTATCTCTGATTCAGACTGTGTCAGACAGCGAGTGTGTTATCTCTGATTCAGACTGTGTTATCTCTGATTCAGACTGTGTTACCTCTGATTCAGACTGTGTCAGACAGCGAGTGTGTTATCTCTGATTCAGACTGTGTTATCTCTGATTCAGACTGTGTTACCTCTGATTCACACTGTGTTACCTCTGATTCAGACTGTGTTATCTCTGATTCAGACTGTGTTATCTCTGATTCAGACTGTGTTATCTCTGATTCAGACTGTGTTACCTCTGATTCAGACTGTGTTATCTCTGATTCAGACTGTGTTATCTCTGATTCAGACTGTGTTACCTCTGATTCAGACTGTGTTATCTGTGATTCAGACTGTGTTACCTCTGATTCAGACTGTGTTACCTCTGATTCAGACTGTGTCAGACAGCGAGTGTGTTATCTCTGATTCAGACTGTGTTATCTCTGATTCAGACTGTGTTACCTCTGATTCACACCGTGTTACCTCTGATTCACACTGTGTTACCTCTGATTCAGACTGTGTTATCTCTGATTCAGACTTTGTTATCTCTGATTTAGACTGTGTTATCTCTGATTCAGACTGTGTTACCTCTGATTGAGACTGTGTTATCTCTGATTCAGACTGTGTTACCTCTGATTCAGACTGTGTTACCTCTGATTCAGACTGTGTCAGACAGCGAGTGTGTTATCTCTGATTCAGACTGTGTTACCTCTGATTCACACTGTGTTACCTCTGATTCAGACTGTGTTATCTCTGATTCAGACTGTGTTACCTCTGATTCACACTGTGTTATCTCTGAATCAGACTGTGTTATCTCTGAATCAGACTGTGTTATCTCTGAATCAGACTGTGTTATCTCTGATTCAGACTGTGTTATCTCTGATTCAGACTGTGTTATCTCTGATTCAGGCTGTGTTATCTCTGATTCAGACTGTGTTATCTCTGATTCAGACTGTGTTACCTCTGATTCAGACTGTGTTATCTCTGATTCAGACTGTGTTATCTCTGATTCAGACTGTGTTATCTCTAAATCAGACTGTGTTATCTCTGAATCAGACTGTGTTATCTCTGATTCAGACTGTGTTACCTCTGATTCAGACTGTGTTATCTCTGATTCAGACTGTGTTATCTCTGAATCACACTGTGTTACCTCTGATTCAGGCTGTGTTACCTCTGATTCAGACTGTGTTATCTCTGATTCAGACTGTGTTATCTCTGATTCAGACTGTGTTATCTCTGATTCAGACTGTGTTATCTCTGATTCAGACTGTGTTACCTCTGATTCAGACTGTGTTATCTCTGATTCAGACTGTGTTACCTCTGATTCAGGCTGTGTCTGACAGTGAGTCTGCATGCAGCATGCCTTGTTGTAAGCATGTTTGTGTGTTGACATACTTGTGAACATGAGAAAAACGTGGAATTTGTTACAGGAAGTAATCTCTGCCACCTCACCTCATTTATTTATGTCACCTTTATTGAACTAGGCAAGTCAGTTAAGAACACATTCTTATTTACAATGACAGCCTAGGAACAGTGGGTTAACTGCCTTGTTCAGGGGCAGAACGACAGATTCTTACCTTTGTCAGCACGGGGGATTCGATTTTGCCACCTTTCAGTAACTAGTCCAACGCTCTAACCACAAGGCTACCTGCCACCTCGTGAGGTTAGGATAGGACTAAATGTAATATAATGGAAACAGCCTAGCCTTTGCGCACGTGAAACTATGTCAATGATTTTAATTGGCTGATGCTTAAAATGAACCTAAAACTTCATATTTTTCCTAATGTTGGCAAGTATGACCCATACAGTAGGAAGTACGTGTGTTTCATAACATCTCAGGCTTTCTCCTGAACCAGACAGTGTCGTGGAGAGGAATGT
This sequence comes from Brachymystax lenok tsinlingensis, assembly GCA_030435695.1. Taxonomy (NCBI): domain Eukaryota; kingdom Metazoa; phylum Chordata; class Actinopteri; order Salmoniformes; family Salmonidae; genus Brachymystax; species Brachymystax lenok. The sequence goes on from CM059802.1 coordinate 2,046,522, forward strand.
TCTCCGTGTGATTCTGCCCCCTACCAGTCTATCTGGCTGCGTTCCAAATGGCATCCTATTCAGTATAGGGCTCCGGTCAAAAGTAGTGCACTATACAGTGTATAGGATGCCATTTGGATTGCAGTCTCTGAGTCCAACATGCTGTTCCCACAGCTAACTGCACTTAACACTCTTGTTTCATTAGATGTGTGTCTGTGCGTGTGTGTGTGCATGCGTGTGAATCATATTATTCTGCCGCCACAGAAAGCCCTTTCCCAGAGTTCTCAGGGAACAATAACAGTTTCCTCCGTTGCTGCATCTTGGGTGAATTTTATTGCTGGTTCCAAGCCAAGGACCAGGATGAGAACACTTCTGTGATTTTAGGCTTCTGTGCTCCGCCAGTTTCCCTAACCACAGGAGAAAAAAAGTGATTCTCCTCTCTGAAAGTTAAAACACATTTAAAGTTTGTCTTCTATTGCTGGTTTTCATTCTTCTAATCTGAGTCAGACCTGGGTTAGCTGGTCCATGTTGTCACAACAACACCCTGGTCTAAATGGAAAACACACAACAACCCCCTGGTCTAAATGGAAAACACACAATAACCCCCTGATCTAAATGGAAAACACACAACATCCCCCTGATCTAAATGGAAAACACACAATAACCCCCTGATCTAAACACAAAACACACAATAATCCCCAGTACAGTAGAGTACAGCACAGTAGAGTACAGTCCAGTACAGTACAGTAGAGTCCAGTACATTAGAGTACAGTAGAGTCCAGTAGAGTCCAGTACAGTAGAATCCAGTACCCTTAACAACCAGTTATCATGTAACAGTTTCCCCTTAACAACCAGTTATCATGTAACAGGAGACCCCATAACAACCAGTTATCATGTAACAGGAGACCCCTTAACAACCAGTTACCATGTAACAGCAGACCCCTTCACCTTACCAACCAGTCACTATGTAACAGCAGACCCCTTACCAACCAGTCACTATGTAACAGCAGACCCCTTACCATCCAGTCACTAGCTAACAGCAGACCCCTTACCAACCAGTTACTAGCTAACAGCAGACCCCTTACCAACCAGTCACTAGCTAACAGCAGACCCCTTACCAGCCCCGTCGCGGACCATGACGTCCTGCTCCCAGACAAACTAAACAACTTCTTTGCTCGCTTTGAGGACAATACAGTGCCACCGACACGGCCCGCTACCAAAACCTGCGGGCTCACCTTCACCGCAGCCAATGTGAGAAAAACATTTAAATGTGTTAACCCTCGCAAGGCTATCAAGATGGCATCCCTGGTCGTGTCCTCAGAGCATGCGCAGACCAGCTGGCTGGTGTGTTTACGGACATATTCAATCAGTCCCTATCCCAGTCTGCTGTTCCCACATGCTTCAAGAGGGCCACCATTGTTCCTGTTCCCAAGAAAGCTAAGGTAACTGAGCTAAATGACTGTCGCCCCGTAGCACTCACTTCCGTCATCATGAAGTGCTTTGAGAGATTAGTCAAGGATCACATCACCTCCATCCTGCCAGACACCCTGGACCCACTCCAATGTGCTTACCGTCCCAATAGGTCCACAGACGACGCAATCGCAATCACACTGCATACTGCCCTAACCCGACTGGACAAGAGGAATACTTATGTAAGAATGCTGTTCATCGACTACAGCTCAGCATTTAACACCATAGTACCCTCCAAGCTCGTCATTAAGCTCGAGACCCTGGGTCTCGACCCAGCCCTGTGCAACTGGGTCCTGGACTTCCTGACGGGCCGGCCCCAGGTGGTGAGGGTAGGAAACAACATCTCCACCCCGCTGATCCTCAACACTGGGGCCCCACAAGGGTGCGTTCTCAGCCCTCTCCTGTACTCCCTGTTTACCCATGACTGCGTGGCCAAGCACGCATCGAACACAATCATCAAGTTTGCTGACGACACTACAGTGGTAGGCTTGATTACCAACAACGACGAGACGGCCTACAGAGAGGAGGTGAGGGCCCTCGGAGTGTGGTGTCAGGAAAATAACCTCTCACTCAATGTCAACAAAACAAAGGAGATGATCGTGGACTTCAGGAAACAGGAGAGGGAGCACCCCCCTATCCACATCGAGGGGACAGTAGTGGAGAACGTGGAAAGTTTTAAGTTCCTCGGCGTACACATCACGGACAAACTGAATTGGTCCACCCACACAGACAGCGTGGTGAAGAAGGCGCAACAGCGCCTCTTCAACCTCAGGAGGCTGAAGAAATTTGGCTTGTCACCAAAATCACTCACAAACTTTTACAGATGCACAATCGAGAGCATCCTGTCGGGCTGTATCACCGCCTGGTACGGCAACTGCTCCGCCCACAACCGTAAGGCTCTCCAGAGGGTAGTGAGGACTGCACAGCGCATCACCGGGGTTAAACTACCTGCCCTTCAGGACACCTACACCACCCGATGTCACAGGAAGGCCAAAAAGATCATCAAGGACAACAACCACCCAAGCCACTGCCTGTTCACCCCGCTATCATCCAGAAGGCGAGGTCAGTACAGGTGCATCAAAGCTGGGACCGAGACTGAAAAACAGCTTCTACCTCAAGGCCATCAGACTGTTAAACAGCCATCACTAACATTGAGTGGCTGCTGCCAACATACTGACTTAAATCTCTAGCCACTTTAAATAATAGGAATTGGATGTAACAAATGTATCACTAGCCACTTTAAACAATTTTATATTTAATGTTTACGTATCCGACATACTCATATCAAATGTATTCACTGTACTCTAAACCATCTACTGAATCTTGCCTATGCCGTTCGTCCATCGACCCAAATCTCTAGCCACTTTAATAATTATAATTGGATGAAATAATGTATCACTAGCCACTTTAAACAATGCCATTTATATCATGTTTACATATCCTACATTACTCATCTCATATACAGTGGGGCAAAAAAGTATTTAGTCAGCCACCAATTGTGCAAGTTCTCTCACTTAAAAAGATGAGAGAGGCCTGTAATTTTCATCATAGGTACACTTCAACTATGACAGACGAAATGAGAAAAAGAAATCCAGAAAATCACATTGTAGGATTTTAATTTAGTTATTTGCAAATTATGGTGGAAAATAAGTATTTGGTCACATACAAACAAGCAAGATTTCTGGCTCTCACAGACCTGTAACTTCTTCTTTAAGAGGCTGGAAATGTACACATGTTTCCCATGCCAATAAAGCCCCTTGAATTTAATTGAGAGTGAGAGAGAGAGAGAGAGAGAGAGAGAGAGAGAGAGAGAGAGAGAGTTGGAGAGAGAGAGAGAGAGAGAGAGCCCATGATATCCCCTCACTCTACACAGAGGCCAGCCACACCTTGTATTCAACCTGCAACCTTCACAGCTTCCTATATCACAGGGGGAGTGGTTCAATTTGCCTGCTAACTCATTGGTTTAATATCTCATCGTTTGAGAAATCAACAAAAACTCCATCTGGGGTACGATAAATTGTAGCATTAAATGTAGGTCTCTGCCGAGCGTTACACGGTTGGGTGGGCGAATACAGAATATCATGTTCAACATTTGGTTTCAAAATCTATTACCGAGGTGGAGGAAATCGCATAAGCGTTTATTGTTTTATTGGATATGGGTAGATCAAGTCCCATACCTTTACCAAAAGTGGATGTAGTGGCTGCCGTATTTCACCAACATAGGAATTTGTTTCCTTTGTATTTTGACCATAATGTTCGGGTCAGATTGGTCTACTTTGATCTGTGGGTATTGCTGTGTTAAAGATGTTGTCTCCCCTGAGGGGTGTCCCTATTGTAGCGGGTTAATTTTATTTAATTCTTGCTGAAGACTCTGATTTAATCTAACTGCACTGTCCAACTTACAGTTGCTATTACAGTGAAATAATACCATGCTATTGTTTGAGGAGAGTGCACAATTTTAAATATAAGTTATTAATAAACAAATTAGGCAGCTTTGGGCAGTCTTGACACAAAATGAACAGAAATGCAATGGTTCATTGGATCAGTCTAAAAAGTTACACATACACTGCTGCTATCTAGTGGCCAACATCTAAATTGCACCTGGGCTGGAATAATACATTATGGCCATTCTCTTGCATTTCAAAGATGATGGTACAAAAAAATACAAAAGAACGTTTGGTTTTTTCTTTGCATTATCTTTTACGAGATATATTGTGTTATATTCTACTACATTCCTTTCGCATTTCCATAAACTTCAAAGTGTTTCCTTTCAAATGGTACGAAGAATATGCACATCCTTGCTTCAGGGCCTGAGCTACAGGCAGTTAGATTTGGGTATGTGATTTTAAGAGACAAAGTAGCCACCCTTTGCCTTGATGATGCAGGCCTCCTTACTGTCCCTACAATTTCTTTGCAAACAGCTGGAGGCCGGGCTTTCTCCATTAGAGCTCCATTTTGATGGAATGGTCTGCCTATCCATGTGTGAGATGCAGACTCTGTCTCAACCTTTAAGTCTTTACTGAAGACTCATCTCTTCAGTAGGGCCTATGATTGTAGTCTGGTCCAGGGGTGAGAAAGGAAAACGGAAAGGCACTGGAGCGAAGAACCGCCCTTGCTCTCTCTCTCTGCCTGTCCAGTTCCCCTCTCTCCACTGGGATTCTCTGCCTCTGACCCTATTACGGGGGCTGAGTCACTGGCTTACTGGTGCTCTTCCATGCCGTCTCTAGGAGAGGTGAGTCACTTGACTGGGTTGAGTCTCTGACGTGATCTTCCTGTCCGTGTTGGTGCCCCCTCGGGTTTGTGCCGTGGGGGTAGTCAATGAATAGCATTCTCACATAAGTGTTCCTTTTGTCCAGGTGGGAAAGGGCAGTGCAATAAAGATTGCATTATCTGTGGATCTATTTCGGCGGTATGCAAATTGGAGGGGGTCTAGGGTTTCTGGGATAATGGTGTTGATGTGAGCCATTACCAGCCTTTCAAAGCACTTCATGGCCTCGGGATGTGAGTGCTACGGGTCTGTAGTCATTTAGAAAGGTTGCCTTTGTGTTCTTGGGCACAGGGACTATGGTGGTCTGCTTGAAACATGTTGGTATTACTGACTCAATCAGGGACATGTTGAACATGTCAGTGAAGACACATCCTGGTAATCTGTCTGGCCCCGCAGCCTTGTGTATGTTGACTTGTTTAAAGGTCTTACTCCCGATGGCTACGGAGAGAGTGATCACACAGTTGTCCTGAACAGCTGATGCTCTCATGCATGCCTTAGTGTTGCTTGCCTCGAAGCGAGCATAGAAGTGATCTTAGCCCTGTATTGGCGCTTTGCCTGTTTGATGGTTCGTCGCAGGGCATTGCAGGATTTCTTGTAAGCTTCCGGGTTATAGTCCTGCACCTTGAAAGCGGCAGCTCTACCCTTTAGCTCAGTGTGAATGTTGCCTGTAATCCATGGCTTCTGGTTGGGGTATGTATGTACAGTCACTGTGGGGACGACGTCCTCAATGCACTTATTGATAAAGCCAGTGACTAATGTGGTGTACTCCTCAATGCCATCGGAAGAATCCCGGAACAGTCCTGTAATTTAGCATCTGCGTCATCTGACCACTTTTTTATAGGCCGAGTCATTGCTGCTTCCAGCTTAAATATTTGCTTGTAAGCAGGAATCAGGAGGATAGAGTTGTGATCGGATTTACCAAATGGAAGGCGAGGGAGAGCTTTGTACGCATCTCTGTGTGTGCAGTACAGGTGATCTAGAATAATTTTCCCTCTGGTTGCACATTTAACATGTTGATAGAAATTTGGTTGAACTGATTTAAGTTTCCCTGCATTAAAGTCTCCGGCCACTAGGAGCGCCACCTCTGAGTGAGTGGTTTCCTGTTTGCTTATTACAGCTGGCTGAGTGCGGTCTTAGTGCCAGCATCTGTCTGTGGTGGTAAATAAACAGCCACGAAAAGTATAGCTGAAAACTCTCTAGGCAAGTAGTGTGGCCTGCAATTTATCACAATATACAAAATCTTGAGACTTCCTTAGATTTCGTGCACCAGCTGTTGTTTACAAATATGCACAGACCGCCCCCCCTCGTCTAACCGGAGTGTGCTGTTCTATCTTGCCGGTGCAGCGTATATCCTGCTAGCTGAATATCCATGTCGTCATTCAGCCACGATTCCGTGAAACATAGGATATTACAGTTTTTGATGTCCCATTGGTAGGATATTCGTGATCGTACCTCGTCTAATTTATTGTCCAATGATTGCACGTTGGCGAGTAATATTTACGGTAACGGCAGCTTTCCCACTCGCCTTCTGCGGGTCCTCTGTACCTGCGTCTCTTTCTCTTGCAAGTAACGTTGATGTTGGCCCTGTCGGGTGTCCTGTGCGTCCTGCTTGTTGAAGAAAAAATTATTGTCTAATCTGAGGTGAGTGATCGCTGTCCTGATATCTAGAATCTGTTTTCTGCCGTAAGATACGGTATCAGAAATATTATGTGCAAAATAAGTTACAAATAACGCGAAAGAAAAACACATAATAGCACAATTGGTTGGGCGCCCGTAAAACTGCTGCCATTTCTTCCGGCACCATTTTCTTACTCCCTTCTCTCTCTCTTTCCCTCTCCCTCTTCTATGCCGTCCCTAGGAGGGGTGCGTCACTTGAGTGGGTTGAGTCACTGACGTGATCTTCCTGTCCGGTTTGGCGTCCCCCTCGGGTTCATGCCGTGGGGGAGATCTTCGGGGGCTATACTCAGCCTTGTCTCAGGGTAGTAAGTTTGTGGTTTGAAGATGTCCCTCTAGTGGTGTGGGGGCTGTGCTTTGGCAAAGTGGGTGGGTTATATCCTGCCTGGTAGGCCTTGTCCGGGGGTATCGTTGGATGGGGCCACAATGTCTCCCGACCCCTCCTGTCTCAGCCTCCAATATTTATGCTGCAATAGTTTATGTGTCAGGGGGCTAGGGTCAGTCTGTTATATCCGGAGTATTTCTCCTGTCCTGTGTGATTTAAGTTTGCTCCCTCTAATTCTCTCTCTCTCCCTCTCCCTCCCCTCCCGGAGGACCTGAGCTCTGGGACCATGCCTCAGGACTACCTGGCCTGAATTTTATTTTTATTTATTTCACCTTTATTTAACCAGGTAGACCAGTTGAGAACAAGTTCTCATTTACAACTGCGACCTGGCCAAGATAAAGCAAAGCAGTTGGACACAAACAACAACACAGAGTTACACATTCTAGTAAAACAAACATACAGTCAATAATACAATAGAGAAAAAAAAAAAAAAGTTAATATACAGTGATTGCAAATGAGGTAAGATAAGGGAAGTAGGGCAAAAAAATAGGCCATGGTGGCGAAATAATTACAATATAGCAATTAAACACTGGAATGGTAGATGTGCAGTAGATGAATAGAATAGGAATAGTAGAGTTACTGGGGTGCAACAGAGCAAGATAAATAAATAACAGTATGGGGATGAGGTAGTTGGTTGGGCTATTTACAGATGGGCTGTGTACAGGTGCAGAGATCTGTGAGCTGCTCTGACAGCTGGTGCTTAAAGCTAGTGAGGGAGATATGAGTCTCCAGCTTCAGTGATTTTTTGCAATTCGTTCCAGTAAATGGCAGCAGAGAACTGGAAGGAAAGGCGGCCAAAGGAGGAATTGGCTTTGGGGGTGACCAGTGAGGTATACCTGCTGGAGCGCGTGCTACGAGTGCGTGCTGCTATGGTGACCAGTGAGCTGAGATAAGGCGGGGCTTTACCTAGAAAAGACTTGTAGATGACCTGGAGCCAGTGGGTTTGGCGACGAGTATGAAGCGAGGGCCAGCCAATGAGAGCATACAGGTCGCAGTGGTGGGTAGTATATGGGGCTTTGGTGACAAAACGGATGGCACTGTGATAGACTGCATCCAATTTGTTGAGTAGAGTGTTGGAGGCTATTTTGTAAATGACATCGCCGAAGTCGAGGATCGGCCGGATGGTCAGTTTTACGAGGGTATGTTTGGCAGCATGAGTGAAGGATGCTTTATTGTGAAATAGGAAGCCGATTCTATATTTTAATTTTGGATTGGAATGACTCCTTGCTGTCCCCAGTCCACCTGGTCGTGCTGCTGCTCCAGTTTCAACTGTTCTGCCTGTGGCTATGGAACCCTGACCTGTTCACCGGACGTGCTACCTGTCCCAGACTTGCTGTTTTCAACTCTCTAGAGACGGCAGGAGCGGTAGAGATACTCTGAATGATCGGCTAGGAAAAGCCAACTGACATTTACTCCTGAGGTGCTGACCTGTTGCACCCTCTACAACCACTGTGATTATTATTATATGACCCTGCTGGTCATCTATGAATGTTTGAACATCTTGACCATGTTCTGTTATAATCTCCACCCGGCACAGCCAGAAGAGGACTGGCCACCCCTCAGAGCCTGGTTCCTCTCTAGGTTTCTTCCTAGGTTCTGGCCTTTCTAGGGAGTTTTTCCTAGCCACCGTGCTTTTACATCTGCATTGCTTGCTGTTTGGGGTTTTAGGCTGGGTTTCTGTATAGCTCTTTGTGACATCTGCTAATGTAAAAAGGGCTTTATAAATACATTTGATTGATTAATTGATTGATTGATGACAGCTTTGCACACGCTTGGCATTCTCTCAACCAGCTTCACCTGGAATGCTTTTCCAACAGTCTTGAAGGAGTTCCCACATATGCTTAGCACTTGTTGGCTGCTTTTCCTTCACTCTGCGGTCCAACTTATCCCAAACCATCTCAATTGGGTTGAGGTCAGGTGATTGTGGAGGCCAGGTCATCTGATGCAGCACTCCATCACTCCCCTTCTTGGTCGAATAGTCCTTATAAAGCCTGGAGGTGTGTTGGGTCATTGTCCTGTTGAAAAACAAATGATGGTCCCACTAAGCCCAAGCCAGATGGGATGGCGTATCGCTGCAGAATGCTGTGGTAGCCATGCTGATTAAGTGTGCCTTCAATTCCCCCACACCATCACACCTCCTCTTCCATGCTTCATGGTGGGAGCCACACATGCAGAAATTATCCATTCACCTACTCTGCGTCTCACAAAGACACAGCGGTTGGAACCAAAAATCTAAAATTTGGACTCATCAGGCCAAAGGACAGATTTCCACCAGTCTAATGTCCATTGCTTGTTTTTCTTGGCCCAAACAAGTCTCTTCTTCTTATTGGTGTCCTTTAGTAGTGGTTTCTTTGCAGCAATTCGACCATAAAGGCCTGATTCACACAGTCTCCTCTGAACAGTTCATGTTGAGATGTGTCTGTTGCTTGATGTCTGTGAAGCATTTATTTAGGCTGCAATTTCTGAGGCTGGTAACTCTAATGAACTTATCCTCTGCAGCAGAGGTAACTCTGGTTCTCCCTTTTCTGTGGCGGTCCTCATGAGAGCCAGTTTCATCATAGCGCTTGATGGTTTTTGCGACTGCACTTGAAGAAACGTTCAAAGGTCTTGACATTTTACAGATAGACTGACATTCATGTCTTAAAGTAATGATGGACTGTCATTTCTCTTTGCTTATTTGAGCTGTTGTTGCTATAATATGGACTTGGTCTTTTACCACATAGAGCTATCTTCTGTATACCACCCCTACCTTGTCACAACACAATTTATAGGCTCAAACGCATTAAGAAGGAAAGAAACTCCACAAATTAACTTTTAGCAAGGCACACCTGTTAATTGAAATGCATTCCAGGTGACTACCTCATGAATCTGGTTGAGAGAATGCCAAGCATGTGCAAAGCCGTCATCAAGGCAAAGGTGCCTACTTTGAAGTATCTCAAATATAAAATATATTTTGTTTTGTTTAACACTTTTTTGGTTACTACATAATAAATATATGTCATTTCATGTTTTCTGATTTCTTCACTATAATTCTACATTGTAGAAAATAGTCAAAATAAATAAAAAACTTTGAATAAGTAGGTGTGTCCAGACTTTTGACTGTTACTGTACATAGCGGGAGGTGATCATACAGTCATATTGTTACACAACAGTTCCAGAACAAGCAACAAGCAACAGTACCAGGAGTCTATGAAAGGCAAAACATCACAGTCCAACACATATAGAAGGGACAACAGCTCACCACAATACAATAACAAGATCGTTTGCCGTTAGTGAGAAGAGCGAAGATCTTTTTATTTTTGCATTTTAGAATAGTCCTATTTCATTTCCTGATTGTGAGGTTTTCATATTCGCGAAGTAGCCTATAGGCTTACAACATCTTATCTGTCATTTAATTGGACCCACTTAACAAAAGTAAATAGATCAACTATTTCAAGTTTTTTGCTCTATGCGAACCGGAACGTTAATCGTAGAACAGACGGTTTACCTTTTTTCCATTTTTTTTTTTTTAGGCTGAATTTCAAATGTCTCAAGTAAATAATATTTACATTTATAAACATAATACATTATACATATTTTCAATACCATTGCAGAATAAATTCCTCACCACCTTTTCTGGTCATGATAGGCTCATATCCTACAACAACTGACCATGCCATCTCTCATTTGATTGGGCCTATTAGATCTCTGTGCATCCGAAAGGTTCATAATTTAACAGATGCCACTGATGCCACTTTTTGTCACTGCAAGTAGGCGTAGTTCTATACTGTTTGGTTCAGTAGACATATAGACAATGTATCAATAGACATATAGACAATGTATCAATAGACATATAGACAATGTATCAATAGACATACTAGACAATGTATCAATAGACATATAGACAATGTATCAATAGACATATAGACAATGTATCAATAGACATATAGACAATGTATCAATAGACATATAGACAATGTATCAATAGACATACTAGACAATGTATCAATAGACATATAGACAATGTATCAATAGACATACTAGACAATGTATCAATAGACATATAGACAATGTATCAATAGACATATAGACAATGTATCAATAGACATATAGACAATGTATCAATAGACATATAGACAATGTATCAATATACATATAGACAATGTATCAATAGACATACTAGACAATGTATCAATAGACATATAGACAATGTATCAATAGACATATAGACAATGTATCAATAGACATATAGACAATGTATCAATAGACATATAGACAATGTATCAATAGACATACTAGACAATGTATCAATAGACATATAGACAATGTATCAATAGACATACTAGACAATGTATCAATAGACATATAGACAATGTATCAATAGACATATAGACAATGTATCAATAGACATATAGACAATGTATCAATAGACATATAGACAATGTATCAATAGACATATAGACAATGTATCAATAGACATATAGACAATGTATCAATAGACATATAGACAATGTATCAATAGACATATAGACAATGTATCAATAGACATATAGACAATGTATCAATAGACATACTAGACAATGTATCAATAGACATATAGACAATGTATCAATAGACATATAGACAATGTATCAATAGACATATAGACAATGTATCAATAGACATATAGACAATGTATCAATAGACATACTAGACAATGTATCAATAGACATATAGATAATGTATCAATAGACATACTAGACAATGTATCAATAGACATATAGACAATGTATCAATAGACATACTAGACAATGTATCAATAGACATATAGACAATGTATCAATAGACATATAGACAATGTATCAATAGACATATAGACAATGTATCAATAGACATACTAGACAATGTATCAATAGACATATAGACAATGTATCAATAGACATATAGACAATGTATCAATAGACATATAGACAATGTATCAATAGACATACTAGACAATATTTCAGTAGACATACTAGACAATTTCCCTGTTTTAGGTCAGTTAGGATCACCACTTTATTTTAAGTTTGTGAAATGTCAGAATAACAGAATCACATTCCCAGTTGGTCAGATGTTTACATACACTCAATTAGTATTTGGTAGAATTGCCTTTAAATTGTTTAACTTGGGTCAAATGTTTTGGGTAGCCTTCCACAAGCTTCCCACAATAAGTTGGTTGAATTTTGTCCCAAGCTTTAACTTCATGACTGATGTCTTGAGATCTATTTTGTGAAGTGCACGAGTTTCTCTTGCAGCAAAGCACCCCCACAACATGATGCTGCCACCCCCGCGCTTCACGGTTGGGATGGTGTTCTTCGGCTTGCAAGCCTCCCCCTTTTTTCCTCCAAACATAACGATGGTCATTATGGCCAAACTGTTACATTTTTATTTCATCAGACCAGAGGACATTTCTCCAAAAAGTAAAATCTTTGTCCCCATGTGCAGTTGCAAACCGTAGTCTGGCTTTTTTATGGCGGTTTTGGAGCAGTTGCTTCTTCCTTGCTGAGCGGCCTTTCAGGTTATGTCGATATAGAACTCGTTTTACTGTGGATATAGATACTTTTGTACCTGTTTCCTCCAGCGTCTTGGCTTATTTTCTTTTGATTGTCCTAACTGACTTGCCAAAACTATAGTTTGTTAACAAGAAATTTGTGGAGTGGTTGAAAAAATAGTTTTAATTTCTTAATGCTAGGCCCCTTTTTTCTCCATTTCCGCCTGAATGACGTGCCGAAAGTAAACAAAAAAGAAATAACCGTTTTTGTATAAGGACACAGTCTTGGAAATCTGTTTTTTTGCGCTCCATGACTACGTTACGCACATGTTAAAATCGGTTTCCTATTGAACATACTTCTTTCCGAAATAAACATTATAGTTTGATTACATTTTAGGGTGTCTGAGGAGTAATTTGACTTGTTGAAACAAAGTTCAGGGGTAGATTTTCGGATTCCTTTCTCTGCAAGTTGAACGAGTGGATTACTCAAATCGATGGCGCCCGACTAAACAGACTATTTTATCTAACAAAACGACACTGCATGTTATAGCTGGGACCCTTTGGATGACAAATCAGAGGAAGATTTTCAAAAAGTAAGTGAATATTTTATCTTTATATGTGAATGTATGAAACCTGTGCCGGTGTAAAAATATTTTGATGTGGGGCGCCGTCCTCAAACAATCGCATGGCTTGTTTTCGCTGTAATAGCTACAGTAAATCGGACTCTGCAGTTAGATTGATAATAATTTAAGCTTTCAGCCGATATAAGACAAATTTATGTACCTAAATGTTTAAAATCCATAATAACTACTAGAATTTATTTTAACTACGGGCCCTCCAGTTTCACCGGACGTTGTCCTTAATGACTCCAACCTAAGGGTATGTAAACTTCCGACTTCAACTGCCCTTAACTAACAATGCAGTTTTCAGAAAGATAAGTGTTACGGATCACTAGCGCCCCATTCCCGACACTACCCGGGGAAATGTAAGGCGCCAAATTCAAAATCCAACAGTTGAATTATAAAACATTCATCAATATACAAGTGTTGCATAGTCTTCAAAAGCTTAGATTCTTGGCAATATCACAGCGTTGTCAGATTTCAAAAAGGCTTCACGGCGAAAGCACAACATTTGATTGTCTGAGGACAGCACCTCACATATTTTCTGCATTAGCATAAAATCATAACCAGTGCGGGTCTCACAAAACACATATAAGAGCTAAAATAAATCGCTTACCTTTGATGATCTTCTGCTGAGGGAAATCCGAAGTGTCCAAGCAAGACAATTCATGTTTCTTTTGTTAGAAATAGTAATTGTTTATATTCATAAATCTGAAAATCCACCGTCTGCTCGCCCATTATGCAGGGAAGAGAACGCGTTCAAATTATACCTATCAACTTTGCCCAAACAATTCAAACATAATTTATAATGTATCCTTAGGTACACTTTTATGTGTATTAACTATAATAATTCACACGGATAATAACCTGGACGATAGAAAAGTAAAATCCAGAGGAGCGCGCTCACGGTCTCGCGCTCAAAAAACAAAAGCCACTTCCTCCATCCACTTACATATTCTTCTTCTGTAAGGTTGTTATTCATGGTAAACGCATGAAACCTTGTCTAAAGATGTTGCCATCTAGTGGATGCCATGGGTCATATTTTACAGCAAATCCCATAGACAGCCATTAGAAAAAAGGCATGTCCCAAAAAAACCTTTTTCCAGACAGAAATTCCTTGTATTTTTGCCTGCCATATCAGTTCTGTTATACTCACAGACATTATTTTAACAGTTTTAGAAACTTCACAGTGTTTCTATCCAATAGTACTAATTATGTGCATATCCTCATTTCTGGGCCTGAGTGGCAGGCATTTTACTTTGGGCACGCCAGACTCTCCAAACTTCCGAATACTGCCCCAGTACCTATAGAGGTTAAGAGGCTTTTTTAACCTGGACTTGGTGCTCCGGTATCACTTGCAGTGCGGTAGCAGAGAGAACAGTCTATTACTAGGGTGACTGGAGTCTTAGGGACAATTTTTAGGGCCTTCCTCTGACACCGCCTGGTAAAGAGGTCCTGGATGGCAGGAAGATTGGCACCAGTAATTTATTGGGCCGTACGCACTACCCTCTATAGTGCCTTGCGATCGGAGGCCGAGCAGTTGCCATACCAGGCAGTGATGCAACCAGTCAGGATGCTCTCGATGGTGTAGCTGTAGAACTTTTTGAGGATCTGAGGACCCATGCCAAATAGTCTCCTGAGAGGGAAAAGGCTTTTGTCGTGACCTCTTCACAAGTGTCTTGGTGTGTTTGGACCATGACAGTTTGTTGGTGATGTGGACACCAAGGAACTTGAAGCTCTCAACCTGTGTAGGATAATGTATGTGTTATATTCTGATGACTTTTACGGATCGATCGCTAACTATGCTCTATGTAAATCCCAACTGAAATCATGCTAATTACTTCAGTAAATGTGAAACTCAAGATCACGGTCTTCCTTATTACTTTATGAACGGCAACTTGAGTTGTACATTTACTGAAGTAACGTGCTACACTGATGGATAAATGAGAGAAGGGAAAAGGTGAGAGTGAGTGAGCGATGACAAGGGAAGAGTGAATGAGAGGGGGTGAAGGTTTGGGATAAAAGTGCCTGCTAAGTCAACCTGGGTGCACTGCAGGTTATCTGAGTGAGAACAGTTGAGTAGAGATGTTTTTATCTTGGTGAGAAGAGTGTAGGAGATTTTCATCCTTCCCCTCTAATCGGGGACTGATTCTGATCATTAATAAATCAATTCATCAATTAACTGCCAGGTTGAGAAGAGACACAGCAGTACTCTGGCTCTACAGGGCCATTGAATAGGTCTAAGGAACAGTGGAGCTCTCCAGGTGGGCGGGGAGAGAGATGGGTAGGCACTAGGACCTGCAGGCAGCCTAACGGGAGGGCGGGACAAGCTTTGAGACTCCTTTAACTTTCTGAATAATTCTTTCCCAAAGAGAAGTGGGAGACAGACCAACACACACAGTGGATGGATCAGGAGCTGAATCTAAGGCTTTAAAAGAGGATGCCAGATTGGGAGTTTGGGATCATTCTGACAGGGAGCAGAGGAGAGCAATAGCTGGACTATATATATCACCCTTCCACTGGGATCTGTCGCTCACCGGGGGAGGAGAGAGGAAGAGAGGGACAGACGGACAGAGGGAGAGCAGAGACGGAGGTAAGAGCACATGCAAAGTTCTCAGTGCTGTTCACTCACGGTGTGTCTGTGTGTGTGTGTGTGTGTGTGTGTGTGTGTGTGTGTGTGTGTGTGTGTGTGTGTGTGCGTGCGTGCGTACGTGTTTAACTATACTTGTGGGGGCCAGAAGTACCCACAAGAATAGTAAACTAAGACAAATTTGACAAACTGGGGACATTTTGTTGGTCTCCACAAGGTCAACAATAGGATTTTGAGTGTTCTCCCACTAGGTTAGTGTGTGTGTGTGTGTGTGTGTGTGTGTGTGTGTGTGTGTGTGTGTGTGTGTGTGTGTGTGTGTGTGTGTGTGTGTGTGTGTGTGTGTGTGTGTGTGTGTGTGTACCTGTCATTAAGTGAAAGTGGATCCTCATTTGTAGCAAACCGCTAAGTTGGATAGGAGGTCCCACAGACATGGTAAAGATACTACATGATAACTAGCATAGCCGTGACTGTTAGCTAACCAGTGTTCCAAGTATGCCTGTCTGTCTATAGAACCAGTGTTCCAAGTATGCCTGTCTGTCTATAGAACCAGTGTTCCAAGTATGCCTGTCTGTCTATAGAACCAGTGTTCCAAGTATGCCTGTCAGTCTATAGAACCAGTGTTCCAAGTATGCCTGTCTGTCTATAGAACCAGTGTTCCAAGTATGCCTGTCTATATATAGAACCAATGTTCCAAGTATGCCTGCCTGTCTATAGAACCAGTGTTCCAAGTATGCCTGCCTGTCTATATAACCAGTGTTCCAAGTATGCCAGTCAGTCTATAGAACCAGTGTTCCAAGTATGCCTGTCTGTATATAGAACCAATGTTCCAAGTATGCCTGCCTGTCTATAGAACCAGTGTTCCAAGTATGCCTGCCTGTCTATATAACCAGTGTTCCAAGTATGCCTGTCAGTCTATAGAACAAGTGTTCCAAGTATGCCTGTCTGTCTATAGAACCAGTGTTCCAAGTATGCCTGTCGGTCTATAGAACCAGTGTTCCAAGTATGCCTGCCTGTCTATAGAACCAGTGTTCCAAGTATGCCTGTCTGTCTATAGAACCAGTGTTCCAAGTATGCCTGTCTGTCTATAGAACAGAGATTCAACAGAAGTTTTCTTAGAAAAACATGAGTGAATTGTGACAGACAGGTTTTTGAGGTAAATGGTTGTACAAAGATGTTTAAATGTGATCCTGGTCTCTATGGTGTGATCCTGGTCTCTATGGTGTGATCCTGGTCTCTATGGTGTGATCCTGTGCTAGTTGTAGTGATCCTGGTCTCTATGGTGTGATCCTGGTCTCTATGGTGTGATCCTGGTCTCTATGGTGTGATCCTGGTCTCTATGGTGTGATCCTGGTCTCTATGGTGTGATCCTGTGTTAGTTGTTGTGATCCTGGTCTCTATGGTGTGATCCTGGTCTCTATGGTGTGATCCTGGTCTCTATGGTGTGAGCCTGGTCTCTATGGTGTGATCCTGGTCTCTATGGTGTGATCCTATGTTAGTTGTATTTATCCTGGTCTCTATTGTGTGATCCTGGTCTCTATGGTGTGATCCTGGTCTCTATGGTGTGATCCTGGTCTCTATGGTGTGATCCTGGTCTCTATGGTGTGATCCTGTGTTAGTTGTGGTGATCCTGGTCTCTATGGTGTGATCCTGGTCTCTATGGTGTGATCCTGGTCTCTATGGTGTGATCCTGGTCTCTATGGTGTGATCCTGTGTTAGTTGTGGTGATCCTGGTCTCTATGGTGTGATCCTGGTCTCTATGGTGTGATCCTGTGTTAGTTGTAGTGATCCTGGTCTCTAAGGTGTGATCCTGGTCTCTATGGTGTGATCCTGGTCTCTATGGTGTGATCCTTTGTTAGTTGTAGTGAACCTGGTCTCTATGGTGTGATCCTGGTCTCTATGGTGTGATCCTGGTCTCTATGGTGTGATCCTGGTCTCTATGGTGTGATCCTGTGTTAGTTGAATTGATTCTGGCCTCTATGGTGTGATCCTGGTCTCTATGGTGTGATCCTGTGTTAGTTGTATTGATCCTGGTCTCTATGGTGTGATCCTGGTCTCTATGGTGTGATCCTGGTCTCTATGGTGTGATCCTGGTCTCTATGGTGTGATCCTGTGTTAGTTGTGGTGATCCTGGTCTCTATGGTGTGATCCTGGTCTCTATGGTGTGATCCTGGTCTCTATGGTGTGATCCTGGTCTCTATGGTGTGATCCTTTGTTAGTTGTAGTGATCCTGGTCTCTATGGTGTGATCCTGGTCTCTATGGTGTGATCCTGGTCTCTATGGTGTGAGCCTGGTCTCTATGGTGTGATCCTGGTCTCTATGGTGTGATCCTGTTTTAGTTGTAGTGATCCTGGTTTCTATGGTGTGATTCTGGTCTCTATGGTGTGATCCTGTTTTAGTTGTAGTGATCCTGGTTTCTATGGTGTGATTCTGGTCTCTATGGTGTGATCCTGGTTTCTATGGTGTGATTCTGGTCTCTATGGTGTGATCCTGTTTTAGTTGTAGTGATCCTAGTTTCTATGGTGTGATCCTGTGTTAGTTGTCAAGGGAACAACATTCCCCCCTATCTCATTGCCAAGGGAACAACATTCCCCCCTATCTCATTGCCAAGGGAACAACATTCCCACCTATCTCATTGCCAAGGGAACAACATTCCCACCTATCTCATTGCCAAGGGTTAGGGTTAACCCTAACCCGAAATGCAATTTTTACCCCAAAATGTTGTCATATCCAATTGGTAGTTACAGTCTTGTCTCATCACCGCAACTCCCGTCCAGACTCAGGAGAGGCGAAGGTCGAGAGCCGTGAGTCGAAACCCAACCCAACAAAGCCACACTGCTTCTTGCCACACTGCCCGCTTAACCCGGAAGCCAGCCACACCAATGTGTTGGAGTACACCTGGTGACCGTGTCAGCGTGCACTGCGCCCCACCCGCCACAGGAGTTGCTAGAGCGCGACGGGACAGGGACATCCTGGCCGGCCAAACCCTCCCCTAACCCAGATGACGCTGGGCCAGGAAATGGAGGGAGAAGAGAGAGGTGAGAGAAGGGGGGAGGGAGATGGAGGGAATGGTAAAACAACTTCAATGTGAGCAAGTTCAGTTCAGCTTAGAGTTCAGAGGTGTTAGAAAACTCTAGGGACATCAGGTTACTATAGGGACATCAGGTTACTCTAGGGACATCAGGTTACTATAGAGACATCAGGTTACTATAGAGACATCAGGTTACTATAGAGACATCAGGTTACTATAGAGACATCAGGTTACTATAGGGACATCAGGTTACTCTAGGGACATCAGGTTACTATAGAGACATCAGGTTACTATAGAGACATCAGGTTACTATAGAGACATCAGGTTACTATAGAGACATCAGGTTACTCTAGGGACATCAGGTTACTATAGAGACATCAGGTTACTATAGAGACATCAGGTTACTCTAGAGACATCAGGTTACTATAGAGACATCAGGTTACTATAGAGACATCAGGTTACTCTAGAGACATCAGGTTACTATAGAGACATCAGGTTACTATAGAGACATCAGGTTACTCTAGAGACATCAGGTTACTATAGAGACATCAGGTTACACTACAGACGTCAGGTTAAACACCCCCCCTCCATCGCTCTCTATCTCTCTCTAATTCAATTCTGTTTGCGTCATTGAGTGATTTTGCCAAGTGTACTTTGTAGATGAAGTGATTCATTTACAATATTAACATAATTTAAATATTAATTATTGATATTGTCAACGGGACAATCAGTAACAACAATAATCAAGCGTAAATATTACCTTACA
The DNA here is from genome assembly GCA_030435695.1 of Brachymystax lenok tsinlingensis. NCBI lineage: Eukaryota > Metazoa > Chordata > Actinopteri > Salmoniformes > Salmonidae > Brachymystax > Brachymystax lenok. Next base: position 2,065,790 of record CM059802.1, read on the forward strand.
ATAGACAATAACAATGGCATAGAGGACATATGCAGGTTTGTTGATCTGTCAATCAGTCACTGTCCCTCATCTTATGGCAAGCAGCAATGTAGTGCGCTGCCAACCCACAGCTCTCTGCGTCCTCCCCCAACAGGACGGGTAGCCTATCCTCATCACAGAGGTCTTTGAAACCTTGAATAAGGGTTTCAAATGAGGGGAAAGTACACACTGTAATAGTTTTGTAAAAATATATATTTTGTCAGGAAATGCAGCTCTGTCTCAGGTTCTGCTGTTGTGCAGTGGTTACACAGCCTTTCCTCTACAGGGAGACAGGGTTTTTCTGTGTCTACCTTTCTCAATGGCAAGTATATTCTCAAATTGTCACGTCCAGGCCTGAGTTGACAGGCTGGCGTGTTTAGTTTCGGTTTTGGTGTAGGGTTATCTATTTCTATGTTGGGGTAATGGTTCCCAATTAGAGGCAGCTGTGTGTCGTTGTCTCTAATTGGGAACCATATATATGTTTGGGGTTTTCAGAAGGGTTTTTGTGGGTTATTGTTTGTTCATAGCGTTAGTGTTTAGTCACTGTTATGGTCGATGTTACGATCGTCGTTTGTTTTGTTTTATTATTTTTTCCTGTTACGTTTAATAAATATGTATACTGGAAGCATCGCTGCGTCTTGGTCTGTCTATAGAGAAGATCGTGACACAAACATATTTGATTGTCCTTTATAGCTTTTTCTAATCCAACTTCTGTTCTGCGTTTGCATCAATTTGAACAGTGTTGTAGAACGTTTTAAAATGGGATTACAGACAGCGATACCATTTTGTATCACTAATCTAGATTCAATTTTTTTAATGGTTTTGCCATATGTGTGTGTTTTATGGACTCCTCAATAAAGTGTCAGCTGCTTGCTCCTGTACTCTGTTTTTTGGGGTTCTGAGTGTACGTTTACAGAGTCTCACAGTAATGAAGGTGTAATTCACCATAATTTGGGTCCCTGTGTTTTGTTCTTTTACCTGATAATTTTACAATCTGTATCAAACCAGTCTTTTTTTTGGTAATTATTTTTCATCAGTTTCAGTTGTGCTTTAATTGCCGTTCTCCTTTTAATATATAGTTGATGTTTTTTACTGCTAGATTGACTCCTTCTGTACTGTGAGTGGATGTGTTATCCAGAAAGCTATCTGAGAGTGACCATGTACAGACCGTGGCTTCGGCAGCGCTGCAACAGATCCATCCCGTTGTTGTTGCCGGTGCTGTCACTGCTGTTTATACGGGGGGAGATTAAGAGAGAAACAGTAAGACCTGTAAATAAGCTGGTCCCTTCATGTGTTCGTTAGATCTGGTAGTGTTCCTGTGCGCACATTTGTGTCTTTTACGCATGTCTTCCTCAAGGACGAGGGGAAAATCTCCTATGAGTAATATAGGGATTCTGAAGGGGGCGATATATATATTGTGCAAAGAATATGTATCCGTCCAATTTGATATACTATAGTACCCACCCAATATCACATACTACTGTACCCATCTATTGTTCTTGTTCACACGTAGGGTAACCAAAGTCAAAGAAGTCAAAGTCACCATTATTAGTCAGTTGTACAACCAAATGCCTTCAACCGAAATGTGTCTTCCGCATTTAACCCAACCCCTCTGAATCAGAGAGGTGCGGGGGGCTGCCTTAATCGACATCCACATCTTCAGCGCCCAGGGAACAGTGGGTTAACTGCCTTGTTCAGGGGCAGAACAACTGATTTTTTTCCTTGTCAGCTCGGGGATTCGAACTTGCAACCCTCCGGTTACAAGTCCAACGCTCTAATCACTAGGCTACCTGCCCAGTCACACTGTCTGTGCTGGACAAGCAGATGGATTGCCTCAGATAGATCTCTTCAGTAAATCACCTTTCTGAAATTGTTCATTGAGTGTTACTTTTACTGGAAAATGTGTTATCATCATCTCTGTGGTACTGTCCATCAAAAGAGGAACTGTCTGTCGACAGAGTCAAAAGAGGAACAGTCTGTCGACAGAGGAACTGTCTGTCAAGGGGGGACTTGTCTGTCAACAGAGGAACTGTCTGTCAACAGAGGAACTGTCTGTCAAGGGAGGACTTGTCTGTCAACAGAGGAACTGTCTGTCAAGGGGGGACTTGTCTGTCAACAGAGGAACTGTCTGTCAACAGAGGAACTGTCTGTCAAGGGAGGACTTGTCTGTCAACAGAGGAACTGTCTGTCAAGGGGGGACTTGTCTGTCAACAGAGAAACTGTCTATCAAAAGAGGAACTGTCTGTCAAGGGGGGACTTGTCTGTCAAAATCAAATTAAATTTTATTTGTCACATACACATGGTTAGCAGATGTTAATGGGAGTGTAGCGAAATGCTTGTGCTTCTAGTTCCGACCATGCAGTAGTATCTAACAAGTAATATAACAAATTCACAATAACTACCTTATACACACAAGAGTAAAGGAATTAATACGAGTATGTACATACAAATATATGGATGAGCGATGGCTGACCGGCGTAGGCAAGATGCAGTAGATGGTATGGAGTACAGTATATACACATACAGTGGGGCAAAAAAGTATTTAGTCAGCCACCAATTGTGCAAGTTCTCCAACTTAAAAAGATCAGAGAGGCCTGTAATTTTCATCATAGGTACACTTCAACTATGACAGACGAAATGAGTAATAGAAATCCAGAAAATCACATTGTAGGATTTTTTATTTATTTATTTGCAAATTATGGTGGAAAATAAGTATTTGGTCAATAACAAAAGTTTCTCAATACTTTGTTATATACCCTTTGTTGGCAATGACAGAGGTCAAACGTTTTCTGTAAGTCTTCACAAGGTTTTCACACACTGTTGCTGTTTTGGGGCTGTCGCTGGGCAACACGGACTTTCAACTCCCTCCAAAGATTTTCTATGGGGTTGAGATCTGGAGACTGGCTAGGCCACTCCAGGACCTTGAAATGCTTCTTACGAAGCCACTCCTTCGTTGCCCGGGCGGTGTGTTTGGGATCATTGTCATGCTGAAAGACCCAGCCACGTTTCATCTTCAATGCCCTTGCTGATGGAAGGAGGTTTTCACTCAAAATCTCACGATACATGGCCCCATTCATTCTTTCCTTTACACGGATCAGTCGTCCTGGTCCCTTTGCAGAAACACAGCCCCAAAGCATGATGTTTCCACCCCCATGCTTCACAGTAGGTATGGTGTTCTTTGGATGCAACTCAGCATTCTTTGTCCTCCAAACACGACGAGTTTTTACCAAAAAGTTCTATTTTGGTTTCATCTGACCATATGACATTCTCCCAATCCTCATCTGGATCATCCAAATGCTCTCTAGCAAACTTCAGACGGGCCTGAACATGTACTGGCTTAAGCAGGGGGACACGTCTGGCACTGCAGGATTTGAGTCCCTGGCGGCGTAGTGTGTTACTGATGGTAGGCTTTGTTACTTTGGTCCCAGCTCTCTGCAGGTCATTCACTAGGTCCCCGTGTGGTTCTGGGATTTTTGCTCACCGTTCTTGTGATCATTTTGACCCCACGGGTGAGATCTTGCGTGGAGCCCCAGATCGAGGAAGATTATCAGTGGTCTTGTATGTCTTCCATTTCCTAATAATTGCTCCCACAGTTGATTTCTTCAAACCAAGCTGCTTACCTATTGCAGATTCAGTCTTCCCAACCTGGTGCAGGTCTACAATTTTGTTTCTGGTGTCCTTTGACAGCTCTTTGGTCTTGGCCATAGTGGAGTTTGGAGTGTGACTGTTTGAGGTTGTGGACAGGTGTCTTTTATACTGATAACAAGTTCAAACAGGTGCCATTAATACAGGACAGAGGAGCCTCTTAAAGAAGAAGTTACAGGTCTGTGAGAGCCAGAAATCTTGCTTGTTTGTATGTGACCAAATACTTATTTTCCACCATAATTTGCAAATAAATTCATAAAAAATCCTACAATGTGATTTTCTGGATTTTGTTTCCTCATTTTGTCTGTCATAGTTGAAGTGTACCTATGATGAAAATTACAGGCCTCTCTCATCTTTTTAAGTGAGAGAACTTGCACAATTGGTGGCTGACTAAATACTTTTTTGCCCCACTGTATATGAGATGAGTAATGTAGGATATGTAAACATTATATAAATGGCATTGTTTAAAGTGGCTAGTGATACATTGATTTCATCCAATTATAATTATTAAAGTGGCTAGAGATTTGGGTCGATGGCCGAACGGCATAGGCAAGATTCAGTAGATGGTTTAGAGTACAGTGAATACATTTGATATGAGTATGTCGGATACGCAAACATTATATACAAAATTGTTTAAAGTGGCTAGTGATTATTTGTTACATCCAATTCCTATTATTTAAAGTGACTAGAGATTTAAGTCAGTATGTTGGCAGCAGCCACTCAATGTTAGTGGTGGCTGTTTAACAGTCTGATGGCCTTGAGGTAGAAGCTGTTTTTCAGTCTCTCGGTCCCAGCTTTGATGCACCTGTACTGACCTCGCCTTCTGGATGATAGCGGGGTGAACAGGCAGTGGCTCGGGTGGTTGTTGTCCTTGATGATCTTTTTGGCCTTCCTGTGACATCGGGTGGTGTAGGTGTCCTGAAGGGCAGGTAGTTTACCCCCGGTGATGCGCTGTGCAGTCCTCACTACCCTCTGGAGAGCCTTACGGTTGTGGGCGGAGCAGTTGCCGTACCAGGCGGTGATACAGCCCGACAGGATGCTCTCGATTGTGCATCTGTAGAAGTTTGTGAGTGATTTTGGTGACAAGCCGAATTTGCGCCTTCTTCACCACGCTGTCTGTGTGGGTGGACCATTTCAGTTTGTCCGTGATGTGTACGCCGAGGACCCTAAAACTTACCACCTTCTCCACTACTGTCCTGTCGATGTAGATAGGGGGCTGCTCCCTCTGCTGTTTCCTGAAGTCCACGATCATCTCCTTTGTTTTGTTGACGTTGAGTGAGAGGTTATTTTCCTGACACCACACTCCGAGGGCCCTCACCTCCTCCCTGTAGGCCGTCTCGTCGTTGTTGGTAATCAAGCCTACCACTGTAGTGTCGTCAGCAAACTTGATGATTGAGTTGGAGGCGTGCTTGGCCACGCAGTCATGGGTGAACAGGGAGTACAGGAGAGGGCTGAGATTGCACCCTTGTGGGGCCCCAGTGTTGAGGATCAGCGGGGTGGAGATGTTGTTTCCTACCCTCACCACCTGGGGCCGGCCCGTCAGGAAGTCCAGGACCCAGTTGCACAGGGCTGGGTCGAGACCTAGGGTCTCGAGCTTAATGACGAGCTTGGAGGGAACTATGGTGTTAAATGCTGAGCTGTAGTCGATGAACAGCATTCTTACATAAGTATTCCTCTTGTCCAGTCGGGTTAGGGCAGTATGCAGTGTGATCACGATTGCGTCGTCTGTGGACCTATTGGGACGGTAAGCAAATTGAAGTGGGTCTAGGGTGTCTGGCAGGATGGAGGTGATATGATCCTTGACTAATCTCTCAAAGCACTTCATGATGACGGAAGTGAGTGCTACGGGGCGATAGTCATTTAGCTCAGTCACCTTAGCTTTCTTGGGAACAGGAACAATGGTGGCCCTCTTGAAGCATGTGGGAACAGCAGACTGGGATAGGGACTGATTGAATATGTCCGTAAACATATATATGTGTCTGAGGACACGGCCAGGGATGCCATCTGGGCCGGCAGCCTTGCGAGGGTTAACACATTTAAATGTTTTTCTCACATTGGCTGCGGTGAAGGAGAGCCCGCAGGTTTTGGTAGCGGGCCGTGTCGGTGGCACTGTATTGTCCTCAAAGCGAGCAAAGAAGTTATTGTTTAGTCAACAGAGGAACTGTCTGTCAAAAGAGGAACTGTCTGTCAACAGAGGAACTGTCCGTCAACAGAAGAACTGTCCGTCGACGGAGGAACTGTCCGTCAACAGAAGAACTGTCCGTCGACGGAGGAACTGTCCGTCAACAGAAGAACTGTCCGTCAACGGAGGAACTGTCCGTCAACAGAGGAACTGTCAATCGACGGAGGAACTGTCCGTCAACAGAAGAACTGTCCGTCAACGGAGGAACTGTCCGTCAACGGAGGAACTGTCCGTCAACGGAGGAACTGTCCGTCAACAGAGGAACTGTCCGTCAACAGAGGAACTGTCCGTCAACAGAGGAAGTGGAGAGAATCTGTTGTCCAGCTTCAAACATAAAGCTTTAAACACAAACACGTACACATACAAACACACACGTGCACACACACACACGCGAACATGCACACACAGCCTCCTGTGTATGGTATGGTAGGAAGAAGTCCAGTGTTGGTGTCCCAGCCCTGTGTTCTATACCAGACCAGTGTTCTATACCAACCCTGTGTTCTATACCAACCCTGTGTTCTATACAAGCCCTGTGTTCTATACCAACCCTGTGTTCTATACCAGCCCTGTGTTCTATACCAACCCTGTGTTCTATACAAGCCCTGTGTTCTATACCAACCCTGTTTTCTATACCAGCCCTGTGTTCTATACCAGCCCTGTGTTCTATACCACCCCTGTGTTCTATACCAGCCCTGTGTTCTATACCAACCCTGTGTTCTATACAAGCCCTGAGTTCAATACCAGCCCTGTGTTCTATACCACCCCTGTGTTCTATACCAGCCCTGTGTTCTATACAAGCCCTGAGTTCAATACCAGCCCTGTGATCTATACCAGCCCTGTGTTCTATACCAGCCCTGTGTTCTATACCAGCCCTGTGATCTATACCAGCCATGTCTCTGTGTTCTATACCAGACCTGTGTTCTATACCAGCCCTGTGTTCTATACCAGCCCTGTGTTCTATACAAGCCTTGTGTTCTATACCAGCCCTGTGTTCTATACCAGCCCTGTGTTCTAAACCAGCCCAGTGTTCTATATCAGCCATGTGTTATAAATTAGCCCAATGTCTGTGTTCAATACTAGCATTGTGTTCTACACCAGCCCTATGTCTGTGTTCTATACCAGCCCTGTGTCTGTGTTCTATACCAGACCTGTGTTCTATACCAGCCTTATGTCTGAATTCTATACCCACCCTGTGTTCTATACCAGGCCTTTGTTCTATACCAGTCCTGTGTCTGTGTTCTATACCAGTCCTGTGTTCTATACCAGGCCTTTGTTCTATACCAGCCCTTTGTTCTATACCTGTCCTGTGTCTGTGTTCTATACCAGCCCTTTGTTCTATACCAGCCCTTTGTTCTATACCTGTCCTGTGTCTGTGTTCTATACCAGTCCTGTGTTCTATACCAGGCCTTTGTTCTATACCAGCCCTTTGTTCTATACCTGTCCTGTGTCTGTGTTCTATACCAGCCCTTTGTTCTATACCAGTCCTGTGTCTCTGTTCTATACCAGTCCTGTGTTTTATACCAGCCCTTTGTTCTATACCAGCCCTTTGTTCTATACCTGTCCTGTGTCTGTGTTCTATACCCACCCTGTGTTCTATACCAGGCCTTTGTTCTATACCAGTCCTGTTTCTGTGTTCTATACCAGTCCTGTGTTCTATACCAGTCCTGTGTTCTATACCAGCCCTTTGTTCTATACCAGTCCTGTGTCTGTGTTCTATACCAGTCCTGTGTTTTATACCAGCCCTTTGTTCTATACCTGTCCTGTGTCTGTGTTCTATACCAGTCCTGTGTTTTATACCAGACCTGTGTTCTATACCAGCCCTATGACTGCATTCTATACCCACCCTGTGTTCTATACCAGTCCTGTGTCTGTGTACTATACCAGCACTGTGTTCTATACCAGCCCTGTGTTCTATACCAGCCCTGTGCTCTATACCAGCCCTATGTCTGTGTTCAAAACCTGCCCATGTTTTCTATACCAGACCTATGTCTCTGTTCAATACCAGCCCTGTGTTCTATACCAGCCCTGTGTTCTATACCAGCCCTGTGTTCTATACCAGCCCTGTGTTCTATGTCAGACCTATGTCTGTGTTCTATTGTAGCACTGTGTTCTATACCAGCCCTATGACTGTGTTCTATACCAGCCCTGTGTTCTATACCAGCCCTGTGCTCTATTCCAGCCCTGTGTCTGTGTTCTATACCAGCCCTGTGCATTATTCCAGCCCTATGTATGTGTTCTATTGTAGCACTGTGTTCTATACCAGCCCTGTGTTCTATACCAGCTCTATGTCTGGGAAATATACCAGCCCTGTGTCTGTGTTCTACACCACGTCTGTGTTCTATACCAGCCCTGTGTATGTGTTCTATACCAGCCCTGTGCTCTATTCCAGCCCTATGTCTGTGTTCTATACCAGCCCTGTGCCTGTGTTCTGTACCAGCCCTGTGTTCTATACCAGCCCTGTGTTCTGTACCAGCCCTGTGTTCTATACCAGCCCTGTGTTCTATACCAGCCCTTGTGTGTGTGTTCTTTACCAGCCCTGTGTTCTATACCAGCCCTGTGCCTTTGTTCTGTACCAGCCCTGTGTGTGTGTTCTTTACCAGCCCTTTGTTCTATACCAGCCCTGTGCATTTGTTCTATACCAGCCCTGTGTATGTGTTCTATACCAGCCCTGTGTTCTATACCAGGCCTGTGTGTGTTCTTTACCAGCCCTGTGTTCTATACCAGCCCTGTGCCTGTGTTCTATACCAGCCCTGTGTACGTGTTCTATACCAGCCCTGTGTTTTATACCAGCCATGTGTTCTATACCAGCCCTGTGTTCTATACCAGCCCTGTGTTCTATACCAGCCCTGTGTTCTATACCAGCCCTGTGTTCTATACCAGCCCTGTGCTCCATACCAGCCCTGTGTTCTATACCAGCCCTGTGTTCTATACCAGCCCTGTGCTCCATACCAGCCCTGTGTTCTTTACCAGCCCTATGTTCTATACCAGCCCTGTGCTCTATTCCTGCCCGATGTCTGTGTTCTATACCAGCCCTGTGCCTGTGTTCTATACCAGCCCTGTGCCTTTGTTCTGTACCAGCCCTGTGTTCTATACCAGCCCTGTGTTCTATACCAGCCCAGTGTTCTATACCAGCCCAGTGTTCTATACCAGCCCTGTGCTCCATACCAGCCCTGTGTTCTTTACCAGCCCTGTGTTCTATACCAGCCCTGTGCTCTATTCCTGCCCGATGTCTGTGTTCTATACCAGCCCTGTGCCTGTGTTCTATACCAGCCCTGTGCCTTTGTTCTGTACCAGCCCTGTGTTCTATACCAGCCCTGTGTTCTATACCAGACCTGTGTTCTATACCAGACCTGTGTTCTATACCAGCCCTGTGCCTGTGTTCTATACCAGCCCTGTGCCTTTGTTCTGTACCAGCCCTGTGCCTGTGTTCTATACCAGTCCTGTGCCTGTGTTCTATACCAGCCCTGTGCCTTTGTTCTGTACCAGCCCTGTGTTCTATACCAGCCCTGTGCCTTTGTTCTGTACCAGCCCTGTGTTCTATACCAGCCCTGTGTTCTATACCAGCCCTGTGTTCTATACCAGACCTGTGTTCTATACCAGCCCTGTGCCTTTGTTCTGTACCAGCCCTGTGTTCTATACCAGCCCTGTGCTCTATACCAGCCCTGTTTTCTATACCAGCCCTGTGTTCTATACCAGCCCTGTGTTCTATACCAGCCCTGTGCCTTTGTTCTGTACCAGCCCTGTGTTCTATATCAGCCCTGTGTTCTATACCAGCCCTGTGTTCTATACCAGACCTGTGTTCTATACCAGCCCTGTGCCTGTGTTCTATACCAGCCCTGTGCCTTTGTTCTGTACCAGCCCTGTGTTCTATACCAGCCCTGTGTTCTATACCAGCCCTGTGTTCTATACCAGCCCTGTGTGTGTGTTCTTTACCAGCCCTGTGTTCTATACCAGCCCTGTGCCTGTGTTCTATACCAGCCCTGTGTTCTATACCAGCCCTGTGTTCTATACCAGCCCTGTGTTCTATACCAGACCTGTGTTCTATACCAGCCCTGTGCCTTTGTTCTGTACCAGCCCTGTGTTCTATACCAGCCCTGTGCTCTATACCAGCCCTGTTTTCTATACCAGCCCTGTGTTCTATACCAGCCCTGTGTTCTATACCAGCCCTGTGCCTTTGTTCTGTACCAGCCCTGTGTTCTATATCAGCCCTGTGTTCTATACCAGCCCTGTGTTCTATACCAGACCTGTGTTCTATACCAGCCCTGTGCCTGTGTTCTATACCAGCCCTGTGCCTTTGTTCTGTACCAGCCCTGTGTTCTATACCAGCCCTGTGTTCTATACCAGCCCTGTGTGTGTGTTCTTTACCAGCCCTGTGTTCTATACCAGCCCTGTGCCTGTGTTCTATACCAGCCCTGTGTTCTATACCAGCCCTGTGTTCTATACCAGCCCTGTGTTCCATACCAGCCCTGTGTTCTATACCAGCCCTGTGCTCTATACCAGTCCTTAAGGCCTTTATGTCTGTATGGTATTTACAGCATCATATGATTTAAGGCCTTTCTGTCTTCATAGTAAGTTTAAGTTTGAGTTTCATTTTCAACAGCAGTCCCTGGGCAGGTTATTAAAAACAGTTACAATACAGACAATCAATGAGCAGTGAGCACATGCAGAGAAACATAGGACAAGCAAGACATGGCATGCAGACAGAGAAACATAGGACAAGCAAGACGTGGCATGCAGACAGAGAAACATAGGACAAGCAAGACGTAGCATGCAGACAGAGAAACATAGGACAAGCAAGACGTGGCATGCAGACAGAGAAACATAGGACAAGCAAGACGTGGCATGCAGACAGAGAAACATAGGACAAGTAAGATAGCATGCAGACAGAGAAACATAGGACAAGCAAGACGTGGCATGCAGACAGAGAAACATAGGACAAGCAAGACGTGGCATGCAGACAGAGAAACATAGGACAAGCAAGACGTGGCATGCAGACAGAGAAACACTGGTACTGGTGTTTCTGGTACTGGTACTGGTGTTTCTCTACACCAGTAAGTACCACCTCCGGCGCCGACAGAGATGGCAGCCTCGCTTCACGTTCTCAGGAAAACATGCAGTATTTTGTTTTTTTATGTTTTACTTCTTACATTATTACCCCGGGAAATATTAAGTTTTATTACATACAACCGGGAGGAACTATTGGATATAAGAGCAACGTCAACTTACCAACATTACGACCAGGAATACGACTTTCCCAAAGAGGATTCTCCTTTCGTTAACCCAAACACAACAACAGACTGGATAGCACGTGGCTACTCAAAACAACGGCGGCGCCGGAGAAGAGGGAACGCGCCGGTCTTTTGGTCAAGCTTACGTCGACGGGCGCATCGTGCACCTCTCCCGAGTATTTTAATCGCCAATGTACAGTCTCTTGACAACAAAGTAGACGAAATCAGATCAAGGGTTGCCTTTCAGAGAGACATCCGAGACTGCAACGTTCTTTGCTTCACGGAAACATGGCTCACTCAGGACACGTTATCTGAGTCGGTACAGTCACCTGGTTTCTCCACGCATCGCGCCGACAGAAACAAACATCTCTCTGGTAAGAAGAAAGGCGGGGGTGTGTGTCTTATGATTAACGAGACGTGGTGTGATCATAACAACATACAGGAACTCAAGTCCTTTTGTTCACCTGACATAGAATTCCTTACAATCAAATGCAGACCGCATTACCTACCAAGAGAATTCTCCTCGATTATAATCACAGCCGTGTACATCCCCCCTCAAGCTGATACATCGACGGCACTGAAAGAAATTCATCGGACTCTATGTAAACTGGAAACCACATATCCTGAGGCTGCATTTATTGTGGCTGGGGATTTTAATAAGGCTAATTTAAGAACAAGGCTCCCGAAATTTTACCAGCATATCGAATGTGCCACCGGGCTGGTAAAACCCTGGACCACTGTTATTCCAACTTCCGTGATGCATACAAGGCTATTCTCCGCCCTCCTTTCGGCAAGTCTGACCATGACTCCATTTTGTTGCTCCCAGCCTACAAACAGAAACTAAAACAGGAAACGCCCGTTCTCAGGTCTGTTCAACGCTGGTCCGAACAATCTGATTCCATGCTTCAAGATTGCTTGAGCACGTGGACTGGGATATGTTCGGATAGCATCTGACAACAACATTGATGTATCGCTGATTCGGTGAGCGAGTTTATTAGCAAATGCATTGGTGATGTTGTACCCATAGCAAATATCAAAACCTTCCCCAACCAGAAACCGTGGATTGATGGCAGCATTCGCGCAAAACTGAAAGCGCGAACCATTGCTTTAACCAGGTAAAGGCTACCGGAAACATGACTGAATACAAACAGTGCAGCTACTCCCTCCGCAAGGCAATCAAACAAGCTAAGCGTCAATATAGAGACAAAGTAGAGTCACAATTCAATGGCTCAGACACAAGAGGAATGTGGCAGGGTCTACAGTCAATCACGGACTACAAAAGAAAACCAGCCCGTCGCGGACCATGACGTCCTGCTCCCAGACAAACTAAACAACTTCTTTGCTCGCTTTGAGGACAATACAGTGCCACCGACACGGCCCGCTACCAAAACCTGCGGGCTCACCTTCACCGCAGCCAATGTGAGAAAAACATTTAAATGTGTTAACCCTCGCAAGGCTGCCGGCCCAGATGGCATCCCTGGCCGTGTCCTCAGAGCATCGCAGACCAGCTGGCTGGTGTGTTTACGGACATATTCAATCAGTCCCTATCCCAGTCTGCTGTTCCCACATGCTTCAAGAGGGCCACCATTGTTCCTGTTCCCAAGAAAGCTAAGGTGACTGAGCTAAATGACTATCGCCCCGTAGCACTTACTTCCATCATCATGAAGTGCTTTGAGAGATTAGTCAAGGATCATATCACCTCCATCCTGCCAGACACCCTGGACCCACTCCAATTTGCTTACCGTCCCAATAGGTCCACAGACGACGCAATCGCAATCACACTGCATACTGCCCTAACCCATCTGGACAAGAGGAATACTTATGTAAGAATGCTGTTCATCGACTACAGCTCAGCATTTAACACCATAGTTCCCTCCAAGCTCGTCATTAAGCTCGAGACCCTGGGTCTCGACCCAGCCCTGTGCAACTGGGTCCTGGACTTCCTGACGGGCCGGTCCCAGGTGGTGAGGGTAGGAAACAACATCTCCACCCCGCTGATCCTCAACACTGGGGCCCCACAAGGGTGCGTTCTCAGCCCTCTCCTGTACTCCTGTTTACCCATGACTGCGTGGCCAAGCACGCATCCAACTCAATCATCAAGTTTGCTGACGACACTACAGTGGTAGGCTTGATTACCAACAACGACGAGGCGGCCTACAGAGAGGAGGTGAGGGCCCTCGGAGTGTGGTGTCAGGAAAATAACCTCTCACTCAATGTCAACAAAACAAAGGAGATGATCGTGGACTTCAGGAAACAGGAGAGGAGCACCCCTATCCACATCGAGGGGACAGTAGTGGAGAAGGTGGAAAGTTTTAAGTTCCTCGGCGTACACATCACGGACAAACTGAATTGGTCCACCCACACAGACAGCGTGGTGAAGAAGGCGCAACAGCGCCTCTTCAACCTCAGGAGGCTGAAGAAATTTGGCTTGTCACCAAAATCACTCACAAACTTTTACAGATGCACAATCGAGAGCATCCTGTCGGGCTGTATCACCGCCTGGTACGGCAACTGCTCCGCCCACAACCGTAAGGCTCTCCAGAGGGTAGTGAGGACTGCACAACGCATCACCGGGGTTAAACTACCTGCCCTCCAGGACACCTACACCACCCGATGTCACAGAAAGGCCAAAAAGATCATCAAGGACAACAACCACCCGAGCCACTGCCTGTTCACCCCGCTATCATCCAGAAGGCGAGGTCAGTACAGGTGCATCAAAACTGGGACTGAGAGACTGAAAAACTACTACTTCTACCTCAAGGCCATCAGACTGTTAAACAGCCATCACTAACATTGAGTGGCTGCTGCCAACATACTGACTTAAATCTCTAGCCACTTTATACATAGGAATTGGATGTAACAATGTATCACTAGCCACTTTAAACAATTTTGTATATAATGTTTACGTATCCGACATACTCATATCAAATGTAGACCCTGTACTCTAAACCATCTACTGTATCTTGCCTATGCCGTTCGGTCATCGACCCAAATTTCTAGCCACTTTAATAATTATAATTGGATGAAATAATGTATCACTAGCCACTTTAAACAATGCCATTTATATAATGTTTACATATCCTACATTACTCATCTCATATGTGTGTGTGTGTGTGTGTGTGTGTATGTATGTATGTATGTATGTATATATATATATATATATATATATATATATATATATATATGTGTGTATATATGTATATATGTGTGTATATACTGTACTCCATACCATCTACTGCATCTTGCCTATGCCGGTCAGCCATCGCTCATCCATATATTTATATGTACATACTGTATTCATTCCTTTACTCTTGTGTGCATAAGGTAGTTGTTGTGAATTTGTTAGATTACTTGTTAGATACTACTGCATGGTCGGAACTAGAAGCACAAGCATTTCGCTACACTCGCATTAACATCTGCTAACCATGTGTATGTGACAAATAAAATTTGATTTGATTTGATTTGACATAGGACAAGCAAGACGTAGCATGCAGACAGAGAAACATAGGACAAGTAAGATAGCATGCAGACAGAGATAGCATACAGACACTGAGCCACTAGGTAACCTGGACCGTTACAGTAGTGAGTCACTGAGCCACTATGTAACCTGGACCATTACAGTAGTGAGTCACTGAGCCACTATGTAACCTGGACCATTACAGTAGTGAGTCACTGAGCCACTATGTAACCTGGACCGTTACAGTAGTGAGTCACTGAGCCACTATGTAACCTGGACCGTTACAGTAGTGAGTCACTGAGCCACTATGTAACCTGGACCGTTACAGTAGTGAGTCACTGAGCCACTATGTAACCTGGACCACTACAGTAGTGAGTCACTGAGCCACTATGTAACCTGGACCATTACAGTAGTGAGTTCTTGTGCAGCTATATCCCTGTATCTGCAAACATATGAAATACAGACCCAGTACAGACAGAAGGCAGATCATTAATGTACAGGCTGAACAGGAGGGGCCCCAGTATTGACCCTTGGGGCACACCCACATCATAGCTAAGAGTGGGCGACAGCTCATTGCTCACTCTGACACACTGAGGTCTGCCTTCAAGGTATGATTTCATCCATCTCAAGGCATCGGGGGAATAGTTGAACTTGGACATTTTGGTGATGAGAACCGCATGGTTAACAGTATCAATCTTTTTTTAGGTCCAGAAAATAAATACAGCATCATATGATTTAAGGCCTTTATGTGTGTGATATGACTGACCAACGCAGTCTGACTTTAAATAAAGTACAGCGTCCTACGATACAGAGTCTTTATGGATGTGCTATGAATGACCGAAGGTGTCTCACTTCAAACTAAGTATTACAGGACACGACATAAAGGGTCAACAAATAGGTTATAAACGTTCTGCTGATTCATGAAGGTTCTCTGATGATTCACAGGTGGGTGTTAGAGGTATTTAATTGGGTTGATGGACCTGCTATGCTTGCGCTTGCGTGTGTCAAGAACCAAGCTGATTTTGGAGTAGTCCCACCTGAGACTACCGCACCAGGTATTCCTCTTCTGTTCCCATGGAGACCAGGGATTGATTACAACCTGTTACGATGGTGTTGTGTTCTCTACAGTTCCCCTCGGAAGTGTGCACTTGTTTACTCTACGCCTCTTGAATCTATGAGGGGGAGTATACCAGTGGATACTTCACGAGAAGGACAGAGAATCGGACGGCAGCGTCGGACACTTAGACATTGGAGGATTAAAGAGAGACAGGAAAAATAGACAGAGAGGTAAAGGAGAAACTGTGTAGCTGTGTTTGACATCAGGACTTCCGTTGTGATATAAAGCAGTGCATTATTCTCTTTCCCAGGGTCTGCTCTACCTAAGCCTTGTCCAAGCCAGAACAGCCCAAAGGACAGGAGCCTATCTCCTGTTTCTGTAGCGTGAGGCAGCTTGATGAACAGTACACCCCCTTGACAGGACGGAACTCTATCTACGTCCAACATAAATATAAAATCTTTATTGTCCATTTAAGGTTGAAACGGAATAGGTTCTGTCAACTGGTCAGCTGAGAGGTTCTGTTCTGTGCGTAATTTGTCATCATGTTGGAAGGGAACCTCTTCAACAGGTCAACAGAGTGCTGTATTAGTGTTTTATCTCTCTCTTGTTATCTCACTCTCTTTCTCTCTCCATCTATCCATCATGTTGAATGTCCCCTCCCATCTCTGGGTATTTGTGTCGGTCTTCCCTGTCTCTGGCTCCGGCTCTGTGTCGGTCTTCCCTGTCTCTGGCTCCGGCTCTGTGTCGGTCTTCCCTGTCTCTGGCTCCGGCTCTGTGTCGGTCTTCCCTGTCTCTGGCTCCAGCTCTGTGTCGGTCTTCCCTGTCTCTGGCTCCAGCTCTGTGTCGGTCTTCCCTGTCTCTGGCTCCGGCTCTGTGTCGGTCTTCCCTGTCTCTGGCTCCGGCTCTGTGTCAGTCTTCCCTGTCTCTGGCTCCAGCTCTGTGTCAGTCTTCCCTGTCTCTGGCTCCAGCTCTGTGTCGGTCTTCCCTGTCTTTGGCTCCAGCTCTGTGTTGGTCTTCCCTGTCTTTGGCTTATTTACATTGTACATTTTAGCCATTTATCAGACGCTCGGCAGGTAGCCTAGCGGTTAGAGCGTTGGACTTGTAACCGGAGGGTTGCAAGTTTGAATCCCTGAGCTGACGAGGTAAAAATCTGTCGTTCTGCCCCTGAACAAGGCAGTTAACCCACTGTTCCCCCGGGTGCCGTGGATGTCGATTAAGGCAGCCCCCCTGCACCTCTCTGATTCAGAGGGGTTGGGTTAAATGCGGAAGACACATTTCAGTTGAAGGCATTCGGTTGTACAACTGACTAATAATGGTGACTTTGACTTTGACTCTTATCCAGAGCGACTTACAGTTATTGCATTCATCTTAAGATAGCTATGTGGGACAACCCCATATCACAGTCATAGTCAGTACCCTTTTCCTCAATAAAGTAGCTGTCAGCATAGTAAAAGAGTTTAGTGCCAGTGTTAGTTCACAAAATAATTTTTTGGAGTGGGGGCAGGGGTGAAGAGGGTAGTGCTGTGGGATTATTTAAGATACTCTTTGAAGAGGTGGGTTTCAGATGTTTTCAGAATATGGGCTGGGACTCTGCTGTCCTAGCTTCAGGGTTGAAGCTGGTTCCACCATGCCAGAACAGAGAAGAGTTTGGACTGGGCTGAGAGAAAGCTGGGGATGGGAGGGCCAAGAAACCAAACGTAGCAGAACGGATTGCTCGGATTGTGGTGTAGGGTTTGAGCAGAGCCTGAAGGTAGGGAGAGGCAGTTCCTCTTGCTGCTCCGTAGGTAAAGCACCATAGTTTTGTAGTGGATTTGAGCGTTTGATTAGAAGCCAGTGGGGTGTGTGGCGGTGCAGGTTGACATGGGAGAACATGGAAAGGTTGAACACCAGGCGGACTGCAGCGTTCTGGATAAGTTGCAGGAGTTTGATGGCACAAGTGGAGAGCCCAGCCAACATCGAATTGCAGTAGCCCAGATGGGAGAGGACATGTTCCTGGATTAGGATCTGCACCATTTCCTGTGTGATGTAGGGTCGTACTCTACGGATGTTGTAGAACATGAACCTGCAGGAGTTAATCGTTGCTTTGATGTCGGCAGAAAATGGCAGGGTGTTGTTCAGGGTCACACCAAGATTCTTTGCACTGTGGGGTTGTCAACCGTCATGGAGAGGTCTTGGAGTGGGCAGGTCTTTCCTGGGAGGAAGAACAGCTCCATCTTGTCCAGGTTGAGCTTGAGATGGTGAGCCGACATCCAAGCTGAGATATCTGCCAGAGATGCGTGTTGCCATCTAGGTGTCAGAAGGGGGGGAAGGAGAAAGGTAGTTGAGTGTCATCCGCATAGCAATGATAGGAGAGACCATGTGAGGATATGATGGAGCCCAGTGACTTGGTGTATAGAGAGGAGAGGGCTTAGAACCGAGCCCTGGGGGACACCAGTTGTGAGAGTACGTGGTGCAGACACAGATCCTCTCCACGTCTCCGAGTAGGAGCAGCCTGCCTGGTAGGATGAATTCTAATAGTGTGCAGAGCCTGAGATGCACAGCCCTGAGAGGGTGGACAGGAGGATCTGAGAGAGAGAGAGAGAGAGAGAGAGAGAGAGAGAGAGAGAGAGAGAGAGAGAGAGAGCGCACACCAAATAAGACTAGATGGATATCAACAGACCACCAACTTACTACCCTGAGACAAGGCTGAGAATAGCCCACAAAGATCTCCTCCACCGCACAAGCCCGAAGGGGTGCAACCCACTCAAGTGACGCACCAAGGACGGGCCAGATTACATTCAATCAATGAAGAGATTAGTCTTCAGCAAAAACTGAAAGGTCGAAACCGAGTCTGCATCTCTCACATGGATAGGCAGACCATTCCATGACAAAATAGGAGAAAGACCTGCCTCCAGCTGTTTGCTTTGAAATTCTAGGGACAGTAAGGAGGCCTGCGTCATGTGATCGTAGCGTATGTGTAAGTATGTACGGCAGAACCAAATTGGACAGATAGTTAAGAGCAAGCCCATGTAATGCTTTGTAGGTTAGCAGTAAAACCTTGAAATCAGTCATTGCCTTAACAGGAAGCCAGTGTAGAGAGGCTACTACTGGAGTAATATGATCAAATTGTTTTGGTTCTAGTCAAGATTCTAGCAGCCGTGTTTAGCACTAACTTTATTTAGTGCTTTATCCGGGTAGCCGGAAAGTAGAGCATTGCAGTAGTCTAATCTAGAAGTTACAAAAACATAGACATTTTTCTGCATCATTTTTGGACAAAAACTTTCTTATTTTTGCAATGTTACGTAGATGGAAAAAGCTGTCCTTGAAACAGTCTTGATATGTTCGTCAAAAGAGAGATCAGGGTCCAGAGTAACGCCGAGGTCCTTCACAGTTTTATTTGAGACGACTGTACAACCATCAAGAATAATTGTCAGATCCAACAGATCTTTGTTTCTTGGGACCTAGAACTAGCATCTCTGTTTTGTCCGAGTTTAAAAGTAAAACATTTGCCGCCATCCTCTTCCTTATGTCTGAAACACAGGCTTCCAGCGAGGGCAATTTTGGGGCTTCACCATGTTTCATCAAAATGTACAGCTGTGTGTCATCCGCATAGCAGTGAAAGTTAACATTATGTTTCCGAATGACTACATGAAAAGGAGGACCGAGCACGCCCCCATTCTCATTGACGGAGCTGTAGTGGAGCAGCTTGAGAGCTTCAAGTTCCTTGGCGTCCACATCACCCACATCAGGCACGACAAAACCTATTCCCCCTAAGGAGATTGAAAAGATTTGGCATGGGTCCTCAGATCCTCAATAGGCTTTACAGCTGCACCATCGAGAGCATCCTGACGGGTAGCCTGTGGGGGGAGGCTAGCACTGGAGTAATATGATAAAAAATGTTGTTGTTTCTAGTGAACACTCTAACAGCCGTATTTAACACTAACTGGAGTTTATTTAGTTATTTTTTGACTAGCCGGAGACTAGAGCATTGCAGTAGTCTAATCTAGAAGTGACAAAAGCATGGATTAGGTTTCCTGCATAATTTTGGGACAAACAGTTTCAGATTTTTGTTACGTAGATGGAAAAAAGCTGTCCTTGAAACAGTCTTGATATGTTTGTCAAAAGAGAGATCAGGGTCCAGAGTAACGCCGAGGTCCTTCACAGTTTTATTTGAGACGACTGTACAACCATCAAGATAAATTGTCAGATCAAACAGCAAATCTCTTTGTTTCTTGGGACCTACAGTAAAACAATAAAAAAGCATCTCTGTTTTGAATTCAGAGGGGATGCAGCCAGTAGTCAGGGATGAGTTGATGAGGGAAGTGAGGAATGGGCGAATGTCTCCAGAGATGAGTTGATGAGGGAAGTGGGGAATGGGAGAAGGTCTCCAGGGATGAGTTGATGAGGGAAGTGAGAAGGTCTCCAGGGATGAGTTGATGAGGGAAGTGAGAAGGTCTCCAGGGATGAGTTGATGAGGGAAGTGAGGAATGGGAGAAGGTCTCCAGGGATGAGTTGATGAGGGAAGTGAGGAATGGGCGAATGTCTCCAGGGATGAGTTGATGAGGGAAGTGAGGAATGGGCGAATGTCTCCAGGGATGAGTTGATGAGGGAAGTGAGAAGGTCTCCAGGGATGAGTTGATGAGGGAAGTGAGGAATGGGAGAAGGTCTCCAGGGATGAGTTGATGAGGGAAGTGAGGAATGGGAGGTCTCCAGGGATGAGTTGATGAGGGAAGTGAGGAATGGGAGGTCTCCAGGGATGAGTTGATGAGGGAAGTGAGGAATGGGTGAATGTCTCCAGAGATGAGTTGATGAGGGAAGTGGGGAATGGGAGAAGGTCTCCAGGGATGAGTTGATGAGGGAAGTGAGGAATGGGAGGTCTCCAGAGATGAGTTGATGAGGGAAGGGAGAAGGTCTCCAGGGATGAGTTGATGAGGGAAGGGAGAAGGTCTCCAGGGATGAGTTGATGAGGGAAGTGAGAAGGTCTCCAGGGATGAGTTGATGAGGGAAGTGAGGAATGGGAGGTCTCCAGGGATGAGTTGATGAGGGAAGGGAGAAGGTCTCCAGGGATGAGTTGATGAGGGAAGTGAGAAGGTCTCCAGGGATGAGTTGATGAGGGAAGTGAGGAATGGGAGAAGGTCTCCAGGGATGGTCTGGAGAAGGGAGGAGGGGATGGGGTCGAGGGGGGCAGGTTGTCAGGCGGCCAGACCTCACTAGTCACAGGATGTCATCCTGAGAGAGAGGGGAGAAAGCGGTCAAGTTGTAGGGGGAGATGAATGTTCTCAATAGGTTTAGTGAACGAGGAGCGGATGTCATGAACCTTCTTATCAAAGTGAATGACTAAGTCATCTGCAGAGAGGGAGTAGGGAGGGAGGGGGTGGAAAAGAGTTTCCTAGGGATAGAAGCAGAAGCTTGATATTTAGAGAAGGTAGAGAGGAAAGGATGATAGGTTATCAGGAAGTTTAGTTTTCTTCCATGTTCTGTAAGCTCACAATGAGTCACTCACCCACGGAGCAGGAGGGGAGGGCCGAGCAGGCAGGGAGGAAAAGGGAAAGTGAGAGTCATAGGATGCGGAAAGTGAGGAGAGGAGGGTCGAAGAGGCAGAATCAGGAGACAGAAGGGAGAAGGATTTAGCATAAGGGAGAGATGACAGGATAGAAGAGGTCAGAATAGTGGGAGAGAGAGCGAGACCATCTGGGTAGGGGCTGAGTGGTTAGAGATGATAGGATAGAAGAGGAGAGAGAGTCCATCTGGGTAGGGGCTGAGTGGTTAGAGATGATAGGATAGAAGAGGAGAGAGAGACCATCTGGGTAGGGGCTGAGTGGTTAGAGATGATAGGATAGTAGAGGAGAGAGAGTCCATCTGGGTAGGGGCTGAGTGGTTAGAGATGATAGGATAGAAGAGGAGAGAGAGTCCATCTGGGTAGGGGCTGAGTGGTTAGAGATGATAGGATAGAAGAGGAGAGAGAGACCATCTGGGTAGGGGCTGAGTCAGGAGGGTTGGAGGAAAGGGAGAGAGAAAAGGAAACAAAGTAGTGATCAGAGACCTGGAGGGGGGTTGTAGTGAGATTAGTAGGAGAACAGAGACCTGGAGGGGGGTTGTAGTGAGATTAGTAGGAGAACAGAGACCTGGAGGGGGGTTACAGTGAGATTAGTAGGAGAACAGAGACCTGGAGGGGGGTTACAGTGAGATTAGTAGGAGAACAGAGACCTGGAGGGGGGTTGCAGTGAGATTAGTAGGAGAACAGAGACCTGGAGGGGGGTTGCATTGAGATTAGTAGGAGAACAGAGACCTGGAGGGGGTTGTAGTGAGATTAGTAGGAGAACAGAGACCTGGAGGGGTTACAGTGAGATTAGTAGGAGAACAGAGACCTGGAGGGGGGATGCAGTGAGATTAGTAGGAGAACAGAGACCTGGAGGGGGGTTGTAGTGAGATTAGTAGGAGAACAGAGACCCGGAGGGGGGTTGTAGTGAGATTAGTAGGAGAACAGAGACCTGGAGGGGGTTGTAGTGAGATTAGTAGGAGAACAGAGACCTGGAGGGGGGATGTAGTGAGATTAGTAGGAGAACAGAGACCCGGAGGGGGTTGTAGTGAGATTAGTAGGAGAACAGAGACCTGGAGGGGGGATGTAGTGAGATTAGTAGGAGAACAGAGACCTGGAGGGGGGTTACAGTGAGATTAGTAGGAGAACAGATTAGTAGGTCACAGTGAGATTAGTAGGATAACAGAGACCTGGAGGGGGGTTGCAGTGAGATTAGTAGGAGAACAGAGACCTGGAGGGGGGATGTAGTGAGATTAGTAGGAGAACAGAGACCTGGAGGGGGGTTACAGTGAGATTAGTAGGATAACAGAGACCTGGAGGGGGGTTGCAGTGAGATTAGTAGGAGAACAGAGACCTGGAGGGGGGTCACAGTGAGATTAGTAGGATAACAGAGACCTGGAGGGGGGTTGCAGTGAGATTAGTAGGAGAACAGAGACCTGGAGGGGGGTTGTAGTGAGATTAGTAGGAGAACAGAGACCCGGAGGGGGGTTGTAGTGAGATTAGTAGGAGAACAGAGACCTGGAGGGGGTCACAGTGAGATTAGTAGGAGAACAGAGACCTTGAGGGGGGTTGTAGTGAGATTAGTAGGAGAACAGAGACCTGGAGGGGGGTTACAGTGAGATTAGTAGGATAACAGAGACCTGGAGGGGGGTTGCAGTGAGATTAGTAGGATAACAGAGACCTGGAGGGGGGTTGCAGTGAGATTAGTAGGAGAACAGAGACCTGGAGGGGGGTTGTAGTGAGATTAGTAGGAGAACAGAGACCCGGAGGGGGGTTGTAGTGAGATTAGTAGGAGAACAGAGACCTGGAGGGGGTCACAGTGAGATTAGTAGGAGAACAGAGACCTTGAGGGGGGTTGTAGTGAGATTAGTAGGAGAACAGAGACCTGGAGGGGGGTTACAGTGAGATTAGTAGGAGAACAGAGACCTGGAGGGGGGTTGTAGTGAGATTAGTAGGAGAACAGCCTCTAGTAAAGATGAGGTCAAGCATATTGCCTGCCTTGTAAGTGTGAGTGGACTTTGAAAGGGTGAGGTCAAAAGAGGCATGGAGGGGAAAGAAAGAGTTGGAAAGAAATTAACTGAAGGCGGACAACGGGAGGTTGAAGTCGCTCTGTAAGAAGAGCAGTGAGCCATCGTCAGGAAATTAGCTCATCAAGGTGTTCAGCTTATTGAGGAACTCTCCACGGGCACCTGGTGGGTGATAGATGTGTGTTTGTCTTCCTTGTCTCTGGCTCCAGCTCTGTGTCTCACTTCTGAGAGAGAAAGTGAGAGAGTTGGTCAGTACCAGCACACTCAAATGTTTTGGAAAGAAACGCAGAACAACGCAAACTGTCTCTAACCAAAATAGAAAGAGGAGTGGGAGGTCCCGGTGCACAACTGAGCAAGAGGACATGTAGATTAGAGTGTCTAGTTTGAGTTCTCAACTGGCAGCTTCATTAAATATTACCCACAAAACACCAGTCTCAATGTCAACAGTGAAGAGGCGACTCCGGGATGCTGTTGCAAAGAAAAACCCATATCTCAGACTGGCCAATAAAAATAAAAGATTAAGATGGGCAAAAGAACACAGACACTGGACAGAGGAACTCATCCCGGAGTCGCCGCTTCACTGTTGACGTTGAGACTGGTGTTTTGCGGGTACTATTTAATGAAGCTGCCAGTTGAGGACTTGTGAGGCGTCTGTTTATCAAACTAGACACTCTAATGTACTTGTTCTCTTGCTCAGTTGTGCACCGGGGGCCTCCCACACCTCTTTCTATTCTGGTTAGAGACAGTTTGCGCTGTTTTGTGAAGGGGAGTAGTACACAGCATTGTACAAGATCTTCAGTTTCTTGGCAATTTCTCGCATGGAATAGCCTTCATTTCTCAGAACAAGAATAGACTGACGAGTTTCAGAAGAAAGTTATTTGTTTCTGGCCATTTTGAGCCTGTAATCGAAACCACAAATGTTGATGCTCCAGATACTCAACTAGTCTAAAGAAGGCCAGTTTTATTGCTTCTTTAATCAGGAAAACAGTTTTCAGCTGTGCTAACATATTTGCAAAAGGGTTTTCTAATGATCAATTTGCCTATTAAAATGATAAACTTGGATTCGATAACACAACGTGCCATTGGAACACAGGAGTGATGGTTGCTGATAATGGGCCTCTGTACGCCTATGTAGATATTCCATAAAAAAATCCAGCTACAATAGTCATTTACAACATTAACAATGTCAACACTGTATTTCTGATCCATTTGATGTTATTTTAATGGACAAAAAAATTGCTTTTCGTTCAAAAACAAGGACATTTCTAAGTTACCCCAAACTTTTGAACGGTAGTATATACAGTTGAAGTCGTAAGTTTACATACACCTTAGCCAAATACATTTTAACTCAGTTTTTCACAATTCCTGACATTTAATCCTAGTAAAAATTCCCTGTCTTAGGTCAGTTAGGATCACCACTTTCTTTTAAGAATGTGAAATGTCAGAATAATAACAGAGAGAATTATTTATTTCAGCTTTTATTTCTTTCATCACATTCCCAGTGGGTCAGAAGTTTACATACACATCAATTAGAATTTGGTAGCACTGCCATTAAATTGTTTAACTTGGGTCAAACGTTTCCGGGTAGCCTTCCACAAGCTTCCCACAATAAGTTGGCTGAATTTTGGCCCATTCCTCCTGACAGAGCTGGTGTAACTGAGTCAGGTTTGTAGGCATCCTTGCTTGCACACGCTTTTTCAGTTCTGCCCACAAATGTTCTATAGGATTGAGGTCAGGGCTTTGTGATGGCCACTCCAATACCTTGACTTTGTTGTCCTTAAGCCATTTTGCCACAACTTTGGAAGTATGCTTGGGGTCATTGTCCATTTGGAAGACCCATTTACGACCAAGCTTTAACTTCCTGACTGATGTCTTGAGATGTTGCTTCAATATATCCACATAATTTTCCTCCCTCACGATGCCATCTATTTTGTGAAGTGCACCAGTCCCTCCTGCAGCAAAGCACCCCCACAACATGATGCTGCCACCCCCGTGCTTCACGGTTGGGATGGTGCTCTTCGGCTTGTAAGCCTCCCCCTTTTTCTTACAAACAAAACGATGGTCATTATGGCCAAACAGTTCTATTTTTGTTTAATCAGACCAGAGGACATTTCTCCAAAAAGTGCGATCTTTTTTTGCAAACCGTAGTCTGGCTTTTTTATGGCGGTTTTGGAGCAGTGGCTTCTAACTTGCTGAGCGGCCTTTCAGGTTATGTTGATATAGGACTCGTTTTACTGTGGATATAGATACTTTTGTACCTGTTTCCTCCAGCATCTTCACAAGGTCCTTTGCTGTTGTTCTGGGATTGATTGCACTTTTCGCACTAAAGTACGTTCATATCTAGGAGACAGAATGCGTCTCCTTCCTGAGCGGTATGACGGCTGCGTGGTCCCATGGTGTTTATACTTGCGTACTATTGGTTGTACAGATGAGCGTGGTACCTTCAGGCATTTGGAAATTGCTCCCAAGGATGAACCAGACTTGTGGAGGTCTACAATTTTTTTTCTGAGGTCATGGCTGATTTCTTTAGATTTTTCCATGATGTCAAGCAGAGGCACTAAGTTCAGCCTTGAAATACATCCACAGGAACACCTCCAATGTACCTCAAAGTATGTAAATTAGCCTATCAGAAGCTTCTAAAGCCATGACATAATTTTCTGGAATTTTCCAAGCTGTTTAAAGGCACAGTCAACTTAGTGTATGTAAACTTCTGACCCACTGGAATTGTGAAACAGTGAATTATAAATGAAATAATCTGTCTGTAAACAATTGTTGGAAAAAATACTTGTGTCCTGCATAAAGTAGATGTCCTAACCGACTTGCCAACATTACAGTTTGTTAACACGAAATTTGTGGAGTGGTTGAAAAACAAGTTTAAAGACTCCAACCTAAGTCTATGTAAACTTCCGACTTCATCTGTATCTCATTGTTATTATTATTACACTTATTATTTACATATGTATTCAGACCCTTTGCTATGAGACTCAAAATTGAGCTCAGGTGCATCATGTTTCCATTGATCAACCTTGAGATGTTTCTACAACTTGACTCGAGTCTACCTGTGGTAAATTCAATTGATTGGACATGATTAGGAAAGGCACACACCTGTCTATATAAGGTCCCACAGTTGACAGTGCATGTCAGAGCAAAAACCAAGTCATGAGGTCAAAGGATTTGTCCGTAGAGCTTTGAGACAGGATTGTGTCGAGCACAGATCTGGGATGTCTGCAGCATTTAAGGTCCCCAAGAACTTGGTGGCCTACATCATTATTAAATGGAAGAAGTTTGGAACCACCAAGACTCTTCCTAGAGCTGGCCACCCGGCCAAACTGAGCAATCGGGGAAGAAGGGCCCTGGTCAGGGAGGTGACCAAGAACCCAATGGTCATTCTGACAGAGCTCTAGTTCCTCTGTGGAGATGGGAGAACCTTCCAGAAGGACAACCATCTCTGCAGCACTCCACCAATCAGGCCTTTATGGTACTGTGGCCAGACGGCACCTCTCAGTAAAAGGCACATGACAGCCCACTTGGAGTTTGACAAAAAGCACCAAAAGACTCTCCGACCATGAGAAACAAGATTTTCTGGTCTGATGAAACCAAGATTGAACGCTTTGGCCTGAATGCCAAGCGTCACGTCTGGAGGAAACCTGGCACCATCCCTACGGTGAAGCATGGTGGTGGCAGCACTATGCAGTGGGGATGTTTTTCAGCGGCAGGGACTGGGAGACTAGATAGGGTCGAGGGAAAGATGAACAGAGCAAAGTACAGAGAGATCCTTTATGAAAACCTGCTCCAGAGCTCTCAGGACCTCAGACTGGGGTGTAGGTTCACCTTCCAACAGGACAACAACCCTAAACACACAGCCAAGACAATGCAGGAGTGGCTTCGGGACAAGTCTCTGAATGTCCTTGAGTGGCCCAGCCAGAGCCCGGACTTGAACCCAATCGAACATCTCTGGAGAGACCTGAAAATAGCTGTGCAGCGACTCTCCCCATCAAACCTGACAGAGCTTGAGAGGATCTGCAGAGAAGAATGGGAGAAACTCCCCAAATACAGGTGTGCCAAGCTTGTAGCGTCATATCGAAGAAGACTTGAGTCTGTAATCGCTGCCTAAGATACTTCAACAAAGTACTGAGTAAAGGGTCTGTATACTTATGTAAATGCGACATTTCAGTTCTAAATAAATAAATTAGCCAACATTTCTAAAAACCTGTTTTTCCTATTTCAATATCTGGTATTGTGTGTAGATTGATGAGGGAAAAAACCAATATAATGCATTTTAGAATAAGGCTGTAACGTAACAAAATGTGGAAAAAGTCAAGGGCTCTGAATCCTTTCCCAAGGCACTGTAGCGTTGTCGAATCATACAAACGTCATGTAAAATGACCAAAGTTGCTAAGCTTCCTTGAACAAATGAAAGAATATTATATTTTGCTAAATCTACTTGATGATTATACAGATATCAGATCAGCTCATGAATAACAGGGAGATGAAGAGAGGAAATCGTATAAATGTCAAGTTATCAGAACGGGGACCAACTCTTTAAAAAAAATAACATATCTACTCTCATACCGTTTTCTCTACCGAAGCGCTCATATGGGCAGCAATAGAAGACAGCGCAGAGAAGAAGGGGACATGCTAGAGGTATTCTGACATGCGACAGGCAAGACGGCAGGTAGCCTGGTGGTTAGAGCGTTGGACTTGTAACTGGAGGGTTGCAAGTTCGAATCCCCGAGCTGACAAGGAAAAAATCTGTCGTTCTGACCCCTGAACAAGGCAATTAACCCACTGTTCCCCGGGTGCCGAAGACGTGGACGTGGATGTCGATTAAGGCAGCCCCCCGCACCTCTCTGATTCAGAGGGGTTGGGTTAAATGCGGAAGACACATTTCAGTTGAAGGCATTCGGTTGTACAACTGACTAATAATGGTGACTTTGACGTGCTTTGATAATGCAACCTATGGATTACAGAATAAAGTTAGGAATTTTCAAGCGAAACAGCAGTCAGGATTTTGTGGTTTCAGTGGGATTGGGACGATATATAAGGATATATAAAGCAACTACGTGAGTCAATAGATACATACTTCTCTTGATTTATGCTACATTATTGCATACTTGTTACGATCGTTCTCAGAAATGGACCAAGGCGCAGCGTGCGTTGAGTTCCACATATTTATTGAACGTGGAACATACAATAATAACGACGAAACAACAGTTCGGCACAATACTTAGCGCCCACACACACTAACCAGAAACAATATCCCACCAAAGCAGGTGGGGAACAGAACACACTAAGTATGATCCCCAATTAGAGGTAACGACAATCAGCTGCCTCTAATTGGGAACCTTACGCAAAACCAACATAGATATACAACAACTAGACAAGAAAAAACCTAGTCACGTTCTGACCTACATCACCATAGAGAACCCAGAGGGCTCTCTATGGCCAGGACGTGACTATACTAAATGTTTCTGATCATTGAGCAAATTAATTGATGAGCTACCACTTCCACTTGTCCAGCCAGAGATCAATTAACAAAATATAAAACAAAATCACATTGATTGATATCAGACAAGTGTACAGGCTTTTTGGTCTTTAGGACCGGCTACTACACGAGCGAAGAGCAACATCCACTTGTAGGCCTAAAACATGCTAACAAAATGTTCTGATTATCTAATATATGAGCAAACTAGAATAAAGATGATCACCTCAATTTAGCTAACATTTCCCCAGCCAAATATCCAAACGGAGTTTCTAGTGAAAACAAAAATCTGGCATTGAATGAGTCCCCCATGCGTTCCGAAAGGGCTTTCACACCAAACTGGTTTGGAGCGTTTTATTTCCTGACTCTGGTGTGTTGAACCCCTTAGTTTGGTGCGTTTGGACTGGTGTGAACCCTCTAGCCGCACTCGGTCGCACCAAACACCTCACCGTGGTTCGCTCAAAAAGGGGCTGGGTCTCGGGGTCCTCTCCCAAGTGAACCATGACGCCGTTCATTACTAGTGAGAGTGCAGCTTGTCTATGGGTCCGGACCACTCACAGGTAATACAACTACAAATGGGCTGTTGAATGCAGATGTTGTATGTGGTGTGGTCAGATGGTATCATACAGTTAGCCTAGCAAAAGCTAAACAAATTTGGAAAATGAGTCACGGGCCGAAAATGAGGTGAAATATGACAAGAGCAGCTAGAGAACACATTAATGTTTAGTTTAGGTTAGTTTCATTTATAGTTTAGGTTAGTTTAGGTTAGTTAAGTGAAAGGGGATTCCAGCCACACGTACAGTGAGGGGGAAAAAAGTATTTGATCCCCTGCTGATTTTGTACGTTTGCCCACTGACAAAGAAATGATCAGTCTATCATTTTAATGGTAGGTTTATTTGAACAGTGAGAGACAGAATAACAACAACAACAAATCCAGAAAAACGAATGGGGAAAAATGTTATAAATTAATTTGCATTTTAATGAGGGAAATAAGTATTAGCTCTGTAGCTCTGCAGGGACTATTTGTCTGCAGATGGTATTCTGGTGAGTCAGATCAGGCGGAAGAACATCTTACAGGTGTTGGAAGGTGCCTCTTCTCATCCCGAAATCGAGGAGCCATTCTCTGTCAGTCCAGACGTCACTCACATACTGCCACCAGTCACATGAACGGGTCCAGATGCTCCTTTGGAAGTAGTTTAAAGATAAATATATATGTTTTAAGTATTCTTTCAAGGCTAATGAAGGTGTTTGCAACAATTGGGAACACTGCAGTTAGTAGTCTAGAACAGCCCGGGCTGCTGCGTGATTAGAACAGCCCGGGCTGCTGCGTGATTAGAACAGCCCGGGCTGCTGCGTGACTAGAACAGCCCGGGGCTGCTGCGTGACTAGAACAGCCCGGGGCTGCTGCGTGACTAGAACAGCCCGGGGCTGCTGCGTGACTAGAACAGCCCGGGGCTGCTGCGTGACTAGAACAGCCCGGGGCTGCTGCGTGACTAGAACAGCCCGGGGCTGCTGCGTGACTAGAACAGCCCGGGGCTGCTGCGTGACTAGAACAGCCCGGGGCTGCTGCGTGACTAGAACAGCCCGGGGCTGCTGCGTGACTAGAACAGCCCGGGGCTGCTGCGTGACTAGAACAGCCCGGGGCTGCTGCGTGACTAGAACAGCCCGGGCTGCTGCGTGACTAGAACAGCCCGGGCTGCTGCTTGACTAAAACAGCCTGGGTTTACAAATGATGGAGCGCTAGAAATGTGTCAGTGTGAAACCAACCAGACCAAATGAAACGAAGACCTAAAAGCAGTACGATGATGCTGTTCCAATCAAAACGATGCTGAAATGATCGTCTAGGTGACAACATGACTTAATGCTTTACATGAGTATAACAGTTAGACATGACTTAATGCTTTACATGAGTATAACAGTTAGACATGACTTCAACAGGTTTAATCATTTCTTCAACTGCATTAGCCTACTTTATTCCAATATGTTCGTGATTCAGTTGATCTTCCATGATAACCTGGCTAGGCGTAATGCTTCCATGACAACCTGGCTAGGCGTAATGCTTCCATGACAACCTGGCTTTGGCGTAATGCTTCCATGACAACCTGGCTAGGCGTAATGCTTCCATGACAACCTGGCTAGGCTTACGTCTTCCATGATAACCTGGCTAGGCGTAATGCTTCCATGATAACCTGGCTAGGCGTAATGCTTCCATGACAACCTGGCTAGGCGTAATGCTTCCATGACAACCTGGCTAGGCGTAATGCTTCCATGACAACCTGGCTAGGCGTAATGCTTCCATGACAACCTGGCTAGGCGTAATGCTTCCATGACAACCTGGCTAGGCGTAATGCTTCCATGACAACCTGGCTAGGCGTAATGCTTCCATGACAACCTGCTAGGCGTAATGCTTCCATGACAACCTGGCTAGGCGTAATGCTTCCATGACAACCTGGCTAGGTGTAAGGCTTCCATGACAACCTGGCTAGGCTTAATGCTTCCATGACAACCTGGCTAGTTGTAAGGCTTCCATGACAACCTGGCTAGGCTTAATGCTTCCATAACAACCTGGCTAGTTGTAAGGCTTCCATGACAACCTGGCTAGGCTTAATGCTTCCATGACAACCTGGCTAGGCGTAATGCTTCCATGACAACCTGGCTAGGTGTAAGGCTTCCATGACAACCTGGCTAGGCTTAATGCTTCCATGACAACCTGGCTAGTTGTAAGGCTTCCTTGACAACCTGGCTAGGCTTAATGCTTCCATGACAACCTGGCTAGGTGTAAGGCTTCCATGACAACCTGGCTAGGCTTAATGCTTCCATAACAACCTGGCTAGGTGTAAGGCTTCCATGACAACCTGGCTAGGCTTAATGCTTCCATGACAACCTGGCTAGGCGTAATGCTTCCATGACAACCTGGCTAGGCTTAATACTTCCATGACAACCTGGCTAGGTGTAAGGCTTCCATGACAACCTGGCTAGGCTTAATGCTTCCATGACAACCTGGCTAGGTGTAATGCTTCCATGACAACCTGGCTAGGTGTCATGCTTCCATGACAACCTGGCTAGGTGTCATGCTTCCATGACAACCTGGCTAGGTGTCATGCTTCCATGACAACCTGGCTAGGTGTAAGGCTTCCATGACAACCTGGCTAGGTGTAAGGCTTCCATGACCACCTGGCTAAGTGTAATGCTTCCATGACAACCTGTTTGGACAATGTGCTGTTTTATCTTTTGCCAATTTACTACTGCACATGTTGTGTATTTTGCGGAATTCCATTAGTGCCCCATTGGGAGAAAATATAGTAATTTCCCAGGTAAAGAGCGAAGATTGGTCCGGGACAGTCCTGTGTTAATCCCTCTGAATCACAAATGAAAAGGCTAAATCAAGTCTCTGTTTTAGTGATGACACAATATCTGTTGTGAAGGGTCATGGCACTCCTACAGGCTTCCAATTACCCTAAGACACACCCCTTCCCTCTGACAGGACTCCCCCTAGGCCACAGCCCTTCCCTCTGACAGGACTCCCCCTAAGACACACCCCTTCCCTCTGACAGGACTCCCCCTAAGACACACCCCTTCCCTCTGACAGGACTCCCCCTAGGCCACACCCCTTCCCTCTGACAGGACTCCCCCTAGGCCACAGCCCTTCCCTCCACACCTGTTCCCACTCCCAAATAACCTCTCCTCTACTTATTTGACCCCTTTCAGTCGCTTGGTGATGACATAGGGGCGGCCCTATCCTCCTCCTTCTATTATGACTGACAAAACCACATCCTTGTTTTCCAAATCCGATACTATTTCCATGGCCTTACAAACCACAACTTCTAGCACATCCTTCCTAACAATCCCACCTGTCTTTCCACCTGTCTTACAAGCCCTCCATTCTTAACCCTCCCTCTGATGTGCTTCTATTCGTTCCTGTGTTCAAGTCTGACTGTGTGTCTGTGTGTGTGTGAGAGTCTGTGTGTGTGTGAGAGAGTCTGTGTGTGTGTTTTCAGAGTCTGTGGGTGTGTGAGAGTCTTTGTGTGTGTGTAATAACTCCCCCTAAACCTGGATTCCTGTTCTAGAGCCTCAATTTGCATTCTGACCGATGTGCTAGTTTACAGTCCATGGTGGCAGTAACAGTCCTGAACAGTTTACAGTCCATGGTGGCAGCAACAGTCCTGAACCTAGTTTACAGTCCATGGTGGCAGTAACAGTCCTGAACCTAGTTTACAGTCCATGGTGGCAGCAACAGTCCTGAACCTAGTTTACAGTCCATGGTGGCAGCAACAGTCCTGAACCTAGTTTACAGTCCATGGTGGCAGCAACAGTCCTGAACCTAGTTTACAGTCCATGGTGGCAGCAACAGTCCTGAACCTAGTTTACAGTCCATGGTGGCAGCAACAGTCCTGAACCTAGTTTACAGTCCATGGTGGCAGTAACAGTCCTGAACCTAGTTTACAGTCCATGGTGGCAGCAACAGTCCTGAACCTAGTTTACAGTCCATGGTGGCAGTAACAGTCCAGAACCTAGTTTACAGTCCATGGTGGCAGTAACAGTCCTGAACAGTTTACAGTCCATGGTGGCAGTAACAGTCCTGAACCTAGTTTACAGTCCATGGTGGCAGTAACAGTCCTGAACAGTTTACAGTCCATGGTGGCAGTAACAGTCCTGAACCTAGTTTACAGTCCATGGTGGCAGTAACAGTCCTGAACAGTTTACAGTCCATGGTGGCAGTAACAGTCCTGAACCTAGTTTACAGTCCATGGTGGCAGTAACAGTCCTGAACCTAGTTTACAGTCCATGGTGGCAGTAACAGTCCTGAACCTAGTTTACAGTCCATGGTGGCAGTAACAGTCCTGAACCTAGTTTACAGTCCATGGTGGCATCAACAATCCTGAACAGTTTAAAGTCCATGGTGGCAGCAACAGTCCTGAACCTAGTTTGCAGTCCATGGTGGCATCAACAGTCCTGAACAGTTTACAGTCCATGGTGGCAGCAACAGTCCTGAACCTAGTTTGCAGTCCATGGTGGCATCAACAGTCCTGAACAGTTTACAGTCCATGGTGGCAGCAACAGTCCTGAACCTAGTTTACAATCCATGGTACAAGTGACTTTTCGCAGCAGGTTAGGAGAGCATTTTTGCCATTTCCTAACCTTAACCCAATTCTCCTAACCTGCTGCGTTAATTCTCCTAACCTGCTACGTTAATTCTCCTAACCTGCTACGTTAATTCTCCTAACCTGCTACGTTAATTCTCCTAACCTGCTACGTTAATTCTCCTAACCTGCTCCGTTAATAATCCTAACTTGCCACGTTAATTCTCCTAACCTGCTACGTTAATTCTCCTAACCTGCTACGTTAATTCTCCTAACCTGCTACGTTAATTCTCCTAACCTGATGCGTTAATTCTCCTAACCTGATGCGTTAATTCTCCTAACCTGCTACGTTAATTCTCCTAACCTGCTACGTTAATTCTCCTAACCTGCTACGTTAATTCTCCTAACCTGCTACGTTAATTCTCCTAACCTGCTCCGTTAATAATCCTAACTTGCTACGTTAATTCTCCTAACCTGCTACGTTAATTCTCCTAACCTGCTACGTTAATTCTCCTAACCTGCTACGTTAATTCTCCTAACCTGATGCGTTAATTCTCCTAACCTGCTGCGTTAATTCTCCTAACCTGCTGCGTTAATTCTCCTAACCTGCTACGTTAATTCTCCTAACCTGCTGCGTTAATTCTCCTAACCTGATGCGTTAATTCTCCTAACCTGCCACGTTAATTCTCCTAACCTGCCACGTTAATTCTCATAACCTGCTACGTTAATTCTCCTAACCTGGCAACGTTAATTCTCCTAACCTGCTCCGTTAATAATCCCTAACTTGCTCGTTAATTCTCCTAACCTGCCTACGTTAATTCTCCTAACCTGCCACGTTAATTCTCCTAACCTGCCACGTTAATTCTCCTAACCTGCTGCGTTAATTCTCCTAACCTGCTCGCGCACCTCCTAACCTGCTGTTAATTCTCCTAACCTGCTGCGTTAATTCTCCTAACCTGCCACGTTAATTCTCCTAACCTGCTACGTTAATTCTCCTAACCTGCTACGTTAATTCTCCTAACCTGCTACGTTAATTCTCCTAACCTGCTGCGTTAATTCTCCTAACCTGATGCGTTAATTCTCCTAACCTGATGCGTTAATTCTCCTAACCTGATGCGTTAATTCTCCTAACCTGATGCGTTAATTCTCCTAACCTGATGCGTTAATTCTCCTAACCTGATCCAAATCTGAACTTTTGTGTCATCAGCAAACTTAATGATGGTGTTGGAGTCGTGCTTGGCCACACATTTGTGGGTGAACAGGGAGTAGAGCAGGGGATTGAGCACACACCCCTGAGGGGCCCCAGTGTTGAGGATCAGCATGACAAATGTGTTGTTGCCTACCCTTACCACCTGGGGGCCGCCCGTCAGGAAGTCCAGGATCCAGTTGCAGAGGGAGATGTTTAGTCCTAGGGTCCTTAGCTTAGTGATGAGCTTTTGTGGGCACTATGATGTTGAACGCTGACCTGAACTTAGCTTACAGTCCATGGTGGCATCAACAGTCCTGAACCTAGTTTACAGTCCTTGGTGGCATCAACAGTCCTGAACATAGTTTACAGTCCGCCCTAGTCCTTTTCTTCAATGTCCTTTTCCTCCAATTAAAGTAAATATTCAATTCAGTTCAGTCCCACAATCCAGCAAGAAATCTAATTAATCCATCCTTGAGGATGAAATAAGGATCTGACCAATTATGTGTAGCTGTAGTCATTGTGCCACTAATCCAAAGGAAAAGTTGTCCACAGAGAAAAAGCCAAACTATTTTAGTCGCGCCGGTCTGCCTATAGTATGCATTAGTTGAAGCTCAGTATTAAATTAAAACCTCCCTACCATCAAATTGTAAGCCAATCTGACACCAATGTTGATACAAATTCACA
Source organism: Brachymystax lenok tsinlingensis (assembly GCA_030435695.1). Classification (NCBI taxonomy): domain Eukaryota; kingdom Metazoa; phylum Chordata; class Actinopteri; order Salmoniformes; family Salmonidae; genus Brachymystax; species Brachymystax lenok. The sequence goes on from CM059802.1 coordinate 2,101,358, forward strand.
AATGAACTTGGAGGTACACAACACACTAACCGCCTCTCATCGTGAGCCGTCTGTCCGTTACCGAGAACCACAGGGTCATTAGCAATTGAGTTTTCATTGTATTTTCTGTCCTACCTAGCTCAAATTCTAGATGTCGGATTAAAACCAGACTACAGTGTGTCATGAGAGTTTTGCTATCTCAATTGTTGAACTCAACTATCTCTCAGGCTTTGAATAATTCCCAGAGGTTGTAAGGCTCTGGTTAAGGAAGAATTAGACAAATTCCCAAATCTGCAATAGGTCAGGGTTTTTATTCATGAGAGATCTGTTCTCAAAATGGGAACACAGTCTTTTAAATTGTACATACAAATAAACTCCACTAGCTTTAGGCGCCTGTACTTTTCCATAGTGTACATTCATGACTTATCACTTTCTGCAACATGATTCAAACTGGACAGTTCATAGCCGTGCTTCCCTTCCTGAGGATGAGAAGGCCTCCATTCTGTAGTTTGGTTTCACAAGGAATCCTTCATTCTCCCAAATACCCCCTTCTTACATTGCAAGATAGTAACACCATGTTCTAGTGTCTAAAAAGTTCTAGACACACACATTATTGGATTATCATTGCATACATTTTCAGAGTGGAATATTCTTAGTCATTAAACATACAAATGTCCCTATCAAGTGTCTAATAGTGGAGTTAAAACATTCCAGATTGACTAAGTTTGTTTGTGCAACGGTTTTAATTACGTTTATAATTCATCACTCTCACGTGCTCAATTCTGTCCATGAAGAACCAATGATGTACTTCCTTGTTGTAGCATTTCTAACAATATATTTTCAGAAGAATCTCAGAGCTCTAGAACTGGGACCAGAAACTCGGTTGCTGCGCATCAGTAACAGCTAGTTAAGAGCAGGCTAGCAGCTGAAGCTAGCACCCGTCAGATGAGTATATTTTGGAGTATAGCTAGGTGTATTTTGCTATGATTAGTTCAGATTTGGTCCAGACCAGACCAAAAATGTCACACTTCGATACAGCTACGGCTTTTTCGTAGCAGGTTAGAACTTACGCAGCAGGTTAGGAGAATTAACATACCAGGTTAGGAAAAGGGTTTGCAAAAACGCTCTCTCCCGAGTGGTGCAGCAGTCCAAGGCACTGCATAGCAGTGTTGCAGCATCACTACAGCCTGGGATTCAATCCCAGGCTGTGTCATAACCGGCCTGGACCAGGAGTCTCACAGGGCTGCGCACAATTGGCCCAGCGTCATCCGGATCAGGGGAAGGTTTGACCGGGGGGGGCCTTTATTTGGCTCATTGTGCTCTAGTGACTCCTTGTGGCAGGGCCGGGCGCCTACAAGCTGACATCGGTTGTCAGTTGAATGGTGTTTCCTCTGACACATTGGTGCAGCTGGCTTCCGGGTTAAGCGAGCGGGTGTTAAGAAGCGCGGCTTGGGCGGCTCATGTTTCGGAGGACGCATGACTCGACCTTCGCCTCTCTCGTGCCTGTTGGGGAGTTGCAGCGATGAGACGATCGTTGGATTGGGGAGAAAAAGGGTAAAAAAAATGATGGCTGATCCTAATAGGACCAACAAAAATATGTCCAAAAGATGTCGGCGTAGGTCCCCTTAGTGGGAAGCAGCCATCATCAAGTAAAACACTGTCTGGGGTGTCTGGGGGAATTCCCCCGGATTTTGGGGTTGATTCCTTTCCAAATGCTCACTCAGCCAACTAATTCAGTACTTTCAGTCACTTACAGGAACTGGTACGTGCTTAATGTAAAGCAGCTGTTGATTTGACCCCCTCCACTCTTTAAAGGAGAAACCATATGTTTTGCATGAATGTAATAGCCAGGACCTGATTTCCCGATACTGATGGAACTTAAGCTTACGGGTGTTTTAACGATGCATAGTTTCTATAACGGCCAAAGAACTCACACGCTTTTCCCAAAACGTGCGTAGTTAGAACATCTGTCAATACTGATTGGATCGAAAGAAAGGCAGCCTTGCTCTCAGATGAAAATTCTCCATTCCAATCTGCTCTCGGATGAGCCTTCTCCATTCCAATCTGCTCTCGGACGAGCCTTCTCCATTCCAATCTGCTCTCGGACGAGCCTTCTCCATTCCAATCTGCTCTCGGACGAGCCTTCTCCATTCCAATCTGCTCTCGGACGAGCCTTCTCCATTCCAATCTGCTCTCGGACGAGCCTTCTCCATTCCAATCTGCTCTCGGACGAGCCTTCTCCATTCCAATCTGCTCTCGGACGAGCCTTCTCCATTCCAATCTGCTCTCGGACAAGCCTTCTCCATTCCAATCTTGCCTTAAACTTCGATCCTGACGACGGATCAGAAATAAAAGATCACCTTCGGCTGCAAATACTGAGTCGGCTTATTCTAACGTTTAGGATATGTATTAAATTGAATGTTTGGCACATCATTGCGCACATGTTGTTAGACCTACACGTCATGAAATGAAGGCAAAGATTACAGACAGTAGCCTAGAATTAGCAAAATAGAACAAATTGATCGAACACGAAAGTTATTTTCAATATGATTATAAGTTATCTAAATAGCCAACTGTATTTATCTTTTGATGCAGTCATCTCAGTTTTCATTTGAAATATCTTTTTTTTTTTGTATAGTTGTATTTTTAAAACATTTGCAAAGACATTGGAAACTTTATTTTTGTAGTCGACTTCATTGTGAAGTTATCGGCGGTCACAGAGAGACAGATTGATTTTATGTTTAGCAGAGATCTTCGGTGTATAAAGTGTTTAGGCAGAAGGGCAACAATGCATCCTTACAACCCAATTAGCGGTTCTACGAGTGGTTTTAGGAAGTCGGTAAATAGTTAAAGTTTTCAAGGGCAACTTTAGTGATCATGTTTTTTGGAAACAGCTCAGAGATGTAATGATGTGTCTACGGAAGTTCTAACGATGATCTTGGCCTTTAGATGTTTTGGGGAAACTGGGTTCTGGACCATACATGATGTGAGACAACAACAACAACAACAACAAAATACATTTTTGAAAGGCACCTTTTGCGGAAATGTTGTATAATTTGGTACAATCACCTTCTGGTGTAAAAACCATGGAAATAAAATAAAAAAAAATAAAAAAAACAATGTTTGAATTAAGAAGTAGGCATTGGTCTTAAGCCGAAAAATAAAGGAAATTCACATGAGCACTACAATGCCTACTCCACCCATGCTCTACCAAGGTTTTCCAGCACACCGCTTTGACCTACTACAGTAGCTATGTTGGCTATTGTACTTCAAACAATGTGTACAAGTAACTAAATAACAATGAATTATACTAATTAATACAAACTACTTATATTAAGTAATAGTAAATTAATATAACATTATACACATTACACTGCACCTATCATACTACTATGACTGACCCTGTAAAACAACACATTACACTGCGCCTATCATACTACTATGACTGACCCTGTAAAACAACACATTACACTGCACCTATCATACTACTATGACTGACCCTGTAAAACAACACATTACACTGCGCCTATCATACTACTATGGCTGACCCTGTACAACAACACATTACACTGCAGCTATCATACTACTATGGCTGACCCTGTACAACAACACATTACACTGCACCTATCATACTACTATGACTGACCCTGTACAACAACACATTACACTGCACCTATCATACTACTATGACTGACCCTGTAAAACAACACATTACACTGCGCCTATCATACTACTATGACTGACCCTGTAAAACAACACATTACACTGCGCCTATCATACTACTATGACTGACCCTATAAAACAACACATTACACTGTACCTATCATACTACTATGACTGACCCTGTAAAACAACACATTACACTGCGCCTATCATACTACTATGACTGACCCTGTAAAACAACACATTACACTGCGCCTATCATACTACTATGACTGACCATGTAAAACAACACATTACACTGCGCCTATCATACTACTATGACTGACCCTGTAAAACAACACATTACACTGCACCTATCATACTACTATGACTGACCCTGTAAAACAACACATCACACTGTACTTATCTGGTTTATGTGACAATACATCATCTCATTTGATTTTATTTGTTAAATAGCTGTTGGTTTTCTGTATTGAGCCAAACTGTACGAGAGACACTAGCCTCACATAACTTCTGCATCGTGTGTGTGTGTGTGTGTGTGTGATATCTCACTGTGTTTCAGAGAGAGAGCTGGTTCAGGGTGGTCCCGATGGCAGGTGTGAGGGGAGTCAGGCTTTAGAGTGCTTCACAGAGCTAACACTTTACCTGGACTCCTTCCACAGGTAGGCCTCAACACACACACGCACACACCAATCAACATGGGTTAAGGGTTGGAGGGTTAAAGGTTGGAGGGATTAAGGGTTGGAGGGTTAAGGGTTAGTCCACTTGATGTTGTTGACAGGGTGTGTGATGTTGTTGACAGGACGTGTGATGATGTTGTTGCTGTTGACAGGACGTGTGTTGTTGATGTTGTTGTTGTTGTTGACAGGACGTGTGTTGTTGTTGACAGGACATGTGATGTTGTTGACAGGACATGTTTTGTTGCTGTTGTTGACAGGGTGTGTGTTGTTGTTGTTGACAGGGTGTGTGTTGTTGTTGACAGGACGTGTGTTGATGTTGACAGAACAAGTGATGTTGTTGTTTTTGACAGGACATGGGATGTTGCTGTTGTTGACAGGGAGTGTGATGTTGTTGACAGGAAGTGTGTTGATGTTATTGTTGACAGGATGTGTGTTGATGTTTTTGTTGACAGGATGTGTGTTGATGTTGTTGTTGTTGACAGGGCGTGTGATGTTGTTGACAGGAAGTGTGATGTCAAAGTCACCATTATTAGTCAGTTGTACAACCGAATGCCTTCAACTGAAATGTGTCTTCCGCATTTAACCCAACCCCTCTGAATCAGAGAGGTGCGGGGGGCTGCCTTAATCGACATCCACGTCTTCGGCGACCGGGGAACAGTGGGTTAACTGCCTTGTTCAGGGGCAGAACAACAGATTTTTTCCTTGTCAGCTCGGGGATTCGAACTTGCAACCCTCCGGTTACAAGTCAAACGCTCTAACCACTAGGCTACCTGCCTAGTGGTTACAGGACGTGTGTTGACAGGACGTGTGCTGATGTTATTGTTGGCAGGACGTTTGTTGTTGTTGACATGACATGTGTTGTTGTTGTTGACATAACGTGTGTTGATGTTGTTGTTGACAGGATTTGTGTTGATGTTGTGGTTGTTGTTGACAGGACGTGTGATGTTGTTGTTGACAGGACGTGTGATGTTGTTGACAGGAGGTGTGATGATGTTGTTGTTGTTGACAGGACGTGTGATGTTGTTGTTGTTGTTGACAGGACATGTGATGTTGTTGTTGTTGTTGACAGGACATGTGATGTTGTTGTTGACAGGACATGTGATGTTGTTGTTGTTGTTGTTGACAGGACGTGTGATGTTGTTGACAGGACGTGTGTTGTTGTTGTTGTTGACAGGACGTGTGTTGTTGTTGTTGTTGACAGGACGTGTGTTGTTGTTGTTGTTGACAGGACGTGTGTTGTTGTTGTTGTTGACAGGACGTGTGTTGTTGTTGTTGTTGACAGGACGTGTGCCCATGAGGTCATTGCTGTTGGTGCTCCTGCTGATTGGCTTCCAGGCTGTACTGAACATGGGAGGTGCACTGGGCACGGTGGCAGCCAACCACAGCGCAGAACGCCACACAGTAGCCAATGGCAGAGCAGAACAGCAGCGAGCGGCCCGCCTCTCAGTGTCACCACAGCAGGAGCAGCCAGCAGCAGGCAGGGAGACTCAGCAGAGTCCCAGCCGGACCAGACAAGCCCACAGGCCAGCCTCTCTACCCCAGGACAGGAGCTCTTCCCTGGGCCACTCTGAGACAGGATCCCCCTCTACCCCCTCCATCCCGGAGGTGGACCCCAAACTGTTCAGCAAGCGGCGCTACCACTCCTCACCGCGCGTCGTCTTCAGTGACGTACCCCCCTCTCACCACGGCCTGGGAGGGGAGACGAGGGAGGAGGAAGTGGGGAGGGTGATGGGTGGGGGAGTGAGGGTGAGGCGGAGGGCTGGGGGGCAGCCCATGCACAGGGGGGAATACTCAGTGTGCGACAGCATCAGCGTGTGGTTGGGGAACCTGACCAAGGCCACGGACATGGCCGGCAACGAGGTGGAGGTTCTGCCAGAGGTGAAGATAGACAACGTCCGCAAGAAACAGTTCTTCTACGAGACCACCTGCCGCGCGGCCACACCCCCGGGGGGTGGAGCTGGGGCTGGGGGAGGAATTATGGGAGGCGGGCCCAAGGCGGGGGCCAAATCAGGGTGTCGCGGCATCGACAGCCGTCACTGGAACTCCTACTGCACCAGCACGCACACGTACGTGCTCGCGCTCACCAAGTTCAAGGAGCAGATGGCATGGAGGCTGATACGCATCAACGCAGCGTGTGTGTGTGTCCTCAGCCGCAAGTCCTGGAGGCACTAACCTTTAACCCCTTGGGACTATGGACCATGAACCCCTGAACCACACACAGTACACACATCATCATCGGCCATCACTTAGGGGTCGAGTATGATTGTCCTCCTGGTGGGTCCTCCTGGTGGGTCTCACACACACACCCTTGAATCACCCCTCCCCACTCCCCCAACCCCCCACCCTACCTCAGTCAGAGTCCTGGTTCTTCTAAGTTATGGGGACTGCGAGTCATATTTATATTTTAAACAGTCAAATATGACTATATATATATAATAGTGTGTGTGTGTATATATATACACTGCTCAAAAAAATAAAGGGAACACTTAAACAACACAATGTAACTCCAAGTCAATCACACTTCTGTGAAATCAAACTGTCCACTTAGGAAGCAACACTGATTGACAATAAACTTCACATGCTGTTGTGCAAATGGAATAGACAACAGGTGTAAATTATAGGCAATTAGCAAGACACCCCCAATAAAGGAGTGGTTCTGAAGGTGGTGACCACAGACCACTTCTCAGTTCCTATGCTTCCTGGCTGATGTTTTGGTCACTTTTGAATGCTGGCGGTGCTTTCACTCTAGTGGTAGCATGAGGCGGAGTCTACAACCCACACAAGTGGCTCAGGTAGTGCAGCTCATCCAGGATGGCACATCAATGCGAGCTGTGGCAAGAAGGTTTGCTGTGTCTGTCAGCGTAGTGTCCAGAGCATGGAGGCGCTACCAGGAGACAGGCCAGTACATCAGGAGACGTGGAGGAGGCCGTAGGAGGGCAACAACCCAGCAGCAGGACCACTACCTCCACCTTTGTGCAAGGAGGAGCACTGCCAGAGCCCTGCAAAATGACCTCCAGCAGGCCACAAATGTGCATGTGTCTGCTCAAACGGTCAGAAACAGACTCCATGAGGGTGGTATGAGGGCCCAACGTCCACAGGTGGGGGTTGTGCTTACAGCCCAACACCGTGCAGGACGTTTGGCATTTGCCAGAGAACACCAAGATTGGCAAATTCGCCACTGGCGCCCTGTGCTCTTCACAGATGAAAGCAGGTTCACACTGAGCACGTGACAGACGTGACAGAGTCTGGAGACGCCGTGGAGAACGTTCTGCTGCCTGCAACATCCTCCAGCATGACCGGTTTGGCGGTGGGTCAGTCATGGTGTGGGGTGGCATTTCTTTGGGGCCGCACAGCCCTCCATGCGCTCGCCAGAGGTAGCCTGACTGCCATTAGGTACCGAGATGAGATCCTCAGACCCCTTGTGAGACCATATGCTGGTGCGGTTGGCCCTGGGTTCCTCCTAATGCAAGACAATGCTAGACCTCATGTGGCTGGAGTGTGTCAGCAGTTCCTGCAAGAGGAAGGCATTGATGCTAAGGACTGGCCGCCCGTTCCCAGACCTGAATCCAATTGAGCACATCTGGGACATCATGTCTCGCTCCATCCACCAACGCCACGTTGCACCACAGACTGTCCAGGAGTTGGCGGATGCTTTAGTCCAGGTCTGGGAGGAGATCCCTCAGGAGACCATCCGCCACCTCATCAGGAGCATGCCCAGGCGTTGTAGGGAGGTCATTCAGGCACTTGGAGGCCACACACACTACTGAGCCTCATTTTGACTTGTTTTAAGGACATTACATCAAAGTTGGATCAGCCTGTAGTGTGGTTTTCCACTTTAATTTTGAGTGTGACTCCAAATCCAGACCTCCATGGGTTGATAAATTTGATTTCCATTGATAATTTTTGTGTGATTTTGTTGTCAGCACATTCAACTATGTAAAGAAAAAAGTATTTAATAAGATTATTTCATTCATTCAGATCTATGATGTGTTATTTTAGTGTTCCCTTTATTTTTTTGAGCAGTGTATATATATATATATATATATACACACATCATGAATTCCAGCTTTCATTGTTGTCTTGTTGTTGATGCTGTTATTTATTAAACTCTTCAGTACATGCCTGGTTCCTTCTCTATGCCACATCGCTGTTGGACGTTTTTAAAGTTGCGTTCTCTACTTATACCACGCAGAAAGACGTGGTATGTGTGTTTTTTTGCTTTTACTATCCTTATGGGTACAAGAAGTCCTCACATGGATAGTAAAACATGGACAATTCGAACAAGTGGGGACATTTCACCGGTCCCTACAAGGAAAATGGCTATTTTAGGCTTAGGGGTTAGGTTTAGGGTAAAAATGAGGGTTAGGGTTAAGGGTTAAGTTTAGGGTCAGCTTTAACGGTTAGGGAAAATAGGATTTGAATGGGAATCAATTGTTTGGTCCCCACAAGGATAGTATAACGAACATGTGTATGCCTGTGTGCGTTTGCATGGTGCCTGTGGATGTGTTGGAGAACCTCACCCTGGACGTGCTGGCCCTCACCGGTTGACCAGGCAGAGTACAAGAATACACACACTGTCTGGGACCGACCTGATCCTGAAACGTCTGTATTCCTGTCTCCTTGGAGTGCTGGTGTAAACAGAGCCGATGGTGTTGAGAACTATGTGATGTTAGAGCTATCACTGGAGGGACGGTCCCAACTAACATCTGGACACCGAAGGAGAGGTGGAGAGAGAAGGGAGAGGAGGGGGTGAGTACAGGGGTAGGATAGAGTGGAGGAGTTAAGGAAGGAGAGAGGCGGTGAGGGAGAGAGGGAGAAGAGGGGGAGAGCAAAGGGGGAGGATGGAGGAAGGGAGAGACAGAAGGAGAGTATGAGGAGGTATGGAGGATGGAGAGAGGCTGTAGAGAGGATGGAGGGAGGATGGAGAGGAGAGAGGATAGAGAGAGGATGGAGCGAGGGAGAGAGGATAGAGAGAGGATGGAGGGAGGATGGAGAGGAGAGAGGATGGAGTGAGGGAGAGAGGAGGGAGAGAGGATGGAGCGAGGGAGAGAGGAGGGAGAGAGGATAGAGAGAGGATGGAGCGAGGGAGAGAGGATGGAGAGAGGATGGAGCGAGGGAGAGAGGATAGAGAGAGGATGGAGGGAGGGAGAGAGGAGGGAGAGAGGATGGAGGGAGGGAGAGAGGAGGGAGAGAGGATGGAGCGAGGGAGAGAGGAGGGAGAGAGGATAGAGAGAGGATGGAGAGAGGATGGAGTGAGGGAGAGAAGATGAAGAGAGGATGGAGTGAGGATGGAGCGAGGATGGAGCGCGAGGGAAAGAGGATGGAGCTAGGGAGAGAAGATGAAGAGAGGATGGAGTGAGGATGGAGCTAGGGAGAGAAGATGAAGAGAGGATGGAGTGAGGATGGAGCTAGGGAGAGAAGATGAAGAGAGGATGGAGTGAGGATGGAGCTAGGGAGAGAAGATGAAGAGAGGATGGAGTGAGGATGGAGCTAGGGAGAGAAGATAAAGAGAGGATGGAGTGAGGATGGAGCGCGAGGGAAAGAGGAGGGAGGGAGGATGGAGAGAGGATGGAGAGAGAGGAGGGAGAGAGGAGGGAGAGAGGAGGGAGGATAGAGAGAGGATGGAGCGAGGATGGAGCGAGGGAGAGAGGATAGAGAGAGGAGGGAGAGAGGGAGAGAGGAGGGAGAGAGGGAGAGAGGATAGAGAGAGGATGGAGCGAGGATGGAGCGAGGGAGGGAGGATGGAGAGAGGATGGAGAGAGGATGGGAGCTATGCCATGTTAATATGATATCTGAGTGAGAATGACTACCAAAATCAATGTGGGCCCCCTGGAGGTCAGGGCCCCTGGGCACGTGCCCTGCATGCTGGTCAATATTCGGCCATGATTACTACCAGTTTAGATAGCTGGCTAGACTAAATACCAATCAAAACATTGTTAGCTGACATGGCTAATTGAGTGACTGACAGTGACTGACATAACATAATGATAATAATAATAATGATTATAATAATTGTTTGTTTTTATGGTTTGGACCTGTCATGCCAAATAGCATCCCCCAGCCAAACAGTGTCCCCCTCTGCGTCAACATGGGATTCGATGACTTCTAGCTTCTGTTGCTAGGGCTGTTGCTAGGGCTGTTGCTAGGGCTATTGCTAGGGCTGTTGCTAGGGCTATTGCTAGGGCTGTTGCTAGGGCTATTGCTAGGGCTGTTGCTAGGGCTATTGCTAGGGCTGTTGCTAGGGCTGTTGCTAGGGCTGTTGCTAGGGATGTTGCTAGGGCTGTTGCTAGGGCTATTGCTAGGGCTATTGCTAGGGCTGTTGCTAGGGCCGTTGCTAGGGCCATTGCTAGAACTTGCAAAATTCTGACCGGATTACGTAATAAACCAAAGCGTCCGTTGCTATGCTGGTTGCTTGGTTACCACGTAGCAGTCACAAAGGATGGACAGTTCAAGTTCTGTTTTTGAGGATAACAACCTGAGGACCCGAAAAGACTGGAAAGAGAGCACTCTTTCTTTACCATATATTTTGCCTTTATATAAGAACATTTGTTAAATAAATAGGAAGAAATAATTTAAGGTGTTCTTAGATTGACATAACTGTACTTATTTACCTCAGCCTGTCCAGTCAGCTAACCAGCTACACTAGCCAGACAGTTTTATTTAGCAAGCTAGCTAGCTACTGTGACTGTTATTGTAGCTTTCTGTTTGTATGTAGCTTGCACTTCAATGGCATCCCTCGAGGAGATTTTATTTTATATCTTTCCAACCAGGCCCGAAGTACTAAAGAGACACCACTGATCTCGACAAGAGGCGCAGCATTCAGAGAAATTCACTATTGCGGGTAACGTTAAGCAGTTACCTTCTATTAGATAACTGGACGGATTTAACTATATACAACCATTTTCCAATGACCGAGATGCATGCTGGACATTTCGGAGTGAAGAGCATGATTGACAAAATCAACCTAAGCTTCTTCTGATGGGAAATTGTCAAGGAGGTGGACAGCTGCTGAGCAAGTGAAATAACCTTTTGTTTATCAATCACATTCTAGTATATCTGAAATTATTATGATTTCAATGAATGTCATATCAGAGAGCACACAATGCTTCAATTTGTCACTTTTCGGTTAAATGTCAGGACTCTGTCTAAACCTGCCAGAAGTTTGAGAGGGTGAAGACTGAGGCGCCGGAGTTGAAGACCATCACAGTAGTTTCACCACGGCACATGATCGGTAAGTGTCCCAATTCAAATTTTGCCCTGATAAGTTGTTCTGTAATGGTTACTCTATTTGACCACAGCGGAGTTCAATATTATAGAATGTGTGTGTGTGTGTGTGTGTGTGTGTGTGTGTGTGTGTGTGTGTGTACAAATATGAACATCTGCATACTGTATGACACAGATACAGGTAAGAATAAAGTCATCTTGAATACACAATTATCTCATATACTGTAGTCTTTCAAATGTGTGATCGACTTAGTGTTGTTGTTTGTCTACTGCTATTTTTGTATAACGTACTTTCAGATCACTGAAACCCAACCTGACGTGGTGGAAGTTGTGGAACCAGATCAGAACGCCTTCGAGGACCCCCTTCAGGCACGGCCTGAGAAGCTGGTGGAGGGGTTTTGACTAGGTAAAAGGATGTGAGACTGAACATGGACAAGGAGCAGGAGAAACAGAAGGAGAGCTACCGGAGGAGAATCAAGAATGGGACCAAGGGCTACGACATCCGGGGCGAATGACTTGGTTTGGAAGATGGTCGAAAGGAAGGCGAGACCTGGGAAACCTCGCTGCTCCTTCGCTCCTAGCTGGGGTCACCATCTGTTAAGGTGAATATATAAAATATCTCAGATAATAATTATTAGCAAAAATGAGCATCAACCACATCCATCATAACATCAACGACACATCGACCTCGACCACAACATCAACCTCAAAATCCACCAGAGCATCAACCACACAACAAACTCGAACAAAAAACCCCAAACTCCAACATCAACCTCGCCCACACTGCCCTCTGGTGGCTGTTACCATGTAACTAGATCAGGGGTCGGCAACAGGCGTCCAACACCGGCCCACAACTGATTTATTTTGGCCCCCCTCCAAAAAAAAAAGTTTTTAGTAAAATTATTGACTTTTGTTTTTTTGGTAAAGAAAATACCTGGAATTCTGCTAAAAATGTAAATGAAATATGTTCCCAAACATTCCCATGAATAAAAAGAAAAGTTTGGGATTGTGTCTCAACGTAATCGAGGTATGAAATTAGCGTGTTATTTTGTTTCAAATTGCCAGGTTCAAATTATTATTACTATGTTCCGTCCTCACAACCATCCGCTCAGACAAAAATCTTCCCTTGGCTGAATCTAGTTGACTAGCCACTAGATGGTGCTGTTAACCTATAGCCACAGCTATCAGGGACTCTTTATGGCTTCTCTTGAGAAATGAATGAAACTGTTAACAGTTGATGTCATTCATTAATAACACAGACACCAAAGCAAGTCAAGGGGGGAGGAAAATAGGTTTATTTGAAGAGAACAAATCATACAGTAGATGGTCATTGTCCCCTGTCCTCAGTGATTTTCTCCTCAGTGATTCTCCTGTGGTTCTCTCTCCAGTGATTCTCTCCTCAGTGATTCTCTCCTCAGTGATTCTCTCTCCAGTGATTCTCTCTCCAGTGATTCTCTCTCCAGTGATTCTCTCCTCAGTGATTCTCTCTCCAGTGATTCTCTCTCCAGTGATTCTCTCCTCAGTGATTCTCTCCTCAGTGATTCTCTCCTCAGTGATTCTCTCCTCAGTGATTCTCTCCAGTGATTCTCTCCTCAGTGATTCTCTCCTCAGTGATTCTCTCCTCAGTGATTCTCTCCTCAGTGATTCTCTCCTCAGTGATTCTCTCCTCAGTGATTCTCTCCTCAGTGATTCTCTCCTCAGTGATTCTCTCTCCAGTGATTCTCTCCTCAGTGATTCTCTCCTCAGTGATTCTCTCCTCAGTGATTCTCTCCTCAGTGATTCTCTCTCCAGTGATTCTCTCCTCAGTGATTCTCTCCTGTGATTCTCTCCTGTGATTCTCCTCACAGAACAAAGGGACATGATCTAGTTTTATAACCCAGCCCTAGCCTGTGGTTGACCAATTTGAATTCCTTACAGTACAACTGGGCCAATGGTCAAATAACAAGTGTCCTATATCAGGCTCACTGTATAGACAAATTCCTCCCATGTCTCTGACCCATTGATAAATAATTCCCTATAACAGAAAAAACACTATTTCCATTAATCGTTAATTCTACTGACTTCTCGTACTCTGTGTTGTGTATTTATGTTCCAAATATTCTTAGAAAACCAAAACATGATTACTTTTTGGTTGGTGTCAAAATAATGTTGATTGCACAACTCACTTTGTCAGTTAAAATGCCTCTTGTATTGTACCATGCCATATGACTCTACATTTACAATGTCTCTTGTATTGTACCGTGCCATATGACTCTACATTTACAATGTCTCTTGTATTGTACTGTGCCATATGACTCTACATTTACAATGTCTCTTGTATTGTACCGTGCCATATGACTCTACATTTACAATGTCTCTTGTATTGTACCATGCCATATGACTCTACATTTACAATGTCTCTTGTATTGTACCATGCCATATGACTCTACATTTACAATGTCTCTTGTATTGTACCATGCCATATGACTCTACGTTTGCACTTTCTCTCTCGGGTAGCCTATCCTCACCAGAGAGGTCTTTGAAACGTTGAAGAAGGGTTTCAACTAATCGTTTTATATTTTTGACATTTTGTCAGGAAATGCATCTCTGTCTCAGGTTCTGCTGTGGTGCAGTGGTTGCACAACCCTTCCTCTACAGGAGGCCAGGTTTTCCTGCATCTACCCTTCTCCATGGCAAGGCTGTGCTCACTGAGCCTGTACTTTGTCAAGGTTTTGATAAATAACTATGGTCAAATAGTTTGCCATGGTGTACTGTCGACTAGGGCCAGATAGCACAGCATTTTGCTTTGTGCTTGTGTTTCCCAATAGGTAATCAGTTTTGACCTGTCATTTAAAAAATATATATATTTCACCTTTATTTAACCAGGTCGGGCCAGGTGAGAACAAGTTCTCATTTACAACTGCGAACTGGCCAAGATAAAGCAAAGCAGTGCGACACAAACAACAACACAGAGTTACACATGGAATACACAAACATACAGTCAATAATACAGTAGAAAAGTCTATATACAGTGTATGCAAATGAGGTAAGATAAGGGAGGTAAGGCAATAAATAGGCCGTAGTGGCGAAGTAATTACAATATAGCAATTAAACACTGGAGTGATAGATGTGCAGAAGATGAGTGTGCAAGTAGAGATACTGGGGTGCAAAGGAGCAAGATAAATAAATAACAGAATGGGGATGAGGTAGTTGGATGGGCTGTTTACAGATGGGCTGTTTACAATGTCTCTTGTCTTGTACTGTGCCATATGACTCTACATTTACAATGTCTCTTGTGTTGTACTGTGCCAATGTCTCGAGATAATTACAATATAGCAATTAAACACTGGAGTGATAGATGTGCAGAAGATGAGTGTGCAAGTAGAGATACTGGGGTGCAAAGGAGGAAAAAAAATAACAGAATGGGGATGAGGTAGTTGGATGGGCTATTTACAGATGAGCTGTTTACAGATGGGCTGTTTACAGATGGGCTGTTTACAGATGGGATAATTGAGTAAATAAAGCCGCATACAAACATGGTCTCTTTTTTGCTTTCTTGAGTAACACGGAACCCAAACCGGCTGCGCGCGTGCGCCATAGTGCACAAATGTATTTTGTCCCCTCACACCAAACGTGATCACGACACGCAGGTTGAAATATCAAAACTAACTCTGAACCAATTATATTAATTTGGGGACAGGTCGACACTCTATGGCAGCACCCAAGGGGCTAGATTAGAATTTACCCTTAGACTTGGTGGTGACGTAGTATCTCCATGAGTGACAGAACACTGAGCCAATCACGGCGGAACGCTCCGTGTTTTCTGCTGGCTTGCCCCACCACCACAGAAAGCACTGAGCTGGGCTGAAACACCTGCATTTTGGAGTTGCCTTACTCAAGAAAACAAAAAAGAGACCATGTTTGCATATGGCTTCATTAACTCAATGATTTATTTATTTATTTACATTGTTTGCAAACTGATATGTGACACATATTAACTCCAAAATAAAATGCAAAACAGGCAAGCCCCAAAAAATGAATGTATTTATTTTTGCTAAAACTGTGGGGGTCAAAACAGGTGGAGTCTGCCCTGAATGGCTGATTCAGCTCTGTCAGATGAAAACCTAAGAGACGGCCTATCCACCACCAGACCAAATCAGGCAGGAGAGGGCACGGCCAGCTAGCTTCATATCTAATCAGAATCAACCTTGGAATCAGCGCGCGCCCGCATGCCTGCTGTGTTCTGTCTGTGCGTCGCGTTTCGAACCCCCAGTGTTGCCAATTTAGCGACTTTGTCGCTATATTTAGTGAGTATTCAGACCCAGATAGCGACACATTTTCAAAAAAGCGACTAGCGACAAATCTAGCGACTTTTTCTGGTGTTATTGGAGACTCTGACGTGAAAGCACGTATCGTTCTTACTCTTCTCAAGGAGCAGCGGGTGCTGCTGTGGGCCCCGGGCCCCACCCCCTGTCTCAAAGCACTCACAGTCCTCGCGCAGCAGTCCCTCCCAGCTCCAGTCAGAGCAGGAGATGTTCACCCCCTCCGCGTCCAGACTGCAAATTAATCGCGCATGCAGGAAGCTCCAGCTGGCTGATCCCACTCTGGCTTACATTCAGGGTGGGATGTAAATGAAAAATGTTCATTGTCTAAAATAAATCACTGCATTTGACTCACACAGCCTCAGTCACTTACTCACCTTGTCCACTGTGTGTGTGCCTCTCTGTGACATAAGCTAAACATCTAGCTGGCTAGCTCATCACGTCTCAGTCTAAACTGGTACACTCAAAAATACAGAAAGGAGCGGGAATCAAACCCTGAATTCAAAGGCTGGTTGAAGCCGTGTAATTGGAGATGACACACGGGCATACTGCCTGTATTGTAAGGCTAATTTCTACACCAACACTTAGTGATGTAATAAAACACATGACAACTCCAAAACATACTCAAAAGGCGAAGCCTTGTAACAGTTCCACCCAAAACAAGCTGCCATTTATGGTTACAAAAGAAATGTACTCTGCAAAAAAAAGGCTGAGGCCACCATGGCAGTAGCTATCGCTGAACACTGTTCCACGCTGCCATGTGATCTAGGAGAGAGGAATAACGTCGTGTGGGGAGAGACATAAAGTGAGTACAAAATAAATAAAAAAAAACACCCTAAATATGTTTAGAACAAGAAATGAACTTTCCTCTCTCTCTCCTACAGCGGCCGTCGCAATCACACGCACATGGCGGCCGACTGTGCAAATGAGGCGATGACGTCATTTAGCGACTTGTAAGGACAGCCAATAGCTCGTCTCCTTACTGAGGAGTAGTCCGCCCGTCCACATTGAAACGGGCGGTCTGGAAACACAGCCAGAGGATCCTCAGGTGCTCTGCGGCTTCATGGTCCTTGAAAGCAGCAGCGTTGCACCGATATTGTGCTACCCGTTAAAGAGACAGAATATCAACAGACACACGACTCGCGTTTAGTTCATTAGCGTTGCATTCCGCAGCCAACATGGGGAAAGTGGAAGGAGGAATGAAATGTGTCAAATTTCTACTGTTCATCTTCAACTTCATATTCTGGGTAAGTCGTGATTCGTCTTATTTGTTGAAATAGGTTGTAGTTTTAGTGTTTTTTCATGAGGCGGTGTGTTGTGGCGATGCCGCGGCCGGTGCGGCTAACCGGAGTCCATCCATCCAGCAGCCTACAACAAGCATGTTGCATCGCCTTGCGGACAAACCAAACCGCAGAGTTACTGTTCCTATTGTTTGGGGGTTTTTGCATCATTACTTATGGAATAGCGGAGACCTTGCAGCTCTAGTCATTTTGCCGGTTAATTAGAGTCTCTACCTCCCCGTCCTCTTGCTATTTCAGTCCCTTTTATTCATGGCGTGTATGAAGTAAATCGCATGGAAAGGCTGACTGCTAGGAGGTTGAGTTTTGGCTGGTCGGACACTCGGACTCCAATCACATTTTCCACTGAAGGAAAATCCGCCCTTTCCCCTAGCCTTGGCGCGCCGTGTTTTTGATCGGGAGGATAGAGTTGGGGAGTTATATTACCCTGGCCCGTGTTGAACCGGGCTATGGCCCGTCACCTGATAGTAGCGATCTTCTCAAATCAGTCATTTGCACCACTCTAGGTGCATCGTGCAGAAACACTAAACATCCCCGCCATAAAATACATGTTTGAATTTAAGATCGTTTTCATTGGGAAGGAAGATGAAGCGTTTATCAAAAGCAATCCCGTTTGCATGTGTAAACACACAGGCCTAATACTGTTCATCAGTCCATGTGGTTATTTACGTCGTGTTTGTTTTGAGCCGAGTTGGAGAGGGCCACCCTGCTCATCCCAAAGCAATACTATTGTTTTACACCGGGGAACTCCTCGCCCTGCTGTACCGCGGGCCAGATAAACGAGTCCCCGCAGGGAGTGAGTCCGGGGCACTATGGAACAAAACCTTGGCGCTCTCTCTCTCTGCGTCTGGGTCATTCATTAGAAAACAGACAGTGGCGTGTATTCATGGGTGTCAGGCTTCCCCAAGTATTTGACCAATAAAGATAAAACAAATAATTTTTATCTCTACCATTCCAGTGTTAAATTGCTATACTGTAGTTACTTTGCCACCATGGCCTATTTATTGCCTTCCTTATCTTACCTCATTTGCACTCTTTGTATATAGATTAGTTTTTTTCTACTGTATTATTGACTGTATGTTTGTTTACTCCAATGTGTAACTCTGTATGTTGTATGTGTCGAACTGCTTTGCTTTATTCTTGGCCAGGTCGCAGTTGTAAATGAGAACTTGTTCTCAACTGGCCCACCTGGTTAAATAAAGGTGAAATAGAATAGAACAAATCTTTTGTCTCTGTGTTTTCATAAATTTTCCATAAATTTGCAAGTGTCTGAATCTCTCACCGGAGAATGAATCCAAGCGAGGGGAAACGGCACCCGTCTGTCTCAGTATGTGTAGCCCATGTATCCGGTGCTGTCTGGTCCAAAACAGTATAACTTTGCTTGATTGATGCCAGCAGCAAGCGTTTGGCCTCCCCTGATAAGCCTGGAGCTGAACTCTTGTTGGTCTGGTGCAGCAAAACGTTCCCCAAAGGGGAGGTCAGTTTGGCTTTGGTTTCAGACCAAATTACTTCCTTTTGCAAAACCTAATTTTCAGAAGAAGGAAAAAAAGCCATGGGTGGAGATGGGGGATTTGGACTTAGTTCTCTGTTCAGGTAATTCTGATCTAATCATACATTAATAGGTTGTGCCACTGGCCTGAGTTCAATATGTAGGCCACGTTAACTAACTAGCTAGTTAACTTAGCTGGTTCAATGTTGACCATGCGAGGAAGTCGGGTCAGCCAAGGATTTTAGCTATGACGACAAACTAAAAGTGTACTGTAGACCGTTTTTCCGACATGAAAGAGAGGAGGGTGGCATTGGAGTTCAACTAGTCTACAAGTAGCATTAGTTTAAAAAAAAAAAAAACTACGTTTTACATCAGCGTTCACACAGAAATCAGTCCCATGGATCGCCACGTTATATTTAGAAACGTTGATTGGACTAAATTGTTTTTGGTATTGGATCCTTTTGACAACATCCGGTGAAATGCAGAGCGCCAAATTCAAATTACAAAAATAATAATTTCAAACATTCATGAAAATACAAAGTGCTGCGCACCATTCAAAAGCTTAGACTCTTGTTAATCTAACAGCATTGTCAGATTTCAAAAAGGCTTCACGACGAAAGCAGAACATTTGATTGTCTGAGGACAGCGCCCCACTCAAACTCAATTAGCATAATAACATAACTAGCAGAGGTGTCACAACTCAAATAGCATAAAATAAATTGCATACCTTTTTGATCTTCCTCTGATGGCATATCAAAGCGTCCAGGTTACACAATAAAAGGTCCTTTTGTTCGATAAAGTTCCTCTTTTTATATCCATATAGCTCCGTTTGGTTGGCGCGTTTTGTTTAGTAATCCACCTGCCCAAAGGCTTTCATCCATGCAGACAAACGATGTACCAAAAAAGTTCACAGAAAGTCAAACAGCGTTTTGTAATCAATACTCAGATACCCTAATATGAATATAAATGATATTTCAGATGGAATGTAGCCTGTTGAATAGAAGAGGGAAAAAGAACTGCGCGCGCATTCCCTGTTACCCGCAGAATCCAAAACAGTACACTTGTTGTGAACTCAGGAACTAGTGGTCTTACTCCCTTGATTTTCATGATTGAACTTTCCAACCTTTTTCTAAAGACTGTTGACATCTAGCCATAGGAACTGCAATCTGGGAGCTAAAATCCCCTGCATTGAATAGCATGCCAATTGAAAACAGTGTGACATGACTGATTCAGACATCCTGGATGGAATTTGCTCTGGTTTTTGCCTGCCATATCAGCTCTGTTATACTCACAGACATTATTTTAACAGTTTTAGAAACTTCAGCGTGTTTTCTATCCAAAGCTACTAATTATATGCATATCCTAGCTTCTGGGCCTGAGTAACAGGCAGTTTACTTTGGGCACGTTTTTTTCATCCGAACTTCAAAATACTGCCCCCTAGCCCTAAGACATTAAGTTTGCTTTCAGTGTATTAAACTAAGCCTATATAGCCTTGTTGATTTGATGATGTTTAAGTTGAAATGGTGCTGGAATAGCGGCGGCAGTGATCCCGTTCTCTGACTTGCGGTAACTCCATGGTTCTAAAATCAGTAGTTGTTTAGTAAACTGTTGAAAACATTAACTTGCTTGACCGTGCTGCAGGTGATATAACTGTTGAATCTAGAAGAAAAAGAAACGCACACTTATATAGGCGAGGTGCTGGCTAGCGGAGTGGAAAACGAGAAAATAAAGAAGAGCCGCACACTCTAGGAGCTCAGATGCAAAAAAATATTTTATGTCCAACGTTTGGACAGGCAAGCTGTCTTCATCAGGGTATAATCACAAACACTGCGGGATGACTCGTTGATATAGTGTCAAAGGACACACACAGGTGTCTGTAATCATGGCCAAGTGTGGCCTAATATCATTGGTTAATTCTGAGATATTAAAATGGCATACAAAGAACATACAAAAATAACTGTTGAAAACATGAACTTGATGCTGCATTTGCTCTCCAGTTTTGTGATGATACAAACGTAGGCTAATGTCATTAGAATTTATTCCGCCGCTGTGTGACCGGTGTCTTTTTGTTGTCACGGGCCTTATTGTATATCACTGTGGCTTATTAACGAAGGGGGTTATAGAGGAAACAGCGCAATTATCACAACACATGTTGTAATATGGCTTTTTTTTACTGGCTTGGCTTGCTCTCCCACGCACTGCTTCTGTAAACACACACAAATCAAAGTGTATTGGTTGTGTCACAGTTTAGCAGATGTTATAGCGGGTGCAGTGAAATGCTTATGTTACCAGCTGCTAACGATGCAGTGAAATGCTTATGTTACCAGCTGCTAACGATGCAGTGAAATGCTTATGTTACCAGCTGCTAACGATGCAGTGAAATGCTTATGTTACCAGCTGCTAACGATGCAGTGAAATGCTTATGTTACCAGCTGCTAACGATGCAGTGAAATGCTTATGTTACCAGCTGCTAACGATGCAGTGAAATGCTTATGTTACCAGCTGCTAACGATGCAGTGAAATGCTTACGTTACCAGCTCCTAGCGATGCAGGGAAATGCTTACGTTACCAGCTCCTAGCGATGCAGGGAAATGCTTACGTTACCAGCTCCTAGCGATGCAGGGAAATGCTTACGTTACCAGCTCCTAGCGATGCAGGGAAATGCTTACGTTACCAGCTCCTAGCGATGCAGGGAAATGCTTACGTTACCAGCTCCTAGCGATATGTCACCGGCAGTGCTTGGACTGTTTACATTTAGTTGCAGGAGCTCTACAGTTCTTCTGATTTTATAATGTTCTGTAAAAGGAACGGGCGCTCAAGCAGTAGACCGTTCGAGGTGCCAGTACTCGGCTCCTGTGAGCTCCTGCCCATTTTTCAAGCAAAGGGGTACACAAATAATCAATTACAAAAAAACAGAACAACAAGAAATTACGGAAATATTCCAATTACTCTGAGGTATTGAACAGCGGCATTTCAACACTGTTGGATTTTCTAGGCCTGCCTACATTATACCCTTAGAAGCTGCATGGCACAAATAGTAGTTTTTCATTCCTTAAAGTCCCAATATGTAACTTTTTTGGGGGGGCGAACTGACCAAATTCACATTAGAAATGTAAATGTAGATCTGTCGTTCTACTTGACAACAAGTCTAAGAAGCGGTAGATCTGTTCAATGTGAGCTATTTCTATACTTCCTGTTAAGTTTTGTATGTGCGTCTTGTACACTAGCTGAAACAACAATATTTTTTGGGTTGTGGAAAATATACTTCACAGCGGTTTAGATTGGTACAATGATTCTCTACCTGCTTATTTGTCACAAACTTAAATTTTAAGCAAACTATTAGAATTTTTATCAACCAGGAAGTGGCGGAGGGATTCATGCGTAGTGCGGTTTTAAAGTAATCTAATCTGGGCTCAGGCAGTAGCAGCCAGACAACCATCTCACGTCATCTCTGTTCTCCCCATACTGTACTGTCTGTAGTCATTTAGCTAGCCCGCCTAAGTATCTAACATTATCTCTACCGTCTCACGTCATCTCGGTTGTCCCCATACTGTACTGTAGTCATCCTATTTAGCTAGCCTGCCTAAGTACGCTGCAGAGCTGTTTGGTGCAAAATATTTGACCAGTTCTTCAAAGTAGGTAAGGCATACTTTCACAAACTCTCTATCCCCCTCTTTCTCTGTGTTGTGCAATTTCCTCTCTCGCTACGGCGTATGCGGTCTGTGTGCATCTAATCTAAGTAGCAAGAGTAATAGTGTATCCATCTGTGTCCGGGACAGAAAAGAACAAGCGCGATGGATTATGGTCATTGTAGTTAATAACCAGGTTTATGAGCTGAACCAGGTTGAATATTTTCTTAATGAAAGCTACAACTCCCTGCAGCACAGCATCCTACATAGTTCTCGACTTAAATCAAATCATTCACGAGAGAAATTTTCTCTAGAGAAATGATGCGTTGGGCTCACACAAAAAACAGAACTAAATAGAATTCAAGTCTTTGAACCGATGTGGGTCAATTAGTTCCCGTTTTTTAATGAACCCCCCCCATCACTGAACACTAACAAGTAGCCTAGTTATGTTATGCATATGCAACAACTGACATTCAGTACAGGCTTTAGACTGCCTGTGAAGCCCATGTATTATATCGGTACAGGCTTTAGACTGCCTGTGAAGCCCATGTATTATATCGATACAGGCTTTAGTCTGCCCTTGGGATTGGTAGAACCTCAGCAGCCAACCTGCAGGCTGTGAAGACCAACTCTAGGTTGATATGGGCGTCCCAAGCACCTGCGTTCTCACACACACACACAACAGGAAGTGAAGAAAGTGTTGCCACTGTGACAGGATGTGAAGAAAGTGTTGCCACTGTGACAGGATGTGAAGAAAGTGTTTCCACTGTGACAAGATGTGAAGGAAGTGTTGCCACTGTTTGAACTTAGCCTCTGAAATCAGTGACAAACATGCTGCTGTGACACTTTAGACTCACGAACGGGGTTTTCGTTAGCCGGGAATAGCTGATGAATAAAATTGGTTCCGGCCAATTGTTTCTCCTTCTCCCGGACAATCTCATTGTGAAATAATGTTTTATAGCCTCGACACTGATGGACATACCAGTTGACTGGTCAGCTTCATAGCCTTGACAATTTATTTAGACTTTCCCATGATGTCAAGCATCCACAGGTACACCTCCAATTGACTCAAATGATGTCAATTAGCCTATCTGAAGCTTCTAAAGCCATGACATAATTTTCAGGAATTTTCCAAGCTATTTACATACACTAAGTTGACTGTGCCTTTAAAACCTCTTGGGGATAATTAAGGAGCGCTCGTGCCCCGTTCCCGACACTACCCGGTGAAATGTAAGGCGGCAAATTTTTAAAATCCAAAAGTTGAATTATTTAAATATTCATCAATATACAAGTGTTGCATAGTCATCAAAAGCTTAGAGTCTTGGCAATATCACAGCGTTGTCAGATTTCCAAAAGGCTTTACGGCGAAAGCACAACATTTGATTGTTTGAGGATAGCACCTCTCCTATTTTCAACATTAGCATAAATTCATATCCAGCGCGGGTCACACAAAACCCATATAAGAGCTAAAGTAAATCACTTACCTTTCGAAGAACATCTGCTGAGTGCATCCCAAGTGTCCAACGAAGACATCAATGGTTCTTTTGTTAGAAAAAGTCATTTATTATATCCATAAACCTCTGTTTGGTTGGCACGTTATGCTCAGAAAATCCACCGTCGAGATGCCCATTGACCCATGAAAAGAACGCGTTCAAACTATACCTATACACTTGTCCAAGAACAATTAAACATCATTTTTAATGTATCCTTTTAATGTATATTTACTATACTATTTCAACCAGATTATAGCCTGAACGATAGGAAAGGAAAAAACCACAGAGCGCGCAAGACCGTGAACGTTCATGTCATTCTACTGAGTTCCGGTGTCCACGTCTAAGTGCTTCTATTGGCTTCTAATTCAACCTAATGTCATCAAACCCTGTCTAAAGACTGTTGACATCCAGTGGAAGCCATAGGTACTGCAGTCTAAGTCCTATATAACATTGAATCCAATAGGCAGACAGGAGAAAAAAGTTAAAAGAAAGAAAAAAATGCAAATCCGCATGGATTTTCCTCTGGTTTTCGCCTGCTATATCAGTTCTGTTATACTCAGACATTATTTTAACGGTTTTAGAAACTTCAGTGTTTTCTATCCAATAGTACTAATTATGTGCATATCCTAGTTTCTGGGCCTGAGTGGCAGGCATTTTACTTTGGGCACGCTAAGACTCTCCAAAACCGACACCACTGCTGCTGATCCCTAAGTAGTTAAACTTCTGACCCACTGGAATTGTGACACAGTGAGTTCTAAGTGAAATAATCTGTCTGAACAATTGTTGGAAAAATGACTTGTGTCCTGCACAAAGTAGATGTCCTAACCGACTTGCCAAAACTGTAGTTTGTTAACCTCTCCGGGCTAGGGGGCAGTATTTTGAAGTTCGGATGAAAAACGTGCCCAAAGTAAACTGCCTGTTACTCAGGGCCCAGAAGCTTGGATATGCATATAATTAGTAGTTTTGGATAGAAAACACTCTAAACTGTTAAAATGTCTGAGTATAACAGAACTGTTATGGCAGGCGAAAACCCAAGCAAAATCCGTCCAGGGAGTGGGATTTTTTGAGGTGACCAGTTTTCAATTGAAGGCCTATTGGTTATAGGGCAATATCTCCCAGATTGCAGTTCCTATGGCTTCCACTAGATGTCAACATTCTTCAGAAAAAGGTTTCAAGCTTTTATCTTGAATAACCAAGGAGTTAGAAGTTCTTCCTGAGGTCAGGTCAAGTGTCCTGTTATGGATTTTGCGCGTAACAGTGAGTGCGCTCTTAACTCTTTATCTTCTATTCAACAGGCTATATTCCGTCTGAAATATTATCGCTTATATTCATATTAGGGTATCTGAGTATTGATTACAAACGCTGTTTGACTTGTTTCGACGAACTTTACCAGTACTTTTGAGATATTGGTTGTCTGCATGGATGAAAGCCTTTTGGGCAGGTAGATTACTGAACAAAACGCGCCAACCAAACGGAGCTTTATGGATTTAAAGAGGAACTTTATCAAACAAAAGGACCTTTTTTTTTATTGTGTAACCGGGATGCTTGGGTATGCCATCAGATGATCATCAAAGGTAAGCTATTTATTTTATGCTATTTTTGAGTTTTGTGACACCTCTGCTGGTTATGTTATTATGCTAATTGAAATATGTGTGCGGGGCGCTGTCCTCAGACAATCAAATGTTCTGCTTTCGCCGTAAAGCCTTTTGGAAATCTGACCGCCTTTTCAATGGCGTGCAACACTTTCTTTTTCATGAATGTTTGAAATGAGTATTTCTGTAATTTTGAATTTGGCGCTCTGAAATTTCACCGGATGTTGTCGATGTGGGACGTGACCCTCCATTTGTGGAGTGGTTGAAAAAATGAGTTTTATTGACTCCAACCTAAGTGTATGTAAACTTTCGGACTTCAACTGTAGTTCTGACGCACAGGCTACTGAATGAATGTGCCCATGTGCGTGCAGGTCTCTCTCTCCAGCACAGAATACAAAGCCATTTTAGGAGATGGAAAACATTCCCACACACACACACTAGTGTTTCCCCTATGATTTATGTTCTTCAGCGGTGGTGGCAGAGTTAGCATGGGGGAGGGACTGGGTATGGTCAACGCAGTCCGACTTGCCCTGTCAGACAGAGTTAAAACCCTTTGGGCTGAGGTACCTAGCTATATTTAGACGCATCATTGTCTGTAGCCAACCCCGCTACAAAGGACATGCGTAGTTACATATATATGTATGTATGTATATAATGTATATGTAGAGAAATCTGAGAGAGACAATTCTTAAACTACATCGGTACAACTGGGTGTCCCCTTTTTTAAACCCACTTTCCCTCCACTCTCTCATTAGATACAATGTTTGCCTCATACCCCTCCCCTCTCATACCCTCTTTCACTTTCATACTTTCTTTTGATCTTCATTCTTTCTCTGTTTACCCCCTCTCTTCCTGCTGATAACTCACTATAACAGACCTTAGAGCTCCGTGTTTCTCTTTTTGCCAACAGTATTACAAAGCTCACATTCACTTATGGTGAGATGCAGGTTAAATGAGACCAAAAACCTGCCGCTCTCCAAACCATCAGACCTCGATCATCTCCTCTATGGACAACAGAACAGTTCTACTGCTGATGGAAATTACCCTCACAAACAGACCATTAGACTCCACCACTAAAGCCTCCACTGTACAGACCATTAGACTCCACCACTGAAGCCTCCACTGTACAGACCATTAGACTCCACCATTAAAGCCTCCACTGTACAGACCATTAGACTCCACCACTAAAGCCTCCACTGTACAGACCATTAGACTCCACCATTAAAGCCTCCACTGTACAGACCATTAGACTCCACCATTAAAGCCTCCACTGTACAGACCATTAGACTCCACCACTAAAGCCTCCACTGTACAGACCATTAGACTCCACCACTAAAGCCTCCACTGTACAGACCATTAGACTCCACCACTGAAGCCTCCACTGTACAGACCATTAGACTCCACCATTAAAGCCTCCACTGTACAGACCATTAGACTCCACCACTGTACAGACCATTAGACTACACCATTAAAGCCTCCACTGTACAGACCATTAGACTCCACCATTAAAGCCTCCACTGTACAGACCATTAGACTCCACCACTGAAGCCTCCACTGTACAGACCATTAGACTCCACCATTAAAGCCTCCACTGTACAGACCATTAGACTCCACCACTGAAGCCTCCACTGTACAGACCATTAGACTCCAACGCTAAAGCCTCCACTGTACAGACCATTAGACTCCACCATTAAAGCCTCCACTGTACAGACCATTAGACTCCACCACTAAAGCCTCCACTGTACAGACCATTAGACTCCACCACTAAAGCCTCCACTGTACAGACCATTAGACTCCACCACTGAAGCCTCCACTGTACAGACCATTAGACTCCACCACTAAAGCCTCCACTGTACAGACCATTAGACTCCACCATTAAAGCCTCCACTGTACAGACCATTAGACTCCACCATTAAAGCCTCCACTGTACAGACCATTAGACTCCACCATTAAAGCCTCCACTGTACAGACCATTAGACTCCACCACTAAAGCCACCACTGTACAGACCATTAGACTCCACCATTAAAGCCTCCACTGTACAGACCATTAGACTCCACCATTAAAGCCTCCACTGTACAGACCATTAGACTCCACCACTGAAGCCTCCACTGTACAGACCATTAGACTCCACCACTGAAGCCTCCACTGTACAGACCATTAGACTCCACCACTAAAGCCTCCACTGTACAGACCATTAGACTACACCACTAAAGCCTCCACTGTACAGACCATTAGACTACACCACTAAAGCCTCCACTGTACAGACCATTAGACTCCACCACTGAAGCCTCCACTGTACAGACCATTAGACTCCACCACTAAAGCCTCCACTGTACAGACCATTAGACTCCACCATTAAAGCCTCCACTGTACAGACCATTAGACTCCACCATTAAAGCCTCCACTGTACAGACCATTAGACTACACCATTAAAGCCTCCACTGTACAGACCATTAGACTCCACTATTAAAGCCTACACTATAAAACTCCCTCAATAAAAATGCCTTAATTAACAGCCAGCCAGATATTTCCACTGTGTCCAAAAATACCCTGTTTAATAAACCTCACCATAGACTAGCTAGGAGACACACACACACACACACACGTTCTCTATAACACACACACACATCTCTCTCTCTCTCGCCCGCCATTCTTCTGCTGCTGTTTGTCTATGGAGATTGCATGGCTTTGTGCTTGATTTTATACACCTGTCAGCAACGGGTGTGGCTGAAATAGCCCAAAAGTAACTACTGTACTCTATTGTACTGGTTCAGATTTGGTCTGGTCCAACCAAATGTGATCTTGTTTGTGGAAGGAGGTCATTACAATAATAGCCGGTGTGTAGAACCCAAATATGTAGAAATAATTGTGTTCCTATTTAGGATAAATTACCATGAAGACAAGGATATCCATGTCTATAATTCTGTCTAGTGCTGATCAGGGACCCGTGATGTAATTCCGTTACCGGGGGTTGAATCCACTTGAATCCACTACTGTAGTTCAGTAACCAAGACAACCTGTCAAGGTGTGATGTCATATCTGACACCTCATTCTTTCTGCAGACATCTTGGCATGTTAATCCAGACCAGATATCTTTCTGGAAAACGTAGTCGCATAAATAAAAAAACAGAGGGAGATTTTACCGTAATTCTGTTACCAAACTTTGCATCGGCACAGTTCTTCCACTAAATATGTTTTTTTTTGTGAAATGATCAACGTAGTCCCCGTCCATAGAGTTGTATGGTTTGTTAAACTTTTTGAAATCAATGTTTTTTTGTTGTTGTTGTTTGATGTACATTTTAAAGTGAACAAATGAAAGCGTAATTCCGTTACCGTGGAAATGCCTGAGAGAAGAGGAGAGGGAGTGTGATGTAGGTGTATGCTGATGGGCTGTTGAGGGGAAAATGTTAGTAAGACACAAATAGCCTTCTAACTCTCTCCCTCTTATCTTCTCTCTCTCTCACGCTCTCTCTCTCCCCCCCTCTCCCTAGTTGATGGGCTCCCTGGTCCTTGCGGTTGGGTTGTGGTTGCGGTTCGATCCTGAGACCGTCGCTCTGCTGAACGGAGTTGGAGCGCCAGACACCTTCTTTTATGGTGAGTACAAGGACAGGAATCAGCCAATCGGAAGGGAGGGGGATGTGTGAGTTAGCCAATGGGACTGGAGGCGGAGGCATATAAATGAACCAATGAGCATGGGAGGAGCGACATAATGTCAGGCAATGACTTGTGATTTTCAGAGAGGCTGAAAGTGGCCCTGGAGAAGCGGTGAGGATTGTAATTTCAATAGGGTCACAAGTGTTGTTTATAAACAGTGTTGTCTAATCCCACCCACTAATAGAAAAAAACCCACCAGAATCTTGGTGATGCTCTACTGAACAAAAATATGAACACAACATGCACCTTGTGCTGGGGACAATAAAAGGCCACTGTAAAATGTCTGAAGTTTTGAGGGAGCGTGCAATTGGCATGCTGACTACAGGAATGTCCACCAGAGCTGTTGCCGGAGAATTTTAATGTTTGTTTCTCTACCATAAGCCGTCTCCAACGTCGTTTTAGAGAATTTGGCAGTACGTCAAACCGGCCTCAATCGTAGACCACAGACGTGTAACCAGCCTGATCAACTCTATGCAAAGGAGATATGTCGCGGTGATTGTGACACCAGGTACTGACTGGTTTTCTGATACACGCCCGCTACCTTTTAAAGGTATCTGTGCCCAACAGATGCATATCTGCATGTCGAGTCATGTGACATCATACACCGTGTACAAAACACCAGTTGGAGTCAAGAACATTCACGCTCCGTTTCCGGTGTGTATCAAGAATGGTCCACCACACAAAGGACATATGGTTAGTCTATAGACACACTGTCAGCTATTTGGTTAGTTAGTCTATTGTTATAGAAATTTTGTATCTAATGTTCACAAACTGAACTTCAATTAAACAAACTCTGTCTGTTACCCAGTATTTGTAAGATACTGGTTGAAATGAGACAAACAGAGGCCCAGTCTATAATGGTCAAATGTAGATTGTTTATTCACGGGAGAGCTCTGAGCTCTAGAAGGTGTACACAGTCTTTTATAGGGTACAATGTTGAAATACAAAGATACAAAATTCCCACCACTTCCCCCACCCTCTCCAAGAACATAGTGTCTTCCCACAGTACCCATTCATTCCTTATCACAATCTTTGCAACATAAGTCAACCTTGGGCGGTTCTTTTAACTATCCCTCCTGTCTTCAAGGACAGGAGCCTCTTGCATGTGTCTGGTAGAATCAAATAATTCTTTGTTCTCCCAGATACCCCCTAAATGAAGTCATACCAGCCTGTTGCACCTCTGCACACAAAGTTAATATCTAGACACACACACATCGATTGGACTACCATCTGTCTTATAACCCTATCTCTATCTCATACATTTTCAGAATGGAATATTCTTAGATGTACAAACATTTAGTCATTAAACATAAAATCTATAACATCTATAGACACGCTGTCAGCTATATGGTTAGTTAGTCTATAGGCATCAACTATTTGACATCCTTGCTTCCAGACAAACTAAACACGTTCTTTGCCTGCTTTGAGGATAACACAGTGCCACCGTCGTGTCCCGATAACAAGGACTGCGGGCCCCCCGCCTCTCCTTCTCCATGGCCGACGTGAGTAAGACATTTTAAAACGTGTTAACCCTCGCAAGGCTGCAGGCCCAGACAGCATCCCTAGCCGCGTCCTCAGAGCATGCGCAGACCAGCTGGCTGGACTTCCTGACAGGTCGCCCCCAGGTGGTGAAGGTAGGAAACATGTCCACTACGCTGATCCTCAACACTGGGGCCCCACGAGGGTGCGTTCTCTGCCCTCTCCTGTACTCCCTGTTCACCCATGACTGCGTGGCCACTCAATCATCAAGTTTGCAGACGACACTACAGTGGTAGGCTTGATTACCAACAACGACGAGACGGCCTACAGGGAGGAGGTGAGGGCCCTGGGAGAGTGGTGCCAGGAAAATAACCTCTCACTCAACGTCAACAAAACTAAGGAGATGATCGTGGACTTCAGGAAACAGCAGAGGGAGCAGCCCCCTATCTACATCGACAGGACCACAGTGGAGAAGGTGGAAAGCTTCAAGTTCCTCGGCGTACACATCGCTGACAAACTGAAATGGTCCACCCACACAGACCTTGTGGTGAAGAAGGCGCAACAACGCCTTTTCAACCACAGGAGTTTGAATCGAGAGCATCCTGTCGGGCTGTATCACCGCCTGGTACGGCAACTGCTCCGCCCACAACCGTAAGGCTCTCCAGAGGGTAGTGAGGACTGCACAACACATCACCGGGGGTAAACTACCTGCCCTCCAGGACACCTACACCACCCGATGTCACAGGAAGGCCAAAAAGATCATCAAGGACAACAACCACCCGAGCCACTTCTTGTTCACCCAGAGAGACTGAAAAACAGCTTCTATCTCAAGGCCATCAGACTGATAAACAGCCATCACTAGCCGGATTCCACCCAGTTACTCAACCCTGCACCTTAGAGGCTGCTGCCCTATATACATTTTAGTTGCTTGTCATAATATTTATATATTTATTTAACTTGATGACGTGTGTGTATTGTTAGATATTACTGCACTGTTGGAGCTAGGAACACCAGCATTTCACTACACCCGCAAAAAACATCTGCTAAATATGTGTATGTGACCAATAACATCTGCTAAATATGTGTATGTGACCAATAAGATTTTGATTTGGAACATCTCTGGGATTTTTTTTGTTTCAGCTCATGAAACACGGGACCAACGCTTTACATGTTGTGTTCATATAACTCTCCTGGTCACCACATTATGTCTGTTTAGTCCACAGTCATGGTCCGGATTCTCCTGCTGGTCACCACATTATGTCTGTTTAGTCCACAGTCATGGTACGGATTCTCCTGCTGGTCACCACATTATGTCTGTTTAGTCCACAGTCATGGTCCGGATTCTCCTGCTGGTCACCACATTATGTCTGTTTAGTCCACAGTCATGGTCCGGATTCTCCTGCTGGTCACTACATTATGTCTGTTTAGTCCACAGTCATGGTCCGGATTCTCCTGCTGGTCACCACATTATGTCTGTTTAGTCCACAGTCATGGTACGGATTCTCCTGCTGAGTGGTGGGGTTGATGGTGATGGGGTTGATATGGTCTAATGCTGCCCTTTGCTGGTGCTCCTGGGAACTGCAACAGTCTCGCTGAATATATTATATACTGAATGGTCTTCCATCTGATTTTGTTTTCCTCTCTCTCTCTAGGTGTGTATATTCTCATCATAGCGGGCAGTCTCGTGATGTTGGTGGGATTCTTTGGCTGCTGCGGAGCCGTACGAGAGTCACAGTGTCTGCTGGGGTCGGTGAGTTGACACCATTCCCTGAGGGGCAGAAAACACAATCAAGCTAGCTTGATAATGAGTCAGATCTTGACTGAACTCAGAATCTTCAGTAAACACTTTTATTTGAAGGTACACATATTAGCCACTAATTTGTAGTTTATCACTGTGTGTGTATATAAGTAGCTTATAGGCCCTTTACTAGGTCTCATTCCGTGTTGGGAAAAAGTACTCAATTGTCATAAATAAGTCAATATACCTTTTTATAGAAAATGACTCAAGTGAAAGTCACTCAGTAAAATACTACTTGAGTAAAAGTATTTGGTTTTAAATATACTTAAGTATCAAAAGTAAAAGTATAAACCAGACTGCACAATGTTGTTATTATTAATGGAAAGCCAGGGGCACACTTTAACACTCAGACATAATTTACAAACAAAGCATTTGTGTTTAGGGAGTCTGCCAGTTCAAATGCAGTAGGGGTGACATGGGATGTTCTCTTGATAATTGTGTCAACTGGACCATTTTCCTGTCAAAATGTAACGAGTACTTTTGGCTGTCAGGGATAATGTATGGAGTAAAATGTACATTTTCTTTTGGAATGTAGTGAAGTAAAAGTTGGCAAAAATATGAATAGTAGAGTACAGATCCCCCCCCCCAAAAAAACAACTTAAGTAGTACTTTAAAGTATTTTTACTGAAGTACTTTACACACTGGTCTCATTAGCCATATATTAAGCCTTAACTAAGTGATTTCTTAATTAATTAAAATTATTTTATTTCACCTTTATTTAACCAGGTAGGCAAGTTGAGAACAAGTTCTCATTTACAACTGAGACCTGGCCAAGATAAAGCAAAGCAGTTCAACAGTAGCCATTATCGTGTATTAAGGCCTAGTATATGGTTCATGAGACTTATTAAAGGCATTTATAAGCTACTTATATACACACTGATAAACTACAAATGAGTGGCTAGTATGTGTACCTTTTTTTTAAAATGCAGTGTTAACGAATCATCTGCTCCCAAGAGCTCAAGATGAAGCCAGATCAGAAACCATGGATGCAGTCCACTCTAACCGGTCTTTGCGTTCCAGTTCTTTGAAGCCAGATCAGAAACCATGGAAACAGTCCACTCTAACCTGTCTTTGTGTTCCAGTTCTTTGCCTGCCTGCTGATAATCTTTGGCGCAGAGGTTGCTGCTGGTGTGTTTGGCTTCTTGAACAAAGACAAGGTACCCATAATGCACCGCACCACACCACCACGTTACCTACCACAACTGGTGGCGCCATTGTGGTTCCAACTGTCATTTATTGTCTTACTTCAGATAGCGTGACAACTCCGTCTGATTGGTTAATTAAGGGACGACCGTTGCGTCGCAGTAACGCCACCTGTCAGAATATAATGATCGTGTGATTGGTTAAGGGACGACCGTTTTTATTTTCATGGTCTTGTCTGATTTCTTTTCTCACAGATAATCGGAGATGTCCAGAACTATTACATCGAATCCTACAACATCAACAACACAATGATACAAACTTCCTACCACACAGTTGTAAGTACATTAACATTAACATTTTGTCTGGTGAAAAAACAATGCATAAAAACTATAGTACATACGATAAAAGATGCATAACATTTTCTTGTTGATTTTCAATTATACAAAACTCTTATTAGAACGACCAATTTACAGTGCCATTTTTCTTTGTTATTTTGGCTTTTTAAATTAAACGATGACTGAGGTTAAAGTTCCGTCAGATTTAATTTGACGATCTCTCCATCCATATCTGATGATCCGTTTACAAATTACAGCTTTTCTGTACATAGTCAGCTCCTTTTATTTGTGGACCAAAAGTATTTGGACAAAATTCACTTGTGCATGTGTATAAAAGTAGTCAAAAGTTTGGTATTTGGTCCCATATTCCTGTCACACAATGATTACATCAAACTTGTGACTCTATAAACTGGTTGGCTGCATTGGCATTTTATATCATACCCCCAAGACATGCTAACCTCTCACCATTACAATAACAGGGGAGGTTAGCATTTTATATCATACCCCCAAGACATGCTAACCTCTCACCATTACAATAACAGGGGAGGTTAGCATTTTATATCATACCCCCAAGACATGCTAACCTCTCACCATTACAATAACAGGGGAGGTTAGCATTTTATATCATAACCCCAAGACACGCTAACCTCTCACCATTACAATAACAGGGGAGGTTAGCATTTTATATCATACCCCCAAGACATGCTAACCTCTCACCATTACAATAACAGGGGAGGTTAGCATTTTATATCATACCCCCAAGACATGCTAACCTCTCACCATTACAATAACAGGGGAGGTTAGCATTTTATATCATACCCCCAAGACACGCTAACCTCTCACCATTACAATAACAGGGGAGGTTAGCATTTTATATCATACCCCCACGACGCGCTAGCCTGCCCTGTTAACATGTCTTGGGGGGGTATGATATTTGTCTGTCTGTAACGATTCGTTATTCAGGACTATCCGTAACCATGGTAACATCCACTCTCTGTCTCTGTCTCTGTAGCTGAACTGTTGTGGGACGTCCCAGATCAATTGCCCCAAGGCCCCAGCTGACACCAAGGTGGGACTAATGACAGTGGATAGCCATCATCGCTAACTTGGGCAAAAGATTGGAACTTTACATTTATTTTGTTCTTACGTGTGTGTGTGTGTGTGTGTGTGTGTGTGTGTAGGACTGTGAGGCGGGCATCAAGGAGTTCTTCAATAGTAAGCTCTACGTCATCGGTTACGTGGGGATCGGCATCGCTGGAGTCATGGTGAGAACAGGACTGGGGAGTCTCTCTCTCACACACACACACAGACACACACACACACACACCCCTTTTAAATTGCTCTCTAACAATGTCTCCTTCCTGTCTCTCTCAATTAAATTTCAATTCAATAGACTTTATTGACTTTAATTACTTACATATATATAACAACATAGTGGGACCAACAGCAATAAGGAATCCATAATAATAGTAGTAGAAGTGGAAATGGGATTACCATGAACTACAACAACAATATGAATGAGAATAACAATACATCAAAGCAATAGTAGTAGACCAGTGTCAACATGACTGAGAATCCACATGGTATGAAAGGCAAAATATGATTGACGTCTGTCTGTCTCTGTCTCTGTCTCTCTAGATTATAGGGATGGTCTTCAGTATGGTGTTGTGCTGTGCCATCCGCAACAGCCGGGAGATGATCTAAACAGCCCAGCTCCAGTACCTCCTGTACCCCCCAACAGCCCAGCTCCAGTACCTCCTGTACCCCCCCAACAGCCCAGCTCCAGTACCTCCTGTACCCCCCAACAGCCCAGCTCCAGTCCTCCTGTACCCCCAACAGCCCAGCTCCTGTACCCCCAACAGCCCAGCTCCAGTACCCCCAACAGCCCAGCTCCAGTACCTCCTGTACCCCCAACAGCCCTGCTCCAGTCCTCCACTACCCCCAACAGCCCAGCTCCAGTACCCCCAACAGCCCAGCTCCAGTCCTCCTGTAGCCCCCAACAGCCCAGCTCCAGTACCCCCAACAGCCCAGCTCCAGTCCTCCTGTAGCCCCCAACAGCCCAGCTCCAGTCCTCCTGTAGCCCCCAACAGCCCAGCTCCAGTACCCCCAACAGCCCAGCTCCAGTACCCCCAACAGCCCAGCTCCAGTACCCCCAACAGCCCAGCTCCAGTCCTCCTGTACCCCCAACAGCCCAGCTCCAGTACCCCGTACCCCCAACAGCCCAGCTCCAGTACCCCCAACAGCCCAGCTCCAGTCCTCCTGTACCCCCAACAGCCCAGCTCCAGTACCCCGTACCCCCAACAGCCCAGCTCCAGTACCCCCAACAGCCCAGCTCCAGTACCCCCAACAGCCCAGCTCCAGTCCTCCTGTACCCCCAACAGCCCAGCTCCAGTACCCCGTACCCCCAACAGCCCAGCTCCAGTACCCCCAACAGCCCAGCTCCAGTCCCCCATTGGTATCCCCACTTCTATGTACGTCCTGTAGTCGTCGTGACAACGCTTTTCCACAGCCAGCACACTCTCTTCACGTGCCTTTTCTTTTTTAACACAAAAACATATTAAACAACCAATCAGTGGCCATAAGCAAAGTTTGTAGGAATATCTAAACTGCCCGGCAACTAGATTCCAAGACATTACACTGTCTTGGCCAACAAGCAGCACTAGTGGCATGACTGTTAACGCGATGGTTGCCTTCCAGTCCAACTACAATTACAAGCGTTGCATTGCGTCAACCAATGGGTTGTGTGCTACGCCATCGACTACACAGTCGGGCGTTAGCTTGGCTGTATCATGTGATGTGGCTTCAGCTGTTACATGTTAAACGTCAATCCGAGTGTTGTGAAATCTGGCAGGCGTCTGCAATGTAGTTAGCCTGGAGTGTGGCCATTGTGACAGCCAGCTCTGTGAGGCAGACGCCCCCTGGTGGCAGTGGTGTAGTGTAAATTTGCGTCCCAAATGGCACCCTATTCCCTTGATATTGCACAACTTTTTAACAGGGCCCATACGGCTGTGGTCAAAAGTAGTGTATTCTAAAAGGATTTAGGGTTTCATTTGAGATTTTTTTTTTATGCTTATTTTACCAGGTAAATTGACTGAGAACACGTTCTCATTTACAGCAACGACCTGGGGAATAGTTACAGGGTTGGGCGGATGGTCATGCCGTTTCTGTACCATACCGGGGTATATACGGTATTACTAGAAGTGCACACAAGGGGCGCTATTAAAAAAAAAAAGTTTGTTTTTTTGTGACGCACAAAACAATTTGGCAATAGCGATCTTGATCCAGGAGGGGATTGAATGTCTCTAGTCTGGGTACCAGTCTTTTCAGCCAACGTTCCACTCCTTGCCACTCAGTGTCATTGCCAAATAGACTGGCCAATCGGCAATCTTAACGCTCAATATGCTGCTTGAATTATGGCGGAGTAGCTCATTTGGTTGTTGGAAATAACATTTTAATATTTTCCATGACAAAATTTGAATTATAATTAAAA
Source organism: Brachymystax lenok tsinlingensis (assembly GCA_030435695.1). Classification (NCBI taxonomy): domain Eukaryota; kingdom Metazoa; phylum Chordata; class Actinopteri; order Salmoniformes; family Salmonidae; genus Brachymystax; species Brachymystax lenok. Next base: position 2,138,606 of record CM059802.1, read on the forward strand.
CAAAGTCAAAATCAAACATTGAGCTGTTAGCTAGGCACGTTCTTATATTTTTAGGTTTAAATTCAATTCAAAGCGTTATTTTGGTTTGAATTGCAGTATTTATTTAGTGTTTAAAAGTAAGCTAGCAACTTTTGACAGACTGTTTGTTTTTTTGTTTTGTCTGGGCAAACAACAAATGGTTGCGTAGCAACTGGATACCAATGTGTTCTGTGGAGAGAGAGAGGAAAAAAAAGTGATCATTTCAATATTTGGATAATTATTGTGATTGGAGGATAGACTGGAGGGGTTATCGAATCAGGATCAACGCCTCTGTTCGCCTCAAGCTCATTAATGATAGAATGTTGATATTTGACGATGGCAGAAAGGCCAGTCTCTTTGGCAGTGTCGAGGAGCACAGGGAGTGGATTAGCTAAGGATTGTCTCTGCTGTAACCAAGAAGCTTGATCTTGACATTTAGCTACTTAGCTAGCCAGTTAGCAAAGCTTGAGCCCTGAGCTGGATATCATTTATTTGACAAATATTAGATTTCTTTTAGTTATACTTAACGTGTAAGGGATAATCAACGAGGGGCTATGCATTTTAATGGAAAATTATGAACGATGTGGAAGGTGTGTTCCGACTCACTAGCGGAGTGGAACTATTCTTCCACAGAGTTGCATAGAGCCCCGAGATGAATATCCCTTTTATACCATGGCTATAACTTAACACATTTGCCGCTAGAAATGTGTTCAACATCCACTGAAGTAGCTAGCAAGTTGACTAGATAGCTACAGTAGTTGCCTTGGTCACCAAACAGACTTGCTAGTTTAACTAACCAAACCATCGGTCCTAGCTTGCCATTATGAAAATCTAATTTAACAATGCTAATAATGTTTTCAATTCGACTTACCTTTTTTAAAGCAGCTCAACCATTGGTCATGTAAGAATGAACTATAGCCATTGAATTCTACCGTGCTTTATAGGGGAAATAATGCACGTTCTAGAATGCACTTCAAGCCAATCAGAAACGAGTATTCAACAATGCCATGGTATAAATAGTTCTAAGCAGTTCCGTAGCACTCAGCCTCCCGGTGCCCCCAACCCCCCCAAAATAAATATTATATAAACGGTATTGAAAATAATACCGTTGGCAGGCTTATGCGGTATCCAGATTGCCATACCTTTATACCGACCTTGTGCCATACCGGAATATTCGGGAATAACGGCACTGAACACAAGGGTTGCTATTTTCGAACCCCGCTTCTGTAATCTGAAGGCTAGCGACGCTAACAGGTACATGTAAAATCCCATAGAGAATGCTAATTAAATGCTAACGAGCGCATTGCAAACATTTTATAGTCTCTGACCTAAGTTATTGCAGGACAGACATCCCAGCTCAGGGGATTCTCTGCTGCTACCAAGTGAAGCTTGATTTTGGAAGAAGCTAAGCACTTAGCTAGATAGCTAACTAGCTAATAAATAGCAAAACAATTTGCAACTGTAGAGCATTTTAGCACATTGTAGACAGTTAACTTAATAGTTATAAGATATCTAGCTGGCCAACATTTAGTTGTGAATTCCATACTGTAACTAGATCACCTGGTGTGTGCTGAATAACAGTGAGGGACTCACAAGGCTCCGGTCTCTAGTCATATGTGTGCTTCTAAACAAACCCCACGTGACTGGGGACTACCGGTAAACTTCATAATGTTTTTGTGACAGGTGAAATGAAGAAATTCTTTATCTCCTAACGTATTACACAAGCTGACTGCAGGTATTTTACTTAAAATAGCTACAAACATTCTAAATCTTTTTTTTAAGACACATAAATAATTAACAGTATTGAAAAAGAAAAAACATCCAATGGCTGTTTTCAAATACCCCGGTATACCGCCCAAGCCTATTACCAAGGTCACTAAACTCCTCCCTGTGAAGGACAATATAAGCTGTTTTGTACTGTATCTTACTCCCTAAAGACCTGTTACAGTTCCGCTGTCTGTGATTGTGTGTTTAATTTATTTTATTTTTTAAATGGCTGATGTAATTTTGAGTTCAGATGGCATTCCGAGCCGCTCAGGAAGATAGATGTTCTGTTCAACTAATAAACTTTTATACGTTTTACACACTTCTCCCCCAGTCTCTCTACTTCCGTTTTCTCTTCGTCTTTCTGAAGTGTTTTTTTTTTTACCAGAATGTGACTGTCTTCAGAAGTCGCGCACAGTCTCAATCATGATAGTCGGGCATTGCAGATGCTGTATCTTAATTTGATCATGCTGTTGTTGCATTACTTAAAATGCAAACCTGTATTTATTATGGGTCATGCAAAATTAAGGCAGTTATACAGTACAATACATTCACAGATTTCACAACACAGTGTGTGCCCTCAGGCCCCTACTCCACCACTACCACATATCTACAATACAAAGTGTGTGTGTGTGTGTGTGTATGTGTGTGTGTGTATTCATGTGCCTATGTTTGTGTTGCTTCACAGTCCCCGCTGTTCCATAAGGTGTAATTTTTTTAAATCTATTTTTAAATCTATTTTTTTACTTGCATCAGTTACTTGATGTGGAATAGAGTTCCATGTACACTACCGGTCAAAAAGGTTTTAGAACACCTAATTCCAGGGTTTTTCTTTATTTTTACTATTTTCCACATTGTAGAATAATAGTGAAGACATCACAACTATGAAATAACACATATGGAATCATGTAGTAACCAAAAAAGTGTTAAATCAATATTTTATGAGTTTCTTCAAATATCCACCCTTTGCCTTGAAGACAGCTTTGCGCACACTCTTGGCATTCTCTCAACCAGCTTCACCTGGAATGCTTTTTCAACAGTCTTGAAGGAGTTCCCACATATGCTGAGCACTTGTTGGCTGCTTTTCCTTCACTCTGCGGTCCCAATTTGGTTAAGATCGGGGGATTGGGGAGGACAGGTAATCTGATGCAGCACTCCACTCTCCTTCTTGGTCAAATAGCCCTTACACAGCTGGAGGTGTGTTGGGTCATTGTCCTGTTGAAAAACAAAATGATAGTCCCACTAAGCCCAAACCAGATGGGATGGCGTATCGCTGCAGAATGCTGTGGTAGCCATGCTGGTAAAGTGTTCCTTGAATTCTAAATCACAGACAGTGTCACCAGCAAAGCACACCACACCAGAACACCACCTCCATGCTTTATGGTTTGAAATATACATGTGGAGATCATCCGTTCACCCACACCGCGTCTCACAAAGACACAGCGGTTGAAACCAAAGATCTCCAATTTGGACTCCTGACCAAAGGACACATTTCCACCAGTCTAATGTCCATTGCTCATGTTTCTTGGCCCAAGCAAGTCTATTCTTATTGGTGTCCTTTAAGTAGTTTTTTTCTTCGCAGCAATTTGACCATGAAGGCCTGATTCACGCAGTCTCCTCTGAACAGTTGATGTTTGTCTGTTACTTGAACTCTGAAGCATTTATTTGGGCTGCAATTTCTGAGGCGGGTAGCTCTAATGAACTTATCCTCTGCAGCAGAGGCAAATCTGGGTCTTCCATTCCTTTGGCGGTCCTCATGAGAGCCAGTTTCATCATAGTGCTTGATGGTTTTTGCGACTGCACTTGAAGAAACGTTCTATGTTGACTTAACATAATGATGGAATGTCGTTTCTCTTTGCTTAAGTCCATATCATCCTTGCCATAATATGGACTTAGTCTTCTACCAAATAGGGCTATCTTCTGTATACCACCCCTACCTTGTCACAACACAACTGATTGGCTCAAACGCATTAAGAAGGAAAGAAACTCCACAAATTAACTTTCAGGAAGGCACACCTGTTAATTGAAATGCATTCCAGGTGACTAAAATCAAATTTATTTATAAAGCCCTTCTTACATCAGCTGATGTCACAGAGTGCTGTACAGAAACCCAGCCTAAATCCCCAAACAGCAAGCAATGCAGGTGTAAAAGCACGGAGGCTAGGAAAAACTCCCTAGAAAGGCCAGAACCTAGGAAGAAACCTAGAGAGGAACCAGGCTGTGAGGGGTGGCCAGTCCTCTTCTGGCTGTGCCGGGTGCAGATTATAGATAAGATAACATGAGCTGGCGCACACCCAGAACAAAGTTAGTGTGGAGGTGCTGACTAACGGTGAATAAACTATACGCTATCAAAATAAAGTTGCACACTACATATATACTCTCCCAACTATTTAATGGGTATTTACCAACGTTTCAGCATCACTGTGCCTTCCTCAGGGTGATTTATAACAGAACATGGACAAGATTTTAAAATGTTCATAAAACAGGCAGAACAGTTGAAACTGGAGCAGCAGCACGGCCAGGTGGACTGGGGACATCAAGGAGTCATCAGGCCAGGTAGTCCTGAGGCATGGTCCTAGGGCTCAGGTCCTCCGAGAGAATGAGAGGGAAAAAAAAAGAGAAATACTCCAGATATAACAGACTGACCCTAGCCCCCGACACAAACTACTGCAGCATAAATACTGCGGGCTGAGACAGGAGGGGTCAGGATACTGTGGCCCCGTCCGATGATACCCCCGGACAGGGCCAAACAGGCAGGATATAGTTCCGCATATTAACATTTAAAAAAGGCACACGTGTTAATTGAAATGCATTCCAGGTGACTACCTCATGAAGCTGGTTGAGAGAACGCCAAGAGTGTGCAAAGCTGTCGTCAAGGAAAAGGGTGGCTATTTGAGAATCTCATATATTTTGATTTGTTTAAGTTTTTTTTTTTTTTTTGGTTACTACATGATTCCATATGTGTTATTTCATAGTTCTGATGTCTTCACTATTATTCTACAATGTAGAAAATAGTAAAAAATAAAGAAAAACCCTTGAATTAGTAGGTGTTCTAAAACTTTTGACCGGTAGTGTAGTCTTGGCTCTACCTTGTACTGTGCGCCTCCCACTGTCTGTTCTGGACCTCTTGTGGCATGTCTTGTGGTGTATGCATGGGTGTCCGAGCTGTGAGACAGTAGTTCAGACAGCTCGGTGCATTCAACTATTTACTTGATGGCGCCGATAGAGATGGCAGCCTTGCTTCTAGTCCTTAGGAAACTGTTCCGTATTTTTTTTTTTTTATGTACTATTTCTTACATTGTTAGCCCAGAAAACAAGGTTATTACAGACAGCTGGGAAGAACTATTGGATATCAGAGACATCAACTTACCAGCACAACCAGCACAACCAGCCCTACGACCAGGAATGCGACTTTCCAAAAGCGGATCCTTTGTCGGCACCTCCCAGGGCATTTGAACTGATTCCAGAGGCCGACCCAAAACAACAACGTCGGAGGTGAGCGTGCCGGAGCGGTCTTCTAGTGAGGCGTCGGATGCGCGCACACCACCCACCGCTTTCGAGTACATTACTCGCTAATGTCCAGTCCCTATTTAACAAAGTCAATGAAATCAGGGCGTTGCTTTCCAAAGAGATATCCAGGATTGTAACAGGTCTACAATCTTGTCCCTGACATCCTTGGAGAGCTCTTTGGTCTTGGCCATGGTGGAGAGTTTGGAATCTGATTGATTGCTTCTGTGGACAGGTGTCTTTTATACAGGTAACAAACTGAGATTAGGAGCGCTTCCTTTAAGAGTGTTCTCCTAATCTCAGCTCGTTACCTGTATAAAAGACACCTGGGAGCCAGAAATCTTTCTGATTGAGAGGGGGTCAAATACTTATTTCCCTCATTAAAATGCAATTCTATTTATAACATTTTTCACATGCGTTTTTCTGGATTTTTTTGTTATTCTGTCTCTCACTGTTCAAATAAACCTACCATTAAAATTATAGACTGATCATTTCTTTGTCAGTGGGAAAACGTACAAAATCAGCAGGGGATCAAATACTTTTTTCCCTCACTATACTGAATAAGAAAAACCCCAAAAGCAGCTAGCCGGGGACATGCTGTCGGAGTCCGTACAGCCAACAGGTCCCCCCTCATCGCGCCGACAGGAACAAACATCTCTCTAGGAAGAAGAAGGGTGGGGTGTATGTTTCATAATTCAGGACTCATGGTGTAATTGTAACAACAATTACCCCCGCAAGCGGATACCAAGACGGCCCTCAAGGAACTTCACTGGACTTTATGCAAACTGGAAAGCATATATCCTGAAGCTGCATTTATTGTAACTGGGGATTTTAAAGGCTACCTAAATTCTATCAGCATATCGATTGCAGTACACGAGCGACCACTGCTACTCTAACTTCGCGATGCATACAAGGCCCTCCCCCTCCCTCCTTTTGACAAATCTGACCATGACTCAGTCTTGCTGCTCCTCTCCTATAGGCAGAAACTAAAGCGGGAAGCGCCCGTGCTTAGGTCTATCCAACGCTGGTTGGACCAATCGGATTCCACGCTGCAGGATTGCTTCGATCACGTGGACTGGGATATGTTCCAGGTAGCCTCAGAGAATAACATCGATGTATACGCTGACTCTGTGAGTGAGTTTGAGGAAGTGTATAGGAGATGTTGTACCCACTGTGACTATTAAAACCTTCCCTAACCAGAAACTGTGGATTTTTAAAAACATGTTTTTAATTTAACCTTTTAGTTAACTAGGCAAGTCAGTTAGGGACAAAGGACCAGGACCGGACTCTACGCATCATGTTTGTTGCTTTCGTGGCCAGTCTTCTCATTGCAGCTGTTGTAATGGGCCCTGGGAGAAGTTCCCACCAGGCTCTCACACATCTGCTAAACTGCCACGTAGACAAAGGTTATAAAAGCTGAGACCCAACCTCTTGTTCAACTCTGCACTGTTGAGTGAATTGTTCACTGCTCGAGATGTATAAGAAGTTGTTGAAGAATCTACAGTCTCTCTTTCTTTCAGGTTAGAATTTCCACGACACATTTCTATGTTGTAGATGTAAAATATCATTTGAATTTTTTTCCTAATATTCCATCCAGTTCGCTTTATATGTCACACTAGGTCTTTCTTGGATGAGTTTCTCCATTTATATTTTTTTCCTCTTAACTTATTCTGAGCCTCTGGTACAGTTTTTATTGCTATCTATCTGTTCTGTTAGTCCTTCCATTTCTGTTGTTTTAATATGGACTCTTTTCACCTAAATTGCTTTTATTTTATAGATGAGTACTGAATTGCATGGCCTCTAAAGGCACATTTAAAAGTGTCCCATACACTAAGGGGATCTGCTGTATCTATGTTATGTCGGGGAAAAATTAAGTTGTAAATTCTTCTGTCCTGGTTAAAAACAAGTTATCATCCAATAGGCTTTGATTACATTTCCAATATCCTTGCCCAGGTAGAAATTCTGTAAGAATTTTATATATAATATATATATGCCAATTGTGTGATGGTCCGACTGCATTCTGTCCCCTATCAACACTTTTTAAAAACTTTTGGTTGACATAAGAAAGTAATCAAGTCAACTAAATCGATTGAGGTTCCACCTGTCGCGTCCAGGCCTGAGAAGACAGGCTGGCGTGTTTAGTTGTGGTGTAGGGTTTTTTCTGTTCTAGCTTATCTATTTCTATGTTGGGGTAATGGTTCCCAATTAGAGGCAGCTGAGTGTCGTTACCTCTAATTGGGAACCATATATATGTTTGTAGTTTTCACTAGGGGTTTGTGGGTTATTGTTTGATCATAGCATAGTTTTGTTGGTATTGTTATGGGCTACGTTGCGATCTTCGTTTTGTTTTGTATATTTTTCCCCAGTTACGTTGCTTAAATAAAGATGTATACTGGATGCCTCGCTGCGCCTTGGTCCGTCACTCAGGAAGATCGTGACACCGCCATGTACAGTACCAGTCAAAAGTTTGGACACACCTACTCATTCAAGGCTTTTTCTTTATTTTTTACAATTTTCTACATTGTAGAATAATAGTGAAGACATCAAAACTATTAAATTACACGTATAGAATCATGTAGTAACCAAACACATTTTATATTATTCAAAGTAGCTTTTTGCCTTTGACAGCTTTGCACACTCTTGGCGTTCTCTCACTCCTTTTCACCGTCATTTCTCACGTTTTAATTAATTAATTTTAACGACACAAAAAGATCCCACCGTGTCGAACGAACACATTTTCTGCAGGCGCGTAGTGTCGGCGTGCCTCAAAGCTTCGCCCAAGTCCTCAAATTCTAAAATCGAATGATTTATTCAACAGGTTGGGATCAACATGGTTCAGTACCTGTACCAGGTGCCATTCCTTTCTGTGTTGGCTCATGGGGACTGGCCACAGGTGTCCACAGCCTTTTATCAGTGGACCGGTGTTGGAGCAAGGTGCTTGAGGCGCTGGATTACTTCAAGTCCTAATTATGTGTTTGATATAAACTTCCCTTACTGTGCCACAGCATGGGAATTCCTACAGACCACGGTGTATCAGCTGCCAGGAACAGCATATGCTCTCAACAGTCTTACTGTGGGCTGTCTTCTTTTTTGTTGTTGTTTTTTTTGCACTGAACAATAGTGGGTAAGTACAGTATCTGCTCTCGTATGTCGTGTGAGAAGTGACAGGAGGAAGCACAGTTCTCCGGCTGACGAGTTCCTGTGAATTTAATAGATCAATGGATGGATGAGCCATGACTGACACTTGTGGGGGTTCGTAGAGCAAAACAGGAGAACACTGTCGCGTTTGAGAATCTCCTCCCCTTTCCGTAGTGTCCCATTGGTTCGGATGCTACAGACATTTAACGTGATAAGACGTGATTTAACGTGATTTTCATCTCATGGTCTGACATACATGGTCTAACTCTCGTCTTCCAGCACAGATACAGAAGTGCAACAAATCAAATGTTATTGGTCACGTACACATGGTTAGCAGATGTTAACGCGAGGGTAGCGAAATGCTTGTGCTTCTAGTTCCGACCGTGCAGTAGTATCTAACAAGTAATCTAACAAATTCCACTGACTGATGTGGTGGATTGAGATGCATCCAATGCAAAAAAACACAGACAGATGCATTTGGAAAGTATTCAGACCCCTTGAATTTTTCTACATTTTGTTACGTTACAGCCTTACTCAAAAATGGATTAAATAATTAAAAATCCTCAATCTACACACAATACCCATAATGACAAAGCGAAAACAGATTTTTGCACAGCTGTCTATATAAGGTCCCACAGTTGACAGTGCATGTCAGAGCAAAAACCAAGCCACGAGGAAAAAGGAATTGCCCGTAGAGCTCTGAGACAGGATCTGGGGAAGGGTACCAAATGTCTGCAGCATTGAAGGTCCCCAAGAACACAGTGGCCTCCATCATTCTTAAATGGAAGAGGTTTGGAACCACCAAAACTCTTCCTAGAGCTGGTCGCCCGGCCAAACTGAGCAATCGGGGAAGAAGGGCCTTGGTCAGGGAGGTGACCAAGAACCTGATGGTCACTCTGACAGAGCTCCTCATTGGAGATGAGTGTGTGTAACGTAAAGTTACTACTATTGTAGAGGTCGACTCAGTAACTACAGGCTGGCTGCTACAGTTATATAACCATAGTTACTACCGTAGAGGATGACTCAGTAACTACAGGCTGGCTGCTACAGTTATATAACCATAGTTACTACCGTAGAGGACGACTCAGTAACTACAGGCTGGCTGCTACAGTTATATAACCATAGTTACTACCGTAGAGGACGACTCAGTAACTACAGGCTGGCTGCTACAGTTATATAACCATAGTTACTACCGTAGAGGACGACTCAGTAACTACAGGCCGGCTGCTACAGTTATATAACCATAGTTACTACCGTAGAGGTCGACTCAGTAACTACAGGCTGGCTGCTACAGTTATATAACCATAGTTACTACCGTAGAGGACGACTCAGTAACTACAGGCTGGCTGCAACAGTTATATAACCAACGTATAGTTACTACTGTAAAGGTCGACTTAGCAACTAATGGCTACTGTGTGTGCGTGTGTGTGTGTGTGTGTGTGTGTGTATATATCGACACACAGTCAGAACAAGCTTCACAGTACATGAGTTCACAGGTTCAGGTAGATACATTGTAACAATGGTAGAGATATCAGCTGATCTCTGTTCTCTCTCAGTCTTGTATAAATCTTTATTCATCCAGGTGAGTCTGCTTCAGATCTATCTAAACAGGCCTAAAGACATGAAATGTGTGATCACTAAAACAGCATGTCTTTACAAGTCCCCACATATCACACGGTATTCAAACCATCCTTCCAAAAAACATCATGATTTAGCACGTCATAGTATGATCAACACAGACTTTTATTACATGAATGTTCTTTCACACAGAGTCTACAACTTCTAGACATATACAGTTGCGGGCCAAATATATTGTCATCCTTCCCTGTTTCTTCTAAAATAAGTTGACATTTAAAATAAAACTTTTTGATTATCAACATTGCAGAACCAATTTTTAAAGACAAAATTATTGGCACCCCGTAGCTATTAGGTAGTTGCACCGCATTTTGGCCAAGATTACCGGAGACAAAACGCTTCTTGTAGCCATTTAGCTTGCTGTACATTTCCACTGCCGATTTTGGTTCACCTTTTCAGCATCAAACTGCTTATATTCTTCAATGTTTGAGGCGTGCCCTTCAGCATCTGCTGTTTTCAGATCTGGACTTCTTGAACAATTCCTGATGTGCTTTTCAACGTGTGTTTGGGGTTGTTCTTATTCAGTATAGGTTGAACATGAGTATTGGGAAAATGAGCTCACCTGTAGTTTTCCTTAGTCAAACAGATTTCAGAATGTAGCCAGGATACCCTCCGCCAGATTAACGGTAGCCTATAAACCTTTGGATACAGGTATTTCAACGAGGGGGGGGGGTTCTGCTGCAAAGTCCTTGATACAGAGTTCTAGTGATCAAAACACTTCTATAGTCTGTTATTTGAAACAGAGGGCTACAGGCTGTCTCTCTGGGGAAGTGTCACTGCTTCTCAGACCGGTGCTGTTCATGTTCAGTTGGATAGTCGGGTGCCCAGGTAACGTGGTGAATAAGGACTATAGGTCGTCTGTCTGGCAAGGGGTTCTCAGGTGGAGGGTCGCTCTGCGGACGGGTAGTTGGTCAGGTTTCCTGGTCGCTGTGTTTCTTGACAGTTGGGCGTGTCCAGGTCCTGCGGATTGAAGGGCTGGTCCTGTGGGTGGCAGGGCTCTTCCTGGTGCAAGGGGTGGGTGTGGCCTGGGTCATGTGGACACAGCGGTGGGCGTGTCCGTCACAGCGGGTGCAGTGGCAGCGGCGGGACTCTGGGTAGTAGAGCACGTTGTTGACATGCAGCGGGCAGCCTGGCACGCGGGCAGGATGATAGACCAGGGAGTGGGGCATGCAGCCACGCTGGATCAGGTAACTCTTACCCACACGCCCCTTCACGTTGGTGTCCTGACACAGAAGGGTTCAGAGGTTAGAGATCGGGGGAAAGGGGTCAAGAGAGAGAGACTCATCCCATGTCTCGCTTTCTTCTACCTCCAGCATATCTCACTCTGCTCTCACCCACAGGTCCTGTTTGAATACTTTGATATGAAGGAAGGGAGAAATTAAGGTATGAAGGAATATTAAGGTATCTAACCTGTGTGTGGCAGAAGCCACTGCAGATGGTGGTGTTGACGGCGATACACTGAGAACAACCTCTCTTCTCTATGAGCAGGGTGTAGTTTTCCATCATGCACACACACACACCTCCACCCAGCCACACAAACAGCAGGACCCACGTCAACACATACATACTGGGACACAGCACGTACACATACACTAGAAGCTATTTAGTTGTACCGTGTCTCTCCAATATGAATTGACTCTAACATCTCTCTCTCTCTCTGTTCCAGCGTTTGTTTGCTCTCTCCTCTGTGGAACTCAGGTCAGGATAATGTTTGAGTGGTGCTGATAGGCTCTGTTAGGGTCTTGAGAGGGTCTTGTAGTGTCTGGTAGGATCCAGATAGGCTCTGATAGGCTCTGGTAGGGGCCGGTCCCTCCCTCCTCCTAATCCTCCTGAATCCACCTTGATCTTCTGGGTGTGTTATCAGCCCCAGCAGACAGCCGGAAGGGTCTGCTTCTCTCACTGCCCTCCCAGACACAACCACCTGCCCTGCACACAGACAACGTGCTCACACAGTGTGTGTGTGTGTGTGTGTGTGTGTGTGTGAATGCGTGCATGAGTGTGTGCGGGGGGGTCGACATAAGCTCAGGGATTGCATCTGAGTGTTAACAGGAAGATCACGGGGTAGTGACTAGGTGGGTGGGCGTTGTTGTTAGGTAAGGACTCAGCAGTGTGGTGGGGGGACGTTGTTGTTAGGTATGGACTCAGCAGTGTGGTGGGGGAAGGCGTTGTCATTCGGTAAGGACTCACAGTGTGGTGGGGGGACGTTGTTGTTAGGTAAGGACTCAGCAGTGTGGTGGGGGACGTTGTTGTTAGGTAAGGACTCAGCAGTGTGGTGGGGACGTTGTTGTTAGGTAAGGACTCAGCAGTGTGGTGGGGGACGTTGTTGTTAGGTAAGGACTCAGCAGTGTGGTGGGGGACGTTGTTGTTAGGTAAGGACTCAGCAGTGTGGTGGGGGACGTTGTTGTTAGGTAAGGACTCAGCAGTGTGGTGGGGGACGTTGTTGTTAGGTAAGGACTCAGCAGTGTGGTGGGGACGCGTTGTTAGGTAAGGACTCAGCAGTGTGGTGGGGAGGGCGTTGTCATTCGGTAAGGACTCACAGTGTGGTGGGGGACGCGGTCGTTAGGTAAGGACTCAGCGGTGTGGTGGGGACGTTGTCGTTAGGTAAGGACTCAGCGGTGTGGTGGGGACGTTGTCGTTAGGTAAGGACTCAGCGGTGTGGTGGGGGACGTTGTCGTTAGGTAAGGACTCAGCGGTGTGGTGGGGACGCGTTGTCGTTAGGTAAGGACTCAGCGGTGTGGTGGGGGACGTTGTCGTTAGGTAAGGACTCAGCGGTGTGGTGGGGACGTTGTCGTTAGGTAAGGACTCAGCGGTGTGGTGGGGACGTTGTCGTTAGGTAAGGACTCAGCGGTGTGGTGGGGGACGTTGTCGTTAGGTAAGGACTCAGCGGTGTGGTGGGGGGACGTTGTCGTTAGGTAAGGACTCAGCGGTGTGGTGGGGGGACGTTGTCGTTAGGTAAGGACTCAGCGGTGTGGTGGGGGACGTTGTCGTTAGGTAAGGACTCAGCGGTGTGGTGGGGACGTTGTCGTTAGGTAAGGACTCAGCGGTGTGGTGGGGGGACGTTGTCGTTAGGTAAGGACTCAGCGGTGTGGTGGGGGACGTTGTCGTTAGGTAAGGACTCAGCGGTGTGGTGGGGGACGTTGTCGTTAGGTAAGGACTCAGCGGTGTGGTGGGGGACGTTGTCGTTAGGTAAGGACTCAGCGGTGTGGTGGGGGAGGTTGTCGTTAGGTAAGGACTCAGCGGTGTGGTGGGGACGTTGTCGCAGGTAAGGACTCAGCGGTGTGGTGGGGACGTTGTCGTTAGGTAAGGACTCAGCGGTGTGGTGGGGGACGTTGTCGTTAGGTAAGGACTCAGCGGTGTGGTGGGGGACGTTGTCGTTAGGTAAGGACTCAGCGGTGTGGTGGGGACGTTGTCGTTAGGTAAGGACTCAGCGGTGTGGTGGGGGACGTTGTCGTTAGGTAAGGACTCAGCGGTGTGGTGGGGACGTTGTCGTTAGGTAAGGACTCAGCGGTGTGGTGGGGACGTTGTCGTTAGGTAAGGACTCAGCGGTGTGGTGGGGGACGTTGTCGTTAGGTAAGGACTCAGCGGTGTGGTGGGGACGTTGTCGTTAGGTAAGGACTCAGCGGTGTGGTGGGGACGTTGTCGTTAGGTAAGGACTCAGCGGTGTGGTGGGGGGACGTTGTCGTTAGGTAAGGACTCAGCGGTGTGGTGGGGGGACGTTGTCGTTAGGTAAGGACTCAGCGGTGTGGTGGGGGGACGTTGTCGTTAGGTAAGGACTCAGCAGTGTGGTGGGGGGACGTTCTTTATTGTACAAACATCACAACAACAACAGCCTTTATCTCTGTGGGATTGAATTACAGCTCTAATGATAAAATAAACAGCCACGTGTTAGTTATACAACTAGCCTTATACAATGGATAGTCTTAGTTCTACTGGTTCCTTCTTGTGCAACTGACCAGTTTACTTATTACGTACATTTGCCTGCATAACAACTGTTCAGAAGGCTTCTATATGTAGGACGGATAACCAGTATTTGAAAGTAGATCACAGCATGAACATGTACAGTACACTGTGTGTGTGTGTGCGTGGGAGCATGTATGATATACACTTTATAAACAAAATGTGGACACCCCTTCAAATTAGTGGATTCGGCTATTATTTGCATAAAATTGAGCACACATCCATGCAATCTCCATAGACAAACATTGGCAGTAGAATGGCCTTACTGAAGAGCCCAGTGACTTTCAACGTGGCACCGTCATAGGATTCCACCTTTCCAACAAGTCAGTTCATTTTCTGCCCTGCTAGAGCTGCCCCGGTCAACTGTTTTAAATAAATATATATATTTCACCTTTATTTAACCAGGTAGTTCTATATGATGTCATAATACAGGTAGGCCAGTTGAGAACAAGTTCTCATTTACAACTGCGACCTGGCCAAGATAAAACAAAGCAGTGCGACACAAACAACAACACAGAGTTACACATGGAATAAACAAACATACAGTCAATAATACAATAGAGAAAAAGTAGATATACAGTGTGTCCAAATGAGGATGTAGAAATACTGGGGTGCAAAGGAACATAAAAATAAATAACAATATGGGGAAGTTGGTTGGGCTATTTACAGATGGGCTGTGTACAGGTGCAGTGATCTGTGAGCTGCTCTGACAGCTGGTGCTTAAAGTTAGTGAGGGAGATATGAGTCTCCAGCTTCAGTGATTTTTGCAATTCGTTCCAGTCATTGGCAGTAGAGAACTGGAAGGAAAGGCGGCCAAAGGAGGAATTGGCTTTGGGGGTGACCAGTGAGATGTACCTGCTGGAGCGTGTGCTACGGGTGGGTGCTGCTATGGTGACCAGTGAGCCGAGATAAGGCGGGGCTTAACCTAGCAAAGACTTGGATGACCTGGAGCCAGTGGGTTTGGCCACGAATATGTAGCGAGGGATAGCCAACGAGAGTATACAGGTCACAGTGGTGGGTAGTAGATGGGGCTTTGGTGACAAAATGGATGGCACTGTGACAGACTGCATCCAGTTTGCTGAGTAGAGTGTTGGAGGCTATTTTGTAAATGACATCGCCGAAGTCAAGGATCGGTAGGATAGTTCGTTTTACAAGGGCATGTTTGGCAGCATGAGTGAAGGATCAACCTGCAGGCTCTCCTTCACCGCAGCCAACGTGAGTAAAACATTTAAATGTGTTAACCCTCGCATCCCTGGCCGTGTCCTCAGAGCATGCGCAGACCAGCTGGCTGCTGTGTTTACGACATATTCAATCTCTTCCTATCCCAGTCTGCTGACCCCACATGCTTCAAGAGGGCCACCATTGTTCCTGTTCCCAAGAAAGCGAAGGTAACTGAGCTAAATGACTATCGCCCCGTAGCACTCACTTCTGTCATCATGAAGTGCTTTGAGAGACTAATCAAGGATCATATCACCTCCATCCTGCCAGACACCCTAGACCCACTCCAATTTCTTTCTTTACCGACTACAGCTCAGCATTTAACACCATAGTTCCCTCCAAGCTCGTCATTAAGCTCGAGACCCTAGGTCTCGACCCAGCCCTGTGCAACTGGGTCCTGGACTTCCTGACGGGCCGGCCCCAGGTGTTCAAGGTAGGAAACAACATCTCCACCCCGCTGATCCTCAACACTGGGGCCCCACAAGGGTGCGTTCTCAGCCCTCTCCTGTACTCCCTGTTCACCCATGACTGTGTGGCCAAGCACGCCTCCAAATCAATCATCAAGTTTGCAGACGACACAACAGTGGTAGGCTTGATTACCAACAACTATGAGACTGCCTACAGGGAGGAGGTGAGGGCACTCTGAGTGTGGTGTCAGGAAAATAACCTCTCACTCAACCTCAACAAAACTAAGGAGATGATTGTGGACTTCAGGAAACAGCAGAAGGAGCACCCCCCTATCCACATCGAGGGGACAGTAGTGGAGAAGGTGGAACGTTTTCAGTTCCTTGGCGTACACATCACAGACAAACTGAAATGGTCCACCCACACAGACAGCATGGTGAAGAAGGCGCAACAGCGCCTCTTCAACCTCAGGAGGCTGAAGAAATTCGGCTTGTCACCAAAAACACTCACAAACTTCTACAGATGCACAACCGAGAGCATCCTGTCGGGCTGTATCACCGCCTGGTACGGCAACTGCTCCGCACACAACCGAAGGCTCTCCAGAAGGTAGTGAGGTCTGCACAACGCATCACCGGGGGTAAACTACCTGCCCTGCAGGACACCTACACCACCCGATGCCACAGGAAGGCCAAAAAGATAATCAAGGACAACAACCACCCGAGCGACTGCCTGTTCACCCCGCTATCATCCAGAAGGCGAGATCAGTACAGGTGCCTGTAAACTGGGACCGAGAGACTGAAAAACAGCTTCTATCTCAAGGCCATCAGACTGTTAAACAGCCACCATTAACATTGAGTGGCTGCTGCCAACATACTGACTTAAATCTCTAGTCACTTTAATACATTTATTACATCCAATTATTAATTTATCACTAGTCACTTTAAACGATGCCACTTTATATAATGTTTACATATGCTACATTACTCATCTCAAATGTTTACACTATACTCTAAACCATCTAAAACATCTTGCCTATGCCGTTCGGCCATCGACTCAAATCTCTAGCCACTTTAATAATATATAATTGGATGTAATAAATGTATCACTAGCCACTTTAAACAATGCCATTTATATAATGTTTACATATCCTACATTACTCATCTCATATGTATATACTGTACTCTATACCATCTACTGAATCTTGCCTACGCCGGTCAGCCATCGCTCATCCATATATTTATATGTACATACTCGTATTCGATCCTTTACACTGTGTGTATAAGGTAGTTGTTGTGAATTTGTTAGATTACTTGTTAGATACTACTGCATGATCGGAACTAGAAGCACAAGCATTTCACTACACTCGCATTAACATCTGCTAACCATGTGTATGTGACCAATAAAATTAGATTTGCTTTGTTGCGAAATAGGAAGCCAATTCTAGATTTAATTTTGGATTGGAGATGCTTAATGTGAGTCTGGAAGGAGAGTTTACAGTCTAACCAGACACCTAGGTATTTGTAGCTGTCCACATATTCTAAGTCAGAACCGTCCAGAGTAGTGATGCTGGACGGGCGGGCAGGTGCGGGCAGCGATCGGTTGAAGACCATGCATTTAGTTTTACTAGAGTTTAAGAGCAGTTGGAGGCCACGGAAGAAGAGTTGTATGGCATTGAAGCTCGTCTGGAGGGTAGTTAACACAGTGTCCAAAGAAGGGCCAACTGTAAGTGCTGTTATTGTGAAGTGGAAACGTCTAGGAGCAACAACGGCTCAGCCGCAAAGCCACACAAGCTCACAGAATGGGACCGCCGAGTGCTGAAGCTCGTAACTCGTAAAAATCGTCTGTCCTCAGGTGCAACACTCCGAGTTCCTCTGGCAGAAACGTCAGCACAAAAACTGTTTGTCTGAATGAAATTGGTTTCCAAAATTTCTGAGCAGCCACACACAAGCCTGGAGTGGTGTAAAGCTCACTGCCATTGGACTCTGGAGCAGTGGAAACGTGTTGTCTGGAGTGACGAATCATTTATCACCATCTGGTAGTCAGACGGATGAATCTGGGTTTGGTGGATGCCAGGAGGACACTACCTGCCCGAATGCATAGTGCCAACTGTAAAGTTTGGTGGAGGAGGAATAATGGTCTGGGGCTGTTTTTTGTGGTTCGGGCCCCTTAGTTCCAGTGAAGGGAAATCTTAAAGCGACAGCATACAATGACATTCCTAGATTAATCTGTGCTTCCAAGTTTGTGGCAACAGTTTGGGGAAGGCCCTTTCCTCATTTAGCATGACAATGCCCCCGTGCACAATGCGAGGTCCATACAGAAATGGCTTGTCAAGATTGGTGTGGAAGAACTTGACCTGACCTCAACCCCATCAAACGCCTATGGGATGAATTGGAACGTCGACTGCAGGCCAGGCCCAATCGCCCAACATCGGTGCCCGACCTCACAAATGCGCATGTGACTGAATGGAAGCAAGTCCCAGCAGCAATGTTCCAACATCTAGTGGAAAGTCTTCCAAGCAGAGTGGAGGCTGTTATAGCCGCAGGGGGGCAAATTCCATATTAATGCCCATGTTTTGGAATGAGATGTTCGACAAGCATACTTTTGGTTAAGAGAGAAGAAGTTGGTCATCAAAATAAGTTATCAAAGTCAGTGATTTTATACCGTGAGGTGCGGCATATATACATCCAGGGAAGTGTAATGACTCTAGTCTAGTGGATGGTGTGGTACCTGGTGTAGTGTAATGAATCTAGTCTAGTGGATGGTGTGGTACCTGGTGTAGTGTAATGACTCTAGTCTAGTGGATGGTGTGGTACCTGGTGTAGTGTAATGACTCTAGTCTAGTGGATGGTGTGGTACCTGGTGTAGTGTAATGACTCTAGTCTAGTGGATGGTGTGGTACCTGGTGTAGTGTAATGACTCTAGTCTAGTGGATGGTGTGGTAACTGGTGTAGTGTAATGACTCTAGTCTAGTGGATGGTGTGGTACCTGGTGTAGTGTAATGACTCTAGTCTAGTGGATGGTGTGGTACCTGGTGTAGTGTAATGACTCTACTGGCTGTGTAATGACCAGTCAGTTAGCAGGGTTAGTGTGTTAGGACCAGTCAGTCAGCAGGGTTAGTGTGTTAGGACCAGGTCAGTCAGCAGGGTTAGTGTGTTAGGACCAGGTCAGTCAGCAGGGTTAGTGTGTTAGGACCAGGTCAGTCAGCAGGGTTAGTGTGTTAGGACCAGGTCAGTCAGCAGGGTTAGTGTGTTAGGACCAGGTCAGTCAGCAGGGTTAGTGTGTTAGTACCAGGTCAGTCAGCAGGGTTAGTTTGTTAGGAGGACCGGTCTGTAGGTAATGGTAAAGTCTCACATGTTCCTCTTCCACCTGAGAGAGAGAGTGGGCCGTGCTCAACATTCTCGCTACCTAATCCCTTAAATCTCCCAGGATTCCCTTTTAGTCCTTATCGCGGCTGCCGCCATGTGCCCTCCCAGCCATGCTCACACGGCTCTCACCCCTCCGGCCGACATCACCCAGACGCATCAGCCTGGCCGCACTGTTACATCACCTGAACACTGGCGCTTCTGATCGTTCTATAGCACAGGAGGCTGGTGAGGGGAGGACAGCTCATAATAAAGTCTGCAATGGAGTGAGTGGAATGGTATCAAGCACATGGAAACTAGGTGTTTTTTATGTGCTTGAAACATTCAATTTATTCCATTCCGGAGCCCGTCCTCCCCAATTAATGTGCCACCAGCCACCCTTGCTCTATAGGTCTATATTCTTCATGTATATGTCAGTCAAAGGTTTGGACACACCCACTCATTCCAGAGTTTTTCTTTATTTTACTATTTTCTACATTGTAGAATAACTGTGAAGACATCAGAACTATAAAATAACACATATAGAATCATGCAGTAACCAAAAAACAAATCAAAATATATTTTATATTTGAGATTCTTCAAAGTAGCCACCCTTTGTCTTGATGACAGCTTTGCACACTCTTGGCATTCTCTCAACCAGCTTCATGAGGTAGTCACCTGGAATGCATTTCAATTAACAGGTGTGCCTTGTTAAAAGTTCATTTGTGGAATTTCTTTCCTTCTAAATGCATTTGAGCCAATCAGCTGTGTTGTTCCTTCTCAATGTTGTGACAAGGTATACAGCCGTATTTGGTAAAAGACCGAGTCCATATTATGACAAGAACAGCTCAAATAAGCCAAGAGAAATAACAGTCCATCAGTACTTTAGGACATGATTGGTTACTACATGATTCTAAATGTGTTATTTCATAGTTTTGATGTGTCTCTGATTCAGAGGGGGTTGGGTTAAATGCAGGAAGACACATTTCAGTGGAAGGCATTCAGTTGTACAACTGACTAGGTTCCCTTTCACTATTATTCTACAATGTAGAATAAAAATCCTGGACTGAGTAGGTGTGTCCAAACTTTTGACTGGTACTGTAGATACAGTGAGCTCCAAAAGTTTTGGGGAAAGTGACACATTTGTTGTTGTTGTTGTTGTGGCTCTGTACTCCCAGCACTTTTGGATTTGAAATGATACAATGACTATGAGGTTAAAGGTCAGACTGTCAGGTTTAATTGGAGGGTATTTTCATCCGTATCGGGTTAACCGTTTAGAAATTACAGCGTTTCTGTACATAAAGTATTGGGACAAATTCACTTCCATGTGTATTTCAATTAGTCAAAAGTTTAGTATTTGGTCCTATGTTCCTGGCATGAAATTACTACATCAAGCTTGTGACTCTACAAACTTGCTATTTGGTTTGGTTGTGTTTCCGATTTATTTTGTGCCAAATAGCAATGAATGGTAAATACTTTAGTGTGTCACTTTGGAGTCACTTTTATTCTAAATAAGAATCGAATATGGTTTTAAACACTAATACATTAATGTGGATGCCTAATATTCCCTAATGGAACCCTATTCCCTAATGGAACCCTATCTATTCCCTAATGGCACCCTTTCCCCAAATGGCACCCCATTCCCAAATGGAACTAATAGCACCCTATTCCCTAATGGCACCCTATTCCCAAATGGCACCCTATTCCCAATGGGCCCACTGGTCAAAAGGTAGTGCACTATATAAGGAATAGGGTGCCACATTTGGGACTCAGAATAAATCTGTTTCTATATGTTAAGCTTTACGTTTATAGCAGGAAACATCGGGTAATAAAGATCAACGGATGTAGGATCTTAATTTGATCACAAATTTAGTTTCTAATTTTCACTGAGAATTTCAAACTTGATTTTCCTTTAAAAAAATATGTAGCAACCCCTACAAATATGTTCATTAATTACACAAAAATATAAACGCAACGTGCAACAATTTCTAAGGTTTTACTGAGTTACAGTTCATATCCGTAAATCAGTCAATTGAAATAAATTCATTAGACCCTAATCTATGGATTTCACATGACCACCATTTGCCTCATGCAGCAGGACACATCTCCTTCACATAGAGTTGATCAGGCTGTTGATTGTGGCCTGTGGGAATGTTGTCCCACTCCTCTTCAATGGCTGGGTGAAGTTGCTGGATATTGGACGGGAAATGGAACAGGCTTTCGTACATCGATCCAGAGCATACCAAACATGCTTAATGGGTGACATGTCTGGTGAGTATGCCGGGCCATGGAAGAACTGGGACATTTTCAGATTCCAAGAATTGTGTACAGATCCTTGCGACATGGGGCTGTGCATTATCATTCTGAAATTAGGTGATGGCGGCGGATGAACGGCACGACAATGGGCCTCAGGATCTCATCACGGTATCTCTGTGCATTCAAATTGCCATTGATAAAATGCAATTGTGTTCATTGTCCATAGTTTATGCTTGCCCATACCATTACCCCTCCACCACCATGAGGCACTCTGTTCACAACGTTGACATCAGCAAACCGCTCGCCCACACGACCCCATACACGTGGTCTGCGGTTGTGAGGCCAGTTGGACGTACAGCTAAATTCTGCAAAACGACGTAGTAGGCTTGTGGTAGACAAATGAACAATCAATTCTCTGGCAACAGCTCTGACGGACATTTCTGCAAGCCAATTGCACGCTCGACCAAAACGTGAGACATCTGTGGCATTGTGTTGTGTGACAAAACTCCACATTTTAGAGTGGCCTTTTTATTGTCCCCAGCACAAGGTGCACCTGTGTAATGATCACGCTGTTTTAATCAGCTTCTTGATATGCCACACCTGTCAGGTGGATGGATTATCTTGGCAAAAGGAGAAATGCTCACTAACAGGGATGCAGGGACATTTTTTTTTGCACAACTTTTTATGCGTGTGGATGATTTCTGAGATGTTTTATAATCTACACATTTCCTGCAGGATTCCCTACTGTACCAAACTGGCTCTAATTAAGATCCTACTGTAAGATATAATTGAGTGAGGTTTCCGTGAGGCCTATACTGTTGCCATTGACCCACAGATGATCTATGCTTGTGCAGAAATGTCAGTAGCTTTACAGTGTGGAGTTGAATCATGTTGTGAGCTGGTGTGTGTGCATGCTACATGTGTCACGTGTCCAGTATGCTGTATGTGGTCAACTGTGGTGGTGGTGGTGGTCTAAGAGGCAGCAGGGTAACTGTACACCCAGGGTAAGAGGCTCTAAATCTGGGTCAGAGAGAAATACGACCGCCCCCCTCCCTCCTCCTGGAGGTCTGCTCTGATCTGGCCATGCCCTCTGGACAACAGGTCACAGCACGGTGTGTGTGTGTGTGTGTGTCGACAAAAAACCTGTTGTTTGAATCGAAGAGGGCAGTCCATGAGACGAAGGATATCAAGGATCTGGAAAGATTATAGAGGAATGAAGATCCCTCTCAATGTGTTCTCCAATCTCATGTTTTTGAGGGGGAAAAAAAATACTTGGTAAACAAATTCTCATTCTTTATTTTATACAGTCATTTTTCATCTTTATCAAGGGTGCCAATAATTTTGGGAGAATAAGGAATCACGTCGGCTCTATTGTTGGTGTTTCTATCTGCAACAATATGGCCCTTAAGAGCTGCACTGGCTGGTTTCTCCTGTCTGCAACGTTCCAGTTTTCCTACTAAATATGGCCCTTAAGAGTTGCTCTGGCTGGTTTCTCCTGTCTGCAACGTTCCAGTTTTCCTACTAAATATGGCCCTTAAGAGCTGCTCTGGCTGGTTTCTCCTGTCTGCAACGTTCCAGTTTTCCTACTAAATATGGCCCTTAAGAGCTGCTCTGGCTGGTTTCTCCTGTCTGCAACGTTCCAGTTTTCCTACTAAATATGGCCCTTAAGAGCTGCACTGGCTGGTTTCTCCTGTCTGCAACGTTCCAGTTTTTTATAGCTGTCAAAAACAGATCTTTTGGTTGAGAAGGAAAAAACGTCAACTCGGGCAACAACATTTCCCACTTCTAATTCCGTCTTGGAGGGTCATTCAAGTGAAACTTCCCAGTCGGAATTTCCGATAACTCCCTGATCAGATGCCACCCTGCTAGGGCAGTGATTGGCTCCTGTCTCAGGTCTTCCCCAGTGTGATTAGTTGAGTGACTAGCACTCTGCATGTGACCTCTACAATGAGCTTCTGCCCACAGGAAGAAGGGATGAGGTTTATGTCACCTGCTCATGCTAAGTTGGAACTAGGAAGCTCTGAAATGTCCAACTTGCTAATTCGTTTGAACAAGGCACGTGATTAACTACTACCAGTCAACGTGTCGGAAATGTCCCAATCTCCTAGTTCCGACTAGCATGTGAACGCGGTAATAGGCTAAATCAGTTGCGTCTACGCCAAAGATGGTGTATATTTATTAAGATAAACGACTCAAGATGTTTTTACTATTGTCTGCTTAGTTCATTGACTTCCATTGAAACAGAAACATTTTGAGAGTGGGATGTTTTTCGCTTCCTGCTCCACACTTGCAAGCATTATAAAAAAAGACTGTGTTCATCTGCCCAGGGCGTTGCTGACACATGCCAGATCTTACGTCGCCATGTTACGTATCAGCTAAATTATAGCAATCTGCTGTGCAATGGCGCAGTCAATGGCATGGTGTGTGTATGTATGTGTGTATATATATATATATATATGCAATGTCTGAGCAGGGGAGCGAGACCAAAGTTTAAACTTTTATTTATTTAACCAGGAAGGGCTCATTGAGATTTTAAATCTCTTTTTCAAGAGCGTCCTGGCCAAGATAGGCAGCACCAAGTCATTACACAATTACAGACAGACAAGATGAAAAACTACAAGTAATC
Source organism: Brachymystax lenok tsinlingensis (assembly GCA_030435695.1). Taxonomy (NCBI): domain Eukaryota; kingdom Metazoa; phylum Chordata; class Actinopteri; order Salmoniformes; family Salmonidae; genus Brachymystax; species Brachymystax lenok. Next base: position 2,162,471 of record CM059802.1, read on the forward strand.
TAGTAAAAACCATGGAATTCACCAAGGGCATAACTAAATCATTAAAAACAGCAAATTGAAAACATTGACAGGTCATGGAATCAGCCTTAAGATCCTTCATCAGTGATTTAAAAACACCAATCGGGACAAGTTCTTCCAATTTAAAAGTATTTTGTAAGGCATTCCAAGACGATGGCGCAGAGTACATAAAAGCCCTTCTACCAAATTCAGTTCAGACATTTGGAACAGTTAGCAGGATAAAGTCCTGCGAACGAAGAGAGTACCCACCACATTTCAATTAAAAATGAACAATTAAAAATGCCCAAATAAAATGGTAGTAAACCAAATGGCTTTGTAAATAAAAGTATACCAGTGACCGAGCCTACGATTTACTAGAAAAGGCCAGCCAACCCTGGTCTATAAAGTGCAGTGGTGCGTAAGGGTTTTATACTTTTTTTTTTAAATTCAATCTCAAAGCTCCATGGTTCATATAGAACATATCACCATAGTCTATTATTGGCATAAATGTAGCTGATACTAGCCTCCTGGCTTCAAAAGAAAAACAGGACTTATTCTTACATTTAAAATCCCAACTTCAGCTTCAATTTCTTTGTAAGTTGTTGTATATGCTATTTAGAAGAGGTCGTCATCAATTAATATTTATAGGAGGTTCCAGTCTCAATCTCATTGCCCTGACCGGTAGTAATAGGTGAGAGGTTAAGAGGTCTATTTCTTGCTTTAGAAAATACCTTTAGGAAGGCCAAGAAGATCATCAAGGACAACAACCACCCGAGCCACTGCCTGTTCACCCCGCTATCATCCAGAAGGCGAGGTCAGTACAGGTGCATCAAAGCTGGGACCCGAGAGACTGAAAAACAGCTTCTACCTCAAGGCTGCTGCCTATATGGCTGCTGCCTATATACTGACTTAAATCTCCAGCCACTTTAAATAATAGGAATTGGATGTAGCAAATGTATCACTAGCCACTTTAAACAATTTTGTATTTAATGTTTACATATCCGACATTACTCATATCAAATGTATAAACTGTACTCTAAACCATCTACTGAATCTTGCCTATGCCGTTCGGCCATTGACTCAAATCTCTAGCCACTTTAATAATAAGAAATTGGATGTAATAAATGTATCACTAGCCACTTTAAACGATGCCATTTATATAATGTTTACATATCCTACATTACTCATCTCATATGTATATACTGTACTCCATACCATCTACTGAATCTTGCCTACGCGGGTCAGCCATCGCTCATCCATATATTTATATGTACATACTCGTATTCATTCCTTTACACTTGTGTGTATAAGGTAATTGTTGTGAAATTGTTAGATTACTTGTTAGATACTACTGCATGGTCGGAACTAGAAGCACAAGCATTTCGCTACACTCGCATTAACATCTGCTAACTATGTATATGTGACAAATAAAATTTGATTTGATTTAGTTTAGTATTGTCAGCATTGAGGATAAGCTTCAATTGACCCAAGGTATGTTGAACAGTATAATAAGCAGTTTGCAAGTTCTGGAAAGCTTTTGTGAGAGACGAGGCACAACAATAAATAACTGTTATCATCAGCATAAAAGTGAAATTGCGCATGTTGCACATTTACATAGATAGTGAATAAGAGGGGACCAAGTACAGAGCCCTGGGGCACACCATTATAGACAGACAATTTAACAGACATGAGCCCATCAAATTCAGTACACTGAGTTATATCGGACAGATAGAAAACCATGCAACTGCATGCTCCGAAGGACCTACACTCGACAATCTCTGCCTCAGTATAGCATGATCAACTGTATCAAAAGCCTTAGTGAGACACAGTGCTGTTTTTTTGTCAATGCTTCAGTGATATCATTTAAAACCTTCATGGCTGCTGTAATTGTGCTATGCTTCTTCCTGAAGCCAGATTGGTACATTGATAAAATAGAATTAGTATATAAAAACTATTTTAGCTGTTCACCAAACAAAGGTTTCAAGTATTTTTTGCCAGATGTGACAGCTTTGAGATTGATATATAATTATTTAAAAGAGTTGGATCTCCCCCTTTTAAAAAGTGGTAGGACAAATGCTGATTTCCAGATCCTTGGAATTGCATTACATTCCAGGGTTAGACTGAACAGCTATGTAAGTGGTTCAGCTATGAAATCAGCAGCCAGTTTTAAAAAGCAGGGATCAGGAAGATCAGGACCTGCAGGCGTTCTCTGATCTAAGGATTTCAGGGCTTTATGTACCTCCTGCACTGAGAATGGCTAAAAGTTTGACCAGCTCTCACTGCTTCATCCACACAGGGTTGTACAGAGACAGAGGATACTGGTTCATTCACACAGGGTTGTACAGAGCCAGAGGATACTGGTTCATCCACACAGGGTTGTACAGAGACAGAGGATACTGGTTCATCCACACAGGGTTGTACAGAGCCAGAGGATACTGGTTCATCCACACAGGGTTGTACAGAGACAGAGGATACTGGTTCATCCACACAGGGTTGTACAGAGACAGAGGACACTGGTTCATCCACACAGGGTTGTACAGAGCCAGAGGACACTGGTTCATCCACACAGGGTTGTACAGAGACAGAGGACACTGGTTCATCCACACAGGGTTGTACAGAGACAGAGGACACTGGTTCATCCACATAGGGTTGTACAGAGACAGAGGATACAAGGTGCTCATCAGTTTTGTCATATACAGCAACAGAGTCCTTCAATACACATGACGGTAATTCATTAACATTACTGTTTCCAGAGACTTAATAGCCTTCCAAAACTTTCTAGGGTCATTCAGGTTATCAGTGGTAACAGACATAAAATATTCAGACTTGGCCTTCCTGAGAAGAAAAGAACACTTGTTTTCGTAGCTGCCTAAAAAGAAGCCAATCAGCATCAGAACATGATTTCCTTGCTTTAGCCCAGGCTAGATTACGTTGGTGAATAATCCAAGACAGCTCAGAAGAAAACCCTGGATTATCCTGCCCTTTAACCCTGAACCTGTGGAATGGGGCATGTTTGTTTACTATTTAGGAAAAAACGATAATGAAAGCATTTCCAGGCAGTTTCCACATCAGGAATCAGCTCAATCTTGCTCCAGTCAAAGAAAGCCTGCTCATTAAAACTCAGTTTCTCTGGGAAATGGGAATAAAGCGTTTGTTTTAGGAACCTTAGTATTTCTAACAGCAACAACAGAAACACTTAAATCATTACAACAAACACCAACAGTAGAATATTTAAGTGGAACATTTGTAAATATCAAATCAATCAGGGTACCATGTTCTGGACATTTGAGATTTGGGCGGGTGGGTGAGTTAATCAACTGGGTAAGATTCAAAGAATTACAAAACATTTTTTTTTTAAATCATCAGACACCGGCTTTAACCAACACTGTAAGGAAGTTTAGACATAAGGTGCATCAGAGAAGAAAATGCATCACAGAGAGCAGAGGGGGGTCTATAACAGCCAATCACAGTTATAGAGAGCAGAGGGGGGGTCTATAACAGCCAATCACAGTTATAGAGAGCAGAGGGGGTCTATAACAGCCAATCACAGTTATAGAGAGACCCTTTGAAACCTCAAGATTCATAGCAAGAAATTCCAACTGTTTACAAATACATAGTTTCAGACTTTACCACACTTACAATGAATTTAGTCTTTACATACAGTGGCAAGAAAAAGGATGTGAACCCCTTGAAATTACCTGGATTTCTGCATAAATTGGTCATAAAATGTGATCTGATCTTCATCTAAGTCACAACAATAGACAAACACAGTCTGCTTTAACTAATAACACACAAACAATTATACGTTTTCATGTCTTTATTGAACACACTGTGTAAACATTCACAGTGTAGGGTGGGAAAAGTATTTGAACCCTTTTAATAACTGGTTGACCCTCCTTTGGCAGCAATAACCTCAACCAAATGTTTTCTGTAGTTGCGGATCAGACCTGCACAACGGTCAGGAGGAATTTTGGACCATTCCTCTTTACAAAACTGTTTCAGTTCAGCAATATTCCTGGGATGTCTGGTGTGAACCGCTCTCTTGAGGTCATGCCACAGCATCTCAATCGGGTTGAGGTCAGGACTCTGACTGGGCCACTCCGGAAGGCATATTTTCTTCTGTTTAGGAAATTCTGCTGTTGATTTACTTTTGTGTTTTGGGTCGTTGTCCTGTTGCATCACCCAACTTCTGTTGAGCTTCAATTGGTGGACAGATAGCCTTACATTCTCCTGCAAAATGTCTTGGGAATTCATTTTTCCGTCGAATGTAGCAAGCTGTCCAGGCCCTGAGGCAGCAAAGCAGCCCCAAACCATGATACTTCTCCGTACTTCACAGTTGAGACGAGGTTTTGATGTTGGTGTGCTGTGCCATTTTGGACAGCAGTGCCTATTTTTCTCCACACATAGTGTTGTGTGTTCCTTCCAAACAACTCAACTTTAGTTTCATCTGTCCACAGAATGTTTTGCCAGTAGCGCTGTGGAGCATCCAGATGCTCTTTTGCAAACTTCAAACTTTTTTTGGACAGCAGTGGCTTCTTCCGTGGTGTCCTCCCATGAACTCCACTCTCGTTTAGTGTTTTACGTATCGTGGACTCGTCAACAGAGATGTTAGCATGTTCCAGAGATTTCTGTAAGTCTTTAGCTGACACTCTAGGATTCTTCTAAACCTCATTGAGCAGTCTGCGCTGTGCTCTTGCAGTCGTCTTTACAGGACGGCCACTGATATTTCTCCATTTATACACAATTTTAGAGATCCTATCCAGGATCACGCAAGGCAACAATTCTTAATCTTAGGTCTTCTGAGATCTCTTTTGTTCGAGGCATGGTTCACATCAGGCAATGCTTCTTGTGAATAGCAAACTCACATTTTGTAAATGTTTTTTTATGGGGCAGGGCAGCTCTAACCAACATCTCCAATCTCATCTCATTGATTGGACTCCAGGTTAACTGACTCCTGACTCCAGTTCAGCTTTTGGGGTTTTCCAACCTACGTTTAATGGATGTATTCAATATAGACAAGAAAAATACAATAATTTGTGTGTTATTAGTTTAAAACTTCTTCGGGACGGTTGAGCTAATGTAGGCTAATGTGATTAGCATGAGGTTGTAAGTAACAAGAACGTTTCCCAGGACATAGACATATCTGATATTGGCAGAAAGCTTAAATTCTTGTTAATCTAACTGCACTGTTCAATTTACAGTAGATATTACAGTGAACAAATACCATGCTATTGTTTGAGGAGAGTGCACAGTTTTGAACATGAAAAGTTATTAATAAACAAATGAGGCACATTTGGGTAGTCTTGATACAACATCTTGAACAGAAATGCAATGGTTCATTGGATCAGTCTACAACTTTGCACATACACTGATGCCATCTAGTGGCCAAAATCTAAATTGCACCTGGGCTGGAATAATACATTATGGCCTTTCTCTTGCATTTCAAAGATGATGGTACAAAAAAATACAAAAGAACGGTTTGTTTTTTCTTTGTATTACCTTTTACCAGATCTATTGTGTTATATTCTACTACAATCTTTTCACATTTCCATAAACTTAAAAGTATTTGCTTTCAAATGGTACCAAGAATATGCATATCCTTGCTTCAGGGACTGAGCTACAGGCAGTTAGATTAGGGTATGTCATTATAGGCACAAATTGAAAAGAAGGGGCTAATCCTTAAGAGGTTTCAAGCACACTGTGATTTGTCTATTGTTGTGACTTAGATGGAGATCAGATCAAATTTGATGTCAAATTTATGCAGAAATCCAGGTAATTCCAAAGGGTTCATGTACTTGTTCTTGAAACTGTATGAATGTGTGCCATTCAGAGGTTGAATGGGCAAGACAAAATATTTCAGTGCCTTTGAACGGGGCAGTAGGTGCCAGGTGCACTTAGGCTCTAGAGGGTTAAGACACTGCTGTAGGCGACACAGTGATCAGTGTGGCCAATTGTTTTCCTCTGGAGTCACAGTGGTGAATCCTGTGATGCTCTGTCCTCACAACACACTGGTTCACTCTTCTCTCCCTCTCCTCCCCCTCTCCTCTTCTCCCCCTCTCTTCTCCTCCTCTCCTCCTCTTCCTCTTCTCCTCCTCTCTCCTCCCTCTCCTCTTCTCCCCCTCTCTTCTCCTCCTCTCCTCCTCTTCCTCTTCTCCTCCTCTCTCCTCCCTCTCCTCTTCTCCCCCTCTTCTCCTCCTCTCCCCCTCTTCTTATCTTCCTCTTCTCCTCCTCTCCTCCTCTCCCTCTCCTCCCCCTCTTCTTCTCTCCCTCTCCTCCTCCTCTCCTCTTCTTCTCCTCTCCTCCTCCTCTCCTCTTCTTCTCCTCTTCTCCCCCTCTTCTCATCTTCCTCTTCTCCTCCCCCTCTTCTTCTCCCCCTCTCCTCTCCTCTTCTCCTCCTCTCCCCCTATTCTTCTCTCCCTCTCCTCCCCCTCTCCTCTTATCCTCCTCTCCTCCCCCTTTTCTCCCCTCTCACACCCATGTCTCTAATAAGAGAGTGTGTCTGATTGGTTGATGCTATGTGTCAGTGATCCTCCATGGTGTCAGTGTGACCAGGCCCAGTATGACCTAGTATAGCTTATTACTACACTGGGCCTTATATTCTCCAGTCTCTCCTCTGGTATGTACAGTACCAGTCAAAAGTTTGGACACACCTACTCATTCAAGGGTTTTTCTTTATTTGTACTATTTTCTACATTGTAGAATAATAGTGAAGACATCAAAACTATGAAATAACACATATGGAGTCATGTAGTAACAAGTGTTAAACAAATCAAAATATATTTGAGATTTGAGATTCTTCAAAGTAGCCACCCTTTGCCTTGATGACAGCTTTGCACACACTTGGCATTCTCTCAACCAGCTTCATGAGGTAGTCACCTGGAATGTATTTCAATTAACACGTGTGCTTTTTTAAAATGTTAATATGTGGAATTTATTTCCTTCTTGAGCCAATCAATTGGTATACAGAAGATAGCCCTATTTGGCAAAAGACCAAGTCCATATTATGGCAAGAACAGCTCAAATAAGTAAAGAGAAATTACAGTCCATCATTACTTTAAAACATGATGGTCAGTCAATGCGGAACATTTCAAGAACTTTGAAAGTTTCATCAAGTGCAGTCGCAAAAACCATCAAGCGCTATGATGAAACTGGCTCTCATGAGGACCTCCACAGGAAAAGAAGACCCATAGTTATTTCTGCTGCAGAGGATAAGTTCATTAGAGTTACCTGCACCTCAGAAATTGCAGCCCAAATAAATGCTTCAGAGTGTTCAAGTAACAGGCACATCTCAACATCAACTGTTCAGAGGAGACTGCGTGAATCAGGCCTTCATTTTACTAGGCAAGTCAGTTAAGAACAAATTCTTATTTACAATGACGGCCTACCAAAAGGCCTCCTGTGGGGACGGGGGCTGGGATTAAAAATAAAACATAAATAAAATATAAATATAGGACAAAACACACATCACGACGAGACAACACAACACTTCATAAAGAGAGACCTAAGACAACAACATAGCAAGGCAGCAACACATGACAAAACAGCATGGTTGCAACACAACATGACAACAACATGGTAGCAACACAACATGACAACAACATGGCAGCAACACAACATGGAAGCAGCACAAAACACGGTACAAACAATTATTGGGCACAGACAACAGCACTAAGGGCAAGAAGGTAGAGACAACAATACATCACGCAAAGCAGCCATGATTGAGTCTTTGAATGAAGAGATTGAGATAAAACGTCCTGTCCCAGTCCTGTCCCTGCTCCACGTCCTGTCCCTGCTCCACGCATCAGGCCCCCTGTGCGCATCACGAGCCCAGCACATCCTGTTCCTGCTCCGCGCACTGTCCAGTTTGAGTGTTTGTTGCTGCTCGTTCCAGTCGCTAGCTGCAGCGAACTGAAAAGAGGAGCGACCCAGGGATGTGTGTGCTTTGGGGATCTTTAACAGAATGGGACTGGCAGAACGGGTGTTGTAGGTGGAGGATGAGGGCTGCAGTAGATATCTCAGATAGGGGGGAGTGAGGCCTAAGATGGTTTTATAAATAAGCATCAACCAGTGGATCTTGCTACGTGTATACAGAGATGACAAGTTTACAGAGGAGTATAGAGTGCACCCTTACCTGCCGATCTATAAATTATGTCTCTGTTACGTCCTGGCCTAGGATAGCAGGCTGGCGTTTCATTTGTGTTTTGGTTAGGAGGGGTTTTTAGTTCTAGGTGTTATATTTCTATGTTGGGTTGATGGTTCCCAATTAGAGGCAGCTGATTGTCGTTACCTCTAATTGGGAACCATATATATGTTTGTTCTTTTCTTCACTGGGGTTGTTGGTCATTATTTATATTTGGGTTTAGGGTGTCATTTAGGTCAGTTACCTTTGCAAAATCACTGGCTGCACGCGCACGCATGGTTGAATTTATTCTGCCACTGAAATCAAATCTAGGGAGTTTTTCCTAGCCACCGTGCTTCTACACCTGCATTGCTTGCTGTTTGGGGTTTTAGGCTGGGTTTCTGTACAGCCCTTTGTGACATCAGCTGATGTAAGAAGGGCTTTATAAATACATTTGATTTGATTCTGCCACTGTGTGACTGTTGTCACGGGCCTTAATGTATATCAGGGTGGCATATTAACGAAAGGGGTTATAGATAAAACAACGCAATTATCACAACACTGGCTTGCTCAATGATTTCCCCCACGTACTGCTGCTGGGGCCAAGTACAAGGACACAACTAAGTATTCACTGTTGTTTTAGTGCCACAAAACCACATTACACTCTTGAATAATGCAATAATTCACAAGACGTTTAAATTACGTTTTAAATGGTTTATTTTCTCATCTATACACTCAGCTGCTAGCTAGCTAACGTTAGCTAACACCATTTGCTTCAAGTAATTTCAGCATAGCAAAAAAAATGAACGTTGACCCCTCTCATACAAATATAACAGTAACGTTATTATACAGTGTCATTCATATTATACAGAGGTAGGTAGCAGGCTTAACACATTGTCTACATCCTCCTCACATACAAGCTAACTTACTAGCTAAGTTTGCTAATTAGTTAGCTGAATGACGTTCGTCAGCCAACATTGCCTAAACAATAGCTAGCTTCTATATTACTTTTCGGCCTACTTTCATTTTTATCAATATCAATGCGAATAATTACATGGGGGAAAAAAAGCTAATTGTGACTGAAAAAGTTGACAATTCACTGGGGCAGTTGATAATAGTGGTGGAGAGTCGACTCCAAAAGAGTTGATTCCCTCGACACCTTGACCACTGGGAGTCGACTCCAAAAGAGTTGATTCCCTCGACACCTTGACCACTGGGAGTCGACTCCAAAGAGTTGATTCCCTCGACACCTTGACCACTGGGAGTCGACTCCAAAGAGTTGATTCCCTCGACACCTTGACCACTGGGAGTCGACTCCAAAAGAGTTGATTCCCTCGACACCTTGACCACTGGGAGTCGACTCCAAAAGAGTTGATTCCCTCGACTCCTTGACCACTGGGAGTCGACTCCAAAAGAGTTGATTCCCTCGACACCTTGACCACTGGGAGTCGACTCCAAAAGAGTTGATTCCCTCGACACCTTGACCACTGGGAGTCGACTCCAAAAGAGTTGATTCCCTCGACACCTTGACCACTGGGAGTCGACTCCAAAAGAGTTGATTCCCTCGACTCCTTGACCACTGGGAGTCGACTCCAAAAAAATCAACTAGGCAACTGGGCTGAGATCGACTAGAGGAGTCTGCATTACATACAGTAGGTTTTGGTTTGTTCCTAGCAGAACTCGGCTAGGCGAAGTCTGTGGATACTTCCTTAAAATACCTTTGCTTGAAAAAACGAGAAAAAAGAGGCCAGTACACATAGTGAATATTAAAAATAAAAAATATGAATTAAATCTAAAATAACTGGAAGAAAAAAAAATAATCTGTCATTAAATTTTGACGTTTTTTGCAGAGAGGATCTTAGTCACACAGTTTTACATCTAACTAAGATGTTGGTGCAGTATTCCTCAAGTGAACAATGTGAAAATGAATCGTCTGAACGACAAGACACACTTCGTTGAAGAATCCCTGCTGTTGGCCAACAACCGACGAAAGGGGCATACGCTTCGGCTACTGAATTTCGACAAGCCTCAAGAAAAATATAAATGTGTGCTTGAACAGCCCCCCCGCCCCACACAAAAACATTTATATTCTGAGCACCAAAGCGTCCCAATATGACATCTTAATATATACGCAAACTGTTTCGACTAGGAAGCACACGGTAAGCTTTAATGGTTGGCCTTGAATATTATGGTCTGCAGACAACAGATTGTTTTTTTAAATTCTGATTTCTGCTCTGCACTTCTACTCCTCACGGCTATTCATGCATTACCTCCGGAGGGAGAAGTCGAGACGTAACACGTTTCCATTTTACATCTTAGTAAACGGTCTGTCCGAGGGTATTCTCTCAAAGTCTTTAGAGAATCTGTCTAGTCTAGTGTGAATACCCTATTACAAAGATGGGGTGCTGGGCAGTGGAGGTTCTAGACCCTTTCAACTGGGGGGGGGCCAAGCTGGGGCCAGTTGTACTGTTAGAGGGGCCAGTTACATTAGACGTTATTGTTGTCATATCGTTTTCTTCACTTCATTGCAGGCATTAGCAGGCAAAAGACCATGTCCCTCTAGTAAACGTGTGGGTTTAATTAGTGTTCCACGTTGCCACTGTCTAAGAACGCATGTAAAAAAAGAACGATAGCAAAAATTTGTTATGCAAAAATTATTTCATACTCCACATTTAGGGGGGCCACAAGGGGGTCCAAAATTGTTGTCACAGGGGCACTGGCCCCCTGCACTGCCCCCAGAACCGCCAGTGGTGCTGGGGGTCAACCAAGGTCTGTTTTATTAGGATGGGGTGCTGGGGGGGTGGTCAACCAAGGTCTGTTTTATTAGGATGGGGTGCTGGGGGGGTGGTCAACCAAGGTCTGTTTTATTAGGATGGGGTGCCGGGGTGGTCAACCAAGGTCTGTTTTATTAGGATGGGGTGCCGGGGGTGGTCAACCAAGGTCTGTTTTATTAGGATGGGGTGCCGGGGGGTCAACCAAGGTCTGTTTTATTAGGATGGGGTGCCGGGGGGTCAACCAAGGTCTGTTTTATTAGGATGGGGTGCCGGGGGGTCAACCAAGGTCTGTTTTATTAGGATGGGGTGCCGGGGTGGTCAACCAAGGTCTGTTTTATTAGGATGGGGTGCCGGGGTCAACCAAGGTCTGTTTTATTAGGATGGGGTGCCGGGGTCAACCAAGGTCTGTTTTATTAGGATGGGGTGCCGGGGGTCAACCAAGGTCTGTTTTATTAGGATGGGGTGCCGGGGGTCAACCAAGGTCTGTTTTATTAGGATGGGGTGCCGGGGGTCAACCAAGGTCTGTTTTATTAGGATGGGGTGCCGGGGGTCAACCAAGGTCTGTTTTATTAGGATGGGGTGCCGGGGGTCAACCAAGGTCTGTTTTATTAGGATGGGGTGCCGGGGGGTCAACCAAGGTCTGTTTTATTAGGATGGGGTGCCGGGGGGTCAACCAAGGTGTATCTTTCTTCATCCTCCCCTCTTTCAGCTCAGGATAGAGAGGTATGGTGGGGGTCGTCTCTCCTCCTCTTCTTCTCCCTCCACCTCCTCCTCCTGCTCTCCCTCCCTCTCTACATCCCCTCTCGCTCCAGATCCAAGTGGAGTACGATTGTGTACTGGTTGGAGTCTGGTGAGGGAGGAGAGGACGGAGAGGGGGATGAGAAAGAGGAGAAGTGGAGACGGAGGGTGGAACACATCTGTCCCTGGGGGGTCTCTCCCAGACCCTTGTACTCCGCCCGCACCTCTGTCATCATGGGCAGGAAGAGAGGAGGCAGTACCCTGAGAACATACACCACACCCACCAGATATATATATACACACACAGTATGTGCATACTGTATATAGTGCTCTGACACAGACACAAATATGAATCTCTAGTGTATCTGTCTGCCTGTCTTGTACCTGTCCTCTAGGTTTCTGCGAAGGCTGGAGACCAGGATGTCCATGATATAGAAGGTGATCTGCCGTAGGTCCTGCCACAGCCAGAACCCTAAAACTCCCATCCTGACATACACAAACATGCACACAGGCAGACAGAGAAAACAGTTTGCTTTAAAAGAAACGAGGACCTGCTTCCTAAATGTTTGTATTTTACACTGCTCATTTGTCACAATTTTTGACATCAAAAACAGTATTTAGAGCCTTTTTACCAGTTATTTTCAGAACAATTCCTGACTTACCAAGACACTGTGCTGTGAGATGTTGGTATCCAGACATGGGCTAATGAGTCTCTCTCTCCTCACTGAATGAATGACGTCTCTCTCTCTCTCTCCTCACTCAATTTCTATAACTCTATTGCTAATCAATTACTATAACTCTATTGCTAATCAATTACTATAACTCTATTGCTAATCCATTACTATAACTCTATTGCTAATCAAATACTATAACTCTATTGCTAATCAATTACTATAACTCTATTGCTAATCAATTACTATAACTCTATTGCTAATCAATTACTATAACTCTATTGCTAATCAATTACTATAACTCTATTGCTAATCAATTACTATAACTCTATTGCTAATCAATTACTATAACTCTATTGCTAATCAATTACTATAACTCTTTGTAGAATTATACAAAACATATCCTTGACTTTTTCTTTTTTTATGTTTTAATGTATTGATATATTTTCCACAGATATTTATTCCTGCAATTAATCCTTTATAATAGTTTAGGCACTATTTATCAAGCGTTAGTGCTGACGTCTGCTGCTCCCTGCAGGTTGACATGCGTCTGATGCGTATGGTAAAGGAGACGCATCGTTCTCTAGTGGGTATTTATAGGCTGAAAGGCCAGGTGGTAAAGGAGACGCAACGTTCTCTAGTGGGTATTTATAGGCTGAAAGGCCAGGTGGTAAAGGAGACGCAACGTTCTCTAGTGGGTATTTATTTATAGGCTGAAAGGCCAGGTGGTAAAGGAGACGCATCGTTCTCTAGTGGGTATTTATAGGCTGAAAGGCCAGGTGGTAAAGGAGACGCAACGTTCTCTAGTGGGTATTTATAGGCTGAAAGGCCAGGTGGTAAAGGAGACGCAACGTTCTCTAGTGGGTATTTATTTATAGGCTGAAAGGCCAGGTGGTAAAGGAGACGCATCGTTCTCTAGTGGGTATTTATAGGCTGAAAGGCCAGGTGGTAAAGGAGACGCAACGTTCTCTAGTGGGTATTTATTTATAGGCTGAAAGGCCAGGTGGTAAAGGAGACGCAACGTTCTCTAGTGGGTATTTATTTATAGGCTGAAAGGCCAGGTGGTAAAGGAGACGCAACGTTCTCTAGTGGGTATTTATTTATAGGCTGAAAGGCCAGGTGGTAAAGGAGACGCAACGTTCTCTAGTGGGTATTTATTTATAGGCTGAAAGGCCAGGTGGTTCTAGTGTTAAATGAAAATATTTAAGTTGTTGTTGTTTATTACATTTGTTTTACTTGATGACTTTATTATTTCATTCCAAGTCATCATCTCTTCTCTGTAGAGCTGCTGTCTGGGCACAATCACTATTTTAGTAGTTCTTCAACGTAAACACGGCCTACTTTTATGGCTGCTGAGTACCAACTAATCAATCACTTTGATCATGTATTTTCAGGTAGAGATACCTCGTGAAGCAACTAGCTGCTCTCTATATCCACCTCACGATCACGCATTCTTCCGTCTCTTCAGTATCAGGCATGAAAGAAAAACAGACCGGCGAAGTAGGAGAGCAATGGAACATGGTCATTGTACTTAATTACCATGTTTTCTTCACTACGTAGAATATTGGCCTGTTGGAAACTACAACGCCCTACTACATGGCACAGTTCAGGCTGGATCTGATGTATGTCTCGAGAAACTACAACTCCCTACTACATGGCACAGTTCAGGCTGGATCTGATGTATGTCTCGAGAAACTACAACTCCCTACTACATGGCACAGTTCAGGCTGGATCTGATGTACGTCTAGAGAAACTACAACTCCCTACTACATGGTACAGTTCAGGCTGGATCTGATGTATGTCTAGAGAAACTACAACTCCCTACTACATGGCACAGTTCAGGCTGGATCTGATGTATGTCTCGAGAAACTACAACTCCCTACTACATGGCACAGTTCAGGCTGGATCTGATGTACGTCTAGAGAAACTACAACTCCCTACTACATGGCACAGTTCAGGCTGGATCTGATGTAGGTCTAGAGAAACTACAACTCCCTACTACATGGCACAGTTCAGGCTGGATCTGATGTATGTCTCGAGAAACTACAACTCCCTACTACATGGCACAGTTCAGGCTGGATCTGATGTACGTCTAGAGAAACTACAACTCCCTACTACATGGCACAGTTCAGGCTGGATCTGATGTAGGTCTAGAGAAACTACAACTCCCTACTACATGGCACAGTTCAGGCTGGATCTGATGTATGTCTCGAGAAACTACAACTCCCTACTACATGGCACAGTTCAGGCTGGATCTGATGTATGTCTAGAGAAACTACAACTCCCTACTACATGGCACAGTTCAGGCTGGATCTGATGTACGTCTAGAGAAACTACAACCCCCCTACTACATGGCACAGTTCAGGCTGGATCTGATGTACGTCTAGAGAAACTACAACTCCCTACTACATGGCACAGTTCAGGCTGGATCTGATGTACGTCTAGAGAAACTACAACTCCCTACTACATGGCACAGTTCAGGCTGGATCTGATGTATGTCTAGAGAAACTACAACTCCCTACTACATGGCACAGTTCAGGCTGGATCTGATGTATGTCTAGAGAAACTACAACTCCCTACTACCTGGCACAGTTCAGGCTGGATCTGATGTACGTCTAGAGAAACTGTGCAATATGCACATTGTGCTCACAGAAAAACCCTGAACAAAAAAAATGCAATTCAAATAATTTAAACATGAGTCAAATAATTGTTTAAAGGGGGGATTTCACCATGGCTCTGCCAATGGCTTACAGTAATTATAGTAGTCAGTTAAATTATATCTATCTTTTTTGATATACACACTGTCAATCAATTTGGCCTATGCCGTGGTAGTCACTGCTAGACCTTCAGCAGAGTAAAATATAGTCGATATAGCTAGCTCACTTTCTGTTTGTGTGTTGGTAGCAATGACGAATGTGTATAAATTGTCTATGGTTGGTTCTCAGCCAGTCTCAGCTGGCTAACTGGCAATCTTGCTGACAATTTAGTGACGCTAGTAAAGTTAACAGCAAGCTGACAATATTGAAATGTCCATGTTAGTTATGCTTTACTAGCCAGTCTAATAGAGATCAATACAATTAGTGGTTTGGTCAAATGATTTATTGTTCTGTATTGTGTTGGTATAGGTGGTATAGAATCTGATTCCACCAACAGGCACTTCCAACCCCTATCTCTGCACAAGATGAAGGTAAGTTGGACAAAATATTTACAAGCTGACTGCTAAGACGGTTCAATTTACAGTCCGCATGGAATACACATGAATTGGGTAGTGTTTGTATGGTTTGTTCTATGGGGTTACCGGTGGACCATGTCATCAATTCAGACAACTCCTCTTTTCATTTGACCTTTTCTGTTTGTAAAACTCCAGGTTGTCTGGAGTCCTTCCACAATGCACTGCTGAAAAAAATACCCTCACACAGCAGGGGGCATTGTGGGTACACACGCATGAGGGAGGGAACACACCTTGCTGTTATGGAGCACAACAAGGACTGTGGGACAGAAACCAGCGAAGGAACACTGACAGGTATCAAATCAAGACTACACCAGTAGTGACACGACCACCTCATTTCTTCTCTCTCTACAGATTCTCAAAACACAATACAAAAGACACGTCTACAAACATCCCCTTCTACTATTGACAAGAATGATCTGTCAAAGTCCGTGCGCCGAGGGGAGGCGAATTTGCCTTCCTAAAAAACATTTCACACATTACTTATGTCCCCTCATTGTCCCTGAACAATACGCTAGCCGGTCCCATTCGACTGATAGCTTTACCAACAAAGGAGTGTTGCCCAAACGTCCCTTCCACAAAAAGTGTAAAATGCTAACACCACAACCATGTCTTTCCAGGAGACAACAGAATACAGGAGAGTGAACACTATTTAATACCTAATGTTATGTCTCTATATTTATAAATTCCTTTTGTTATGTCTCTATATATATATTACGCTGTGCTATTGCCAAGAAGCAGAGCTTTTGATGACTATGCAACACTTGTATATTGATGCATGTTTAATAATTCAACTTTTGGATTTTGAATTTGGCGCCTTGCATTTCACCGGGTAGTGTCGGGCGCACCCCACCGCTCCCTAAGAAGTTAATGACTCAAGAGAACTGGGTTTCTAAAATACAGGAGAGTGTACACTATTTAATGGCTCAAGAGAACTGGGTATCTAAAATACAGGAGAGTGTACACTATTTAATGACTCAAGAGAACTGGTGGGTGTCCACCCCAAAGTGCTGCTTGTCGTGATAACAGAGACCTGTCTCCATCAATGAGTGAGAAGACTTGAAATAGACACGATGGCGGAGCACAATATCGCAAACTAATCAAAGGAGCATTTTCTAAATTCAACCGGAGCCCCTGCAACTGGACACAGCAATTTTATGAGACTCCTGTTTCCCCGAATCGAGGACGAAGACGACATCGCTAAGGTTGGTGGATCATTTTCTGTGCTACACCAATTAACTCCCAGTAATGGATTCCAAGGTTCTTTGGTTAAATCACATTATCTGGTGTCACAATCTGTAGCTCAGAGAACTGCTGATCAGCAGTTGATGGGAGAGGTGGTCATGATGAAATCACCATAGAAACATACAGTAAAGTTCAGGGAACACTAAAGCTGCGCGAGGACTGTTGTCAAGGTCAGACTGCTATTCAGCTCCTCTGGAGTTGTCGTCTTGAAATCCAGGATAATGTCTAATCTCTCTCTCTCTCTAATCTCTCTACAGGTCACTGGATACAGTTCTGCACAGTGACCGGAACATACATATGAACCTCATGTAGGTAGGTAGGCAGACGGTATCTACCTACAACCATGTCTATCAGGCGTGGTTGTGCAAATATTTTTATAGTAAAAACAGCTTAAAGATTTACAACAGTAAATTGTTGTATTTATTTTTTCTCCTCACCGTTTACTAGTAAACTTAGCTAGATATGCAATACTTGTTATTTTACAGTACATATGTTTGGAATCTTATTTTGCCCGTAATTCTGTGATTGAAATGCCTCCACGGTCATATTCATAACCAATGTCAACCCTCGTCAATTATGTTACGTAGCTAGCTGGTACAATGATTTACAGTTGCTGATCCGACACGTTTGCTAACCAGTTACAAATGTGTGGCGCATAACAAGTTAGCAGACGCCAGGCTACTAACTGGTTGGTCAACTCCAGTCATGTGCTAACGGTGGCTGGTTGTAACGCTGTAGCTAGCTGTTTAGTGGCTAGCCATATCTATGACAAAAAAATAGGTTTTACAATCAAGAAACAATATATCTTCTATTTTTTTGGTCATAGATACGGCTACCAGTAGTGGTTTAGTTAGTTAATTCAGTTAGCTAGCTACCTTAGTTAGCTAGTTACCTAGCTAAGTACATATGTTAGCCAGCAATACACAATATGGCTTTCAATAGATAAACTAAAGTTAGCTAGGTGGCTTGCAGGAAAAATAACTTGGCTAGCCACCGTATTTGCTATCTGCCCTCTTGGTGCTGGCATCTGCTATAGCTGAGCTTCTAGCTAAATCCAACTCTTTGTTTTTTTCAAATCCTCTTCGCTATATTCCAGTTGAAAAATGTCTGGTTGAATGTCACCAAGGAGCTCATAGATGCTCCATCGTTGAATTCGTGTCGATGAGAGGAATCACTTAAGGCCATCGCGTCTGGTCAGTTCTTTGAGTTTTGCCCAAAGGATGGTTGTTAGTGTCCGCCTCCTTTAAAAAAAAGCCCGCCTTGGGGGAGGGGCCAGAGCACAAAGCACCGCCCAACACAAATTGTAGTGTTTCAGAGACTGGAAACAATGTCAGATTGTACGTTAAGTAATGAATCTGCCGATAGGAGCATCACTCAAAGACGTCCAATGGCTCTATCGAACCCAGCCCTCTAGGACAACCATATCTACACCCACAAAAAAAAAACGTATAGTGCGATCAGTATAACACAGAGCATTCGCGAAATGCCACAAAGCAGGACTACATCTGTTTTTAGACACCGGAAGTCGTCGTAAGGTGTATCATTCGGCAAGCAAAGCCCTGCCCTGGGCTTTTACATCTCACTGTCCTAGAAATGCCTCTGACATGATGAAAACAAGCCCAGACCCCCCCCCCCTAAGGTGAAATTCCCATTTTAAAAAACAAATAACTGAGATTTCAGTTAATCGCTCAACACTAGTGTGTGTGTCTTACTTGTGTGTATTTTCAATCAGGAAGCTGAGTGGCAGGGTGAAGGGGAGGAGCAGGTATGACATCACACGGAGTAGGGGGTGGGTCCACGGCAACCCCATGATATTGCATGGCAACGCTGAAACACCAATCACAGCTGGTAATAACATGACACTTCCTTATACCAGGCCACTCTGTCTATTAAGTATTGTCAAGGTAAAAATCGAATCATTTACATTGACATTACATTTCAGTCATTTAGCAGAGGCTCTTATCCAGAGCAACTTACTAACTGTAACTACATACAGTAGCTAAGGGAAACAACTGCATATCACAGTCATAGTAAGGATTTTTTTTTATTTCATAGAATACCAGAGTATGAGTCAAAATACCCATAAAACCATAGCGGTGAAACAAGGAAATGGTTCCAATCGTTTTCCCGTAGGGGATTTTAGAAACATATAAAGACATTTGGATAACTGTTTTGATAACCATGCAAATCTCTCTAGGACAAGGTGACTTTTATCAATATATTTGTGTGCATTTACCCCCAATGACACAATACCTGTTAGCAAAGGTGTCAGCTAGAGATGACGTGCAGGGATTTGTAGTCTCGCATGATGTCTACTTTGACGCCAATTAAAATGTTTGAATCTGAGAGTAAATAGAGCCGAATATATTGATAAAAGTCATCTTGTCCGAGAGAGATTTACATGGTTATCAAAACGGCACCGTGAGCCTACACGAAACACAGCCCTTATTTTTTAAGTGTTTCTAAAATTCCCTATGGGAAAAATGTCTGGTGGCAAAGACAAGTGTGAGCGTTAGGTCCAGGAAGGTGGGAGGGGATGGTTTCAGCGTTTAATTTGTTTAATGACCCTGAGAGTGTGTGTGTGCACGGTACCTATGTTTATCCAGGTGGGCAGGGCTAGGTACATGGCCTGCTCCAGGGTTGCCAGATGCCAAGGTAGATCTCCCCCTTCAAGATAACAGTTTCTCTGACTGCCTCTGGTCTCTGTCAGGGAGGACCACACATTCACCTCATCTACCCATTCTTCTTCCTCCTCCTCCTCCTCCTCCTCCTCCTCCTCCTCCTCCTCCTCCTCCTCCTCCTCCTCCTCCTCCTCTTCATCATCATCTTCATACTCCTCTGTCTCATCCTCCCTTTTCTCCCATCTCTTCATCTGCCTCCTCTCTATTTGTTCCTCCTCTTCTTTCTGCTTTCCTTCCTCCTCCTCCTCCAGATCTGTCCATCCATCAGGAGGAGGTGAGAAGTGGAGCTCTGATGGGGTGTTAAGAAGAGGCAGACATGGGACCAGGTCTGGGGGCGAGGGGGGGGGGGGCGAGATACAGGGAGAGAGCGATACAGGGAGAGACAGACAGAGAGTGAGTGAGAAATAGAGAGAGCGATAGACAGGGAGAAAGAGAGACACAGAGAGAGGGAGACAGAAAGAGAGAGAGAGAAAAAACAATTGGATAAGGAGTCACTATGTCATATTAAATATTCTCTTTCCACCATAAAGAGACTCTATACAGAGATCACATGACATCATGACCCACCACTGGTTTGTAGGAACTGAAGGCCGTCTCTGTATCCACTGTGGTAGGCCTTGTCCAGAGCCTGAGGAGAGGTTATAGACAAAAACACTCCATCTGTTATCAACTATCAGTCTGACATTGACTGTTCGTAAGTGATGGCTCCACCTAGCCTTCTGATAGGCTGAGTGTGCTAGTCTGTAGATCTGAAAGGTGGGGATAGGTGGAGGCATTATGGTGGAGCCATCACTTCATTAAGTTGTGCCATGGGAAGAGGTAAGGGGTTGTTTTGGGGCCTATGGGAAGGGGGGTAGAAGTAGAGGGCTGGGTGGAGAGGTAGAGGGCTGGGTGGAGAGGTAGAGGCCTGGGTGGAGAGGTAGAGGGCTGGGTGGAGAAGTAGAGGGCTGGGTAGAGGGCTGGGTGGAGAGGTAGAGGGCTGGGTGGAGAGGTAGAGGGCTGGGTGGAGAGGTAGAGGGCTGGGTGGAGAAGTAGAGGGCTGGGTAGAGGGCTGGGTAGAGGGCTGGGTGAGAGGCTGGGTAGAGGGCTGGGTGGAGAGGTAGAGGGCTGGGTAGAGGGCTGGGTGGAGAGGTAGGGGGCTGGTGGAGAGGTAGAGGGCTGGGTGGAGATGTAGAGGGCTGGGTGGAGAGGTAGAGGGCTGGGTGGAGAGGTAGAGGGCTGGGTGGAGAGGTAGAGGGCTGGGTGGAGGGGTAGAGGGCTGGGTGGAGAGGTAGAGGGCTGGGTGGAGAGGTAGAGGGCTGGGTGGAGGGGTAGAGGGCTGGGTGGAGGGGTAGAGGGCTGGGAGGAGAGGTAGAGGGCTGGGAGGAGAGGTAGAGGGCTGGGTGGAGAGGTAGAGGGCTGGGTGGAGAGGTAGAGGCCTGGGTGGAGAGGTAGAGGCCTGGGTGGAGAGGTAGAGGCCTGGGTGGAGAGGTAGAGGGCTGGGAGGAGAGGTGGGGGCTGGGTGGAGAGGTAGAGGGCTGGGTGGAGAGGTAGAGGGCTGGGAGGAGAGGTAGAGGGCTGGGTAGAGGGCTGGGTGGAGAGGTAGAGGGCTGGGAGGAGAGGTAGAGGGAGGTGTCAGACAGCGGTTTGTTTTGGGGTTATACCTCCCAGTTGTAGGGGTAGATGGCGTTTAGCATCCGGAAGCCGTTGACAAGACTGCAGTGGAGGTGCGCTCCGCTCACTACGATGTCACACAGTGGGGCGGGGTCTTTTGGGCAGATGTCCGTCTCACCAGCAAATGGAGACACAGTGAGTGTGTGGCCAATTGGGCAGGAGTTGGTCGGCTGGATACTGGAGAAACCACCGTCCACGTAATGCTGTGGGACAACACACAAACAGGGATATGAACACGCGTGCACCATGGAGCACTGCTTTATAGTGACCTTTTTCAAACCTCTCATCAGGGACCCCCAGCCGGTCCATGGATTAGAACTATTCCAGAACCAGCACACCTGATTCAACTGATCAACTAATCATCAAGCCCTTGACTCAGGTGTGCTGGTTCAGGGATACAACTCAAATGTAAAACGTGTTCTGTATTAGTTTAAAGTATAGCAGGGTTAGTGTTAACCCACAGACAGTGAGCAGTGTGAGGACTCACCACTCCTTTGTAACTTGGTGGCTGTATACCACAGTACACAGGCAGAAAGCAACCGCACAACAGCGCCTCCATGTGGGGGAAACACAGAATTGCAGTTAAACCACTGCCTCGTAGACAGACACCATCATTAAGTTCTGCGTGTTGATACTTCTATCTAATGATTTATACCAGGGTAAACTGGGATTTACTCAGGGTAAACTGGGATTTACTCAGGGTAAACTGGGATTTACTCAGGGTAAACTGGGATTTACTCACATTAGTTTTATCATTGTAATTGTCTATAGTATAGCACACACCTGCACAACATCCTCTCGGGACGTGAACTTTGACACCATGGTGTTTTGTCCATCTGGGATGCGCGTCATGGCGATGGCCAGGCGTCCGCTGGCCCTGATGTGGGCGTCGGCCGGTAGCAAGAGACGCAGCATGCGTTCTATCCACACGGACACGTTCCCCGCAGGGTGCAGCGGCCCCAGGACATGGCCCCTCATCTGCCGAGCAAACCTCAGCATCTCATCACGCACCATGTCTGCATG
Source organism: Brachymystax lenok tsinlingensis (assembly GCA_030435695.1). NCBI lineage: Eukaryota > Metazoa > Chordata > Actinopteri > Salmoniformes > Salmonidae > Brachymystax > Brachymystax lenok. Next base: position 2,184,601 of record CM059802.1, read on the forward strand.
GCACACAGACACATAGACAGACGGCTTGTTACACACACATATAGACAGACACACACACACACACACACAAACATATAGACAGAGACACACACATAAACAGTCAGCTTGGCCCAGACACACATGTACTGTCGTGGCCAAAAGTTTGGAGAATGACACAAATATACATTTTCACAAAGTCTGCTGCCTCAGTTTGTATGATGGCAATTTGCATGTACTCCAGAATGTCATGAAGAGTGATCAGATTAATTGCAATCAATTGCAAAGTCCCTCTTTGCCATGCAAATGAACTGAATCCCCAAAAAACATTTCCACTGCATTTCAGCCCTGCCACAAAAGGACCAGCTGACATCATGTCAATGATTCTCTCGTTAACACAGGTGTGAGTGTTGACGAGGACAAGGCTGGAGATCACTCTGTCATGCTGATTTAGTTTGAATAACAGACTGGAAGCTTCAAAAGGAGGGTGGTGCTTGGAATCATTGTTCTTTCTCTTTCAACCATGGTTACCTGCAAGGAAGCAAGTGCCGTCATCATTGCTTTGCACAAAAAGGGCTTCACAGGCAAGGATATTGCTGCCAGTAAGATTGCACCTAAATCAACCATTTATCGGATCATCAAGAACTTCAAGGAAGCGGTTCAATTGTTGTGAAGAAGACTTCAGGGCGCCCAAGAAAGTCCCGCAAGCGCCAGGACCGTCCCCTAAAGTTGATTCAGCTGTGGGATCGGGGCACCACCAGTACAGAGTTTGCTCAGGAATGGCAGCAGGCAGGTGTGAGTGCATCTGCACGCACAGTGAGACGAAGACTTTTGGAGGATGGCCTGGTGTCAAGAAGGGCAGCAAAGAAGCCTCTTCATTCCAGGAAAAACATCAGGGACAGACTGATATTCTGCAAAAGGTACAGGGATTGGACTGCTGAGGACTGGGGTGAAGTCATTTTCTCTGATGAATCCCCTTTCCGATTGTTTGGGGCATCTGGAGAAGACAAGGTGAGCGCTACCATCAGTCCTGTGTCATGCCAACAGTAAAGCATCCTGAGACCATTCATGTGTGGGGTTGCTTCTCAGCCAAGGGAGTGGGCTCACTCATAATTTTGCCTAAGAACACAGCCATGAATAAAGAATGGTACCAACACATCCTCCGAGAGCAACTTCTCCCAACCATCCAGGAACAGTTTGGTGATGAACAATGCCTTTTCCAGCATGATGGAGCACCTTGCCATAAGGCAAAAGTGATAACTAAGTGGCTCGGGAAACAAAACATCAATATTTTGGGTCCATGGCCAGGAAACTCCCCAGACCGTAATCCCATTGAGAACTTGTGGTCAATCCTCAAGAGGCGGGTGGACAAACAAAACCCCACAAATTCTGACAAACTCCAAGCATTGATTATGCAAGAATGGGCTGCCATCAGTCAGGATGTGGCCCAGAAGTTAATTGACAGCATGCCAGGGCGGATTGCAGAGGTCTTGAAAAAGAAGGGTCAACACTGCAAATATTGACTCTTTGCATCAACTTCATGTAATTGTCAATAAAAGCCTTTGACACTTATGAAATGCTTATAATTATACTTCAGTATTCCATAGTATCATCTGACAAAAATATCTAAAGACACTGAAGCAGCAAACTTTGGAAATGAATATTTGTGTCATTCTCAAAACTTTTGGCCACGACTGTACATACACATGTACACACACACACGTTCATATTCGCATAATGATTTAAAACATCAATCAACAGCATCTCACATCAACTTCTCAACATAATTAACTCTCTTACCCAGACTGGATCCACAGACTACAGCAGCAGCCACCAGGGACCCGGCTGAGGCCCCCATGACCTTAGGGGCCGCCTGCAGCACCCAAGGGGACCGGTCCAGCATGCTCTGGGCCACACCCAACTGGTACGTAGCCAGGAACCCAGATCCAGAGAAGGAGATGGACAGAGGAGCCTCCACAGACCTCGATGGAGACATGTTTAGGTTACAGGAACGACAATCAATCAGACTTGACTTTCACTGTAGTTGGTGTCCGAGGAGAGGATATCAGGCACGTTTTCTTTTGGTGTCCAAGGAGACAAGGAGAGGTTATAAGGCTTGTTATCTTTTGGTGTCCAAGGAGACGAGGAGGGGATATCAGGCTTGATTTTTTTCTTCTCAACCTCTATAAGGTTTAGTCTTCTTCTCAGCAGGTGAATACCTGAGGTTTTAGTGGGAAGTCAGAGTGGTAACAAGTCCTCACAGAGTTATTTGAGGTTCTGTAAATCCAATCAAGGAGGTTGAACAAACGGAACAGAACTGGAATACTCTGGTTGAGCTCTGTTGCTCTTTAAATAGTCCAGTAGATAGCATCAGTCGCACTAGTTCAGGGGTGTATTCATAAGTCGCACACCATAGCAAAAATATTTTCAGAAACTGTTTACTCCAAACGGATAAAACATTTTGCAATGAAAACCAGTTTCTATTGGACAAATTCAGTTAGGTCCCTCCCTCTATTGTTTGGTTCGTAATGAATACACCACAGTTTGATGACAGCTATCGATGTTGATTAGCAGCACCCGGGTCTCTCGGTGGAATGTGTGCTGTCCTCAATAACGCATATCATAGACAATCAATTAGTTAATTGATTATAATTCTTAGCCAATCAGTTGGAGACCTCTTGTCTCCCAGATCTCTTCAGTGTGTCTCGTCTCTCTCTGTGTTGTGAACAAATAGTCTGCTCCAAGGTCTCTGTACTGCATCAACAGGAAGCTGGTAATCAGAGCCTAGGGCAGGTATTATTCAGAGAGCGTGTCAGACTGCTGATCTAGGATCAGCTCTCCTCTCTTATTCATTATGATCTGAAGACACAACTTCATTGAAGACACAACTGATCCTAGACCAGCACTCCTACTGATACGGTTTGTGAATACGGGTCCATGTGATGTTCTTCAGCATCAATCTGTCGTTGTTCAAAGTCCCCACTGAGAATGATCTGATTAGCTCACTGCACCATAACTTGAACTAGGGTGCTCTGGGGTCTACATACAACAGGAGTATATTCACTAGGAACCAAACGGGAAGCGAGCAGAATGAAACGAGGAGGAACCTACCTTCATTTGTCAAACAGAAACTCCTGTTTCATTGAAAAATGTTTTCCACTTGGAGTCAATAGTTTAGGTTTCAAAATCATTGGATTTCATGAAAAGAGAGAGAGAGAGAGAGAGACAGAGACAGAGAGAGACAGAGAGAGAGAGAGAGAGAGACAGAGGGAGACAGAGAGACAGAGAGAGACAGAGAGACAGAGAGAGACAGAGATCTGTGTGGGCATTTAAAACTTAAAGATCACCAAGTTCACAGTTAGTACCAGCTGTTATGAGTCTCCCAACTGTGTAACGTTGTCTGTATCGATTTATGTGTATATTCCCAATGACAACCTATTCACTATATAGTGCACTACTATATACCAGCCCTATGGAACCCTATTCCCTATACAGTAAACTACTATATACCATTTCAGGAGGGGAAGTTACATCACCATTTCAGGAGGAGTAGTTATATCACCATTTCAGGTGGAGAAGTTATATCACCATTTCAGGAGGAGAAGTTATATCACCATTTCAGGAGGGGACGTTATTTCACCATTTCAGAGGAGTAGTTATATCACCATTTAAGAGGAGTAGTTATATCACCATTTCAGGAGGGGAAGTTATTTCACCATTTCAGGAGGAGACGTTATATCACCATTTCAGGAGGAGAAGTTATATCACCATTTCAGGAGGGGAAGTTACATCACCATTTCAGGAGGGGAAGTTATATCACCATTTCAGGAGGGGAAGTTATATCACCATTTCAGAGGAGTAGTTATATCACAATTTCAGGAGGGGAAGTTAGATCACCATTTCAGGAGGAGAAGTTATATCACCATTTCAGGAGGGGTAGTTATTTCACCATTTCAGAGGAGTAGTTATATCACCATTTCAGAGGAGTAGTTATATCACCATTTCAGGAGGGGAAGTTACATCACCATTTCAGGAGGAGAAGTTATATCACCATTTCAAGAGGGGAAGTTATTTCACCCTTTCAGGAGGAGAAGTTATATCACCATTTCAGGAGGAGAAGTTATATCACCATTTCAGGAGGGGAAGTTACATCACCATTTCAGAGGAGTAGTTATATCACCATTTCAGAGGAGTAGTTATATCACCATTTCAAGAGGGGAAGTTATTTCACCCTTTCAGGAGGAGAAGTTACATCACCATTTCAGGAGGGGAAGTTACATCACCATTTCAGGAGGGGAAGTTATTTCACCCTTTCAGGAGGGGAAGTTATTTCACCCTTTCAGGAGGGGAAGTTATTTCACCATTTCAGGAGGAGAAGTTATATCACCATTGCAGGAGGAGAAGTTATATCACCATTTCAGGAGGGGAAGTTATATCACCCTTTCAGGAGGAGAAGTTATATCACCATTTCAGGAGGAGAAGTTATTTCACCATTTCAGGAGGGGAAGTTACATCACCATTTCAGGAGGAGTAGTTATATCACCATTTCAGGTGGAGAAGTTATATCACCATTTCAGGAGGAGAAGTTATATCACCATTTCAGGAGGGGAAGTTATTTCACCATTTCAGAGGAGTTGTTATATCACCATTTCAGAGGAGTAGTTATATCACCATTTCAGGAGGGGAAGTTATATCACCATTTCAGGAGGGGAAGTTACATCACCATTTCAGGAGGAGAAGTTATATCACCATTTCAGGAGGGGAAGTGATTTCACCATTTCAGGAGGAGAAGTTATATCACCATTTCAGGAGGAGAAGTTATATCACCATTTCAGGAGGGGAAGTTACATCACCATTTCAGGAGGGGAAGTTATATCACCATTTCAGGAGGGGAAGTTACATCATTTCATGAGGAGTAGTTATATCACCATTTCAGGAGTGGAAGTTACATCACCATTTCAGGAGGAGTAGTTATATCACCATTTCAGGAGGGGAAGTTCTTTCACCATTTCAGAGGAGTAGTTATGTCACCATTTCAGAGGAGTAGTTATATCACCATTTCAGGAGGAGAAGTCATATCACCATTTCAGGAGGGGAAGTTATTTCACCATTTCAGAGGAGAAGTTATATCAAAATTTCAGGAACGGAAGTTATATCAACATTTCAAGAGGATAAGTTATATCACCATTTCAGAAGGGGAAGTTATATCACCATTTCAGGAGGGGAAGTTATATCACCATTTCAGTAGGAGAAATTATATCACCATTTTAGGAGGGGAAGTTATTTCACCATTTCAGGAGGAGAAGTTATATCACCATTTCAGGAGGAGAAGTTATATCACCATTTCAGGAGGGGAAGTTACATCACCATTTCAGGAGGGGAAGTTATATCACCATTTCAGGAGGGGAAGTTACATCATTTCATGAGGAGTAGTTATATCACCATTTCAGGAGTGGAAGTTACATCACCATTTCAGGAGGAGTAGTTATATCACCATTTCAGGAGGGGAAGTTCTTTCACCATTTCAGAGGAGTAGTTATGTCACCATTTCAGAGGAGTAGTTATATCACCATTTCAGGAGGAGAAGTCATATCACCATTTCAGGAGGGGAAGTTATTTCACCATTTCAGAGGAGAAGTTATATCAACATTTCAGGAACGGAAGTTATATCAACATTTCAAGAGGATAAGTTATATCACCATTTCAGGAGGGGAAGTTATATCACCATTTCAGGAGGGGAAGTTATATCACCATTTCAGTAGGAGAAATTATATCACCATTTTAGGAGGGGAAGTTATTTCACCATTTCAGGAGGAGAAGTTAAATCACCATTTCAGGAGGAGAAGTTATATCACCATTTCAGGAGGGGGAGTTATATCACCATTTCAGGTGGAGAAGTCATTTCACCATTTCAGGATGGTGTCATGATATGCTCTTGGGACAGACCAATGCCCAGCGAAGTATCCAGAATACATATTAATTAACGAACGTGACTTGAGTGAACAAAACAGGGAACGATGAACATGACGTGGAAACAAACGCTAAATCCTAAACTGGACACTGGGACATAAACCTAAACACGCTGGCATGCTCCTAAACACGATGGCATGAACCTAAACACGATGGCATGAACCTAAACACGATAATCATAACGATAAACACGATGGCATGAACCTAATACAATCATAACGAATGTCAATAACCCCCCAACCTAAGTGCAAAACCCCAAACATATATATGGTTCCCAATTAGAGGTAACGAGACTCAGCTGCCTCTAATTGGGAACCATTACCCCAACATAGAAATACACACCATAGAACAAAAGAAACCCTACACCAAGACAAAACTAAACACTCCAGCCTGAACACTCAGGCCTGGACGTTACAGTACCCCCCCAAAGGCGCGGACTCCGACCCCGCCCAAAAGTCCGTGGGGGGGTCTTCGGGTGGGTCCCTTTGTCCCAGGTGGGGGCTCCGGTGCCGGCCGTGCTGGCTCGAGTTCACGCACCGGAGGCCCTGGACCATTAGCCGGAACAGTTGGTACTTGACTCATGACATAGGAAGCAGACACCGGCCGTACAGGACTCATGATGCTCCCTGGAACTCTGGTGCGTGGAGCAGGAACTGGCCGTACTGGACTCATGATGCTCACTGGAACTCTGGTGCGTGGAGCAGGAACTGGCCGTACTGGACTCATGATGCTCACTGGAACTCTGGTGCGTGGAGCAGGAACTGGCCGTACTGGACTCATGATGCTCACTGGAACTCTGGTGCTTGGAGCAGGAACTGGCCGTACTGGACTCATGATGCTCACTGGAACTCTGGTGCGTGGAGCAGGAACTGGCCGTACTGGACTCATGATGCTCACTGGAACTCTGGTGCGTGGAGCAGGAATTGGCCGTACTGGACTCATGATGCTCACTGGAACTCTGGTGCGTGGAGCAGGAATTGGCCGTACTGGACTCATGATGCTCACTGGAACTCTGGTGCGTGGAGCAGAGACAGGACGTGCCGGGCTCTGAAGGCGCACAGGGGGCCTGATGCGTGGAGCAGGGACAGGACGTGCCGGGCTCTGAAGGCGCACAGGGGGCCTGATGCGTGGAGCAGGGACAGCTCGTGCCGGTTTCTGAAGGCGCACAGGGGGCCTGATGCGTGGAGCAGGGACAGGTCGTGCCAGGCTCTGAGGGCGCACAGGGGGCCTGAAGCGTGGAGCAGGGACAGGTCGTGCCGGGCTCTGAAGGCGTACAGGGGGCCTGATGCGTGGAACAGGTACAGGACGTGTTGAATCCACAACACGTACTGGGATCTTGGAACGTGGGTCAGGCACAGGACGTGTTGAATCCACAACACGGACATGGATCTTGGAGCGTGGAACAGGTACAGGACGTGTTGAATCCAAAACACGTACTGGGATCTTGGAACGTGGAAGAGGGACAGGACGTGTTGAATCCACAACACGGACATGGATCTTGGAACGTGGAACAGGCACAGGACGTGTTGAATCCACAACACGCACTGGGATCTTGGAGCGTGGATTGGAGTGTGGAACAGGTACAGGACGTGTTGAATCCACAACACGGACAGGGATCTTGGAGCGTGGATTGGAGCGTGGAACAGGTACAATTCTTCCAGGTAGCTCACAAACCCTGGGCTCACGGGTGAGTGGAGCTGGAATCTCTCGACCTGGGCTGTGGATTCGCACCGGAGATTCTTCCCGCAGGACCGTAGGATATCTTGGTCCCAAAAGGCGCACTGGAGACCTGGCGTGCAGAGCTGGCACCACTCTTCCAGGTAGCACACTGACCTTGGCCTGACAGATGAGTGGCGCTGGGATCTCTCGCACTGGGCTGTGGACACGTACCGGAGACACTGCACGCAGAACCGGTGCAGGATATCTTGGTCCTAGGAGGCGCACTGGAGACTTGGCGCGCAGAGCTGGTACCACTCTTCCTGGCTGCACACTCAATCTAGCCCGACTGATGAGTGGAGCTGGAATTTTGCGCACAGGCCTCTGAATCCGCACAGGAGAAAGCATGCGCAAAACTGCATAGCACAGTGTCCTTTCAGTGCGACGCTCCCTCAAATGCTCCCTCCAAGGAGCACGAGGAGTTGGCTCAGGAGTCCACCCTGAACCGGCCAACCTCCTCGTGTACCCCCCCCAAAATGTTTTTGGGGGAAGCCTTTCGGCCCTTCTAGCCAGGCGAGGCCCAACATGTTTCTCCCTCTCCGGGCTCCATGCCCCATATAGCTCCTCGTAACTCCCCCGCTCAGTTTTCGCTGATTTCCTCCTCCTCCTGGGACAACGATGCTCCGCCGTCTCTCTCCATGTCCAGGACTCCTGGTCTTCTCGCTGCTTGGTCTTTTCTAGGTGGCTTATTCTGTCATGATATGCTCTTGGGACAGACCAATGAGCAGCGAAGTATCCAGAATACATATTTATTAACGAACGTGACTTGAGTGAACAAAACAGGGAACGATGAACATGACGTGGAAACAAACGCTAAATCCTAAACTGGACACTGGGACATAAACCTAAACACGCTGGCATGAACCTAAACACGATGGCATGAACCTAAACACAATGGCATGAACCTAAACACGATGGCATGAACCTAAACACGATGGCACGAACCTAAACACGATGGCACGAACCTAAACACGATAATCATAACGATAAACAAGATGGCATGAACCTAATACAATCATAACGAATGTCAATAACCCCCCAACCTAAGTGCAATACCCCGAACATATATATGGTTCCCAATTAGAGGTAACGAGACTCAGCTGCCTCTAATTGGGAACCATTACCCCAACATAGAAATACACACCATAGAACAAAAGAAACCCTACACCAAGACAAAACTAAACACTCCAGCCTGAACACTCAGGCCTGGACGTTACAGATGGGAAGTTATATCACCATTTCAGGAGAGGAAGTTATATCACCATTTCAGGAGGGGAAGTTATATCACCATTTCAGGAGGGGAGGTTATATCACCATTTCAGGAGGGGGAGTTATATCACCATTTCAGGAGGGGAAGATATTTCACCATTTCAGGAGGGGAAGTTATATCACCATTTCAGGAGGGGAAGTTATATCACCATTTCAGGAGGGGAAGTTATATCACCATTTCAGGAGGGGAAGTTATATCACCATTTCAGGTGGAGTAGTTATATCACCATTTCAGGTGGAGTAGTTATATCAACATTTCAGGAGGGGAAGTTATATCACCATTTCAGGAGGGGAAGATATATCACCATTTCAGGAGGGGAAGTTATATCACCATTTCAGGTGGAGTAGTTATATCACCATTTCAGGAGGGGAAGTTATATCACCATTTCAGGAGGGGAAGTTATATCACCATTTATGGAGGGGAAGTTATGTCACCATTTCAGGAGGGGAAGATATATCACCATTTCAGGAGGGGAAGTTATATCACCATTTCAGGAGGGGAAGATATATCACCATTTCAGGAGGGGAGGTTATATCACCATTTCAGGAGGGGAAGATATATCACAATTTCAGGAGGGGAAGTTATATCACCATTTCAGGTGGAGTAGTTATATCAACATTTCAGGAGGGGAAGTTATATCACCATTTCAGGAGGGGAAGTTATATCACCATTTCAGGAGGGGAAGATATATCACCATTTCAGGAGGGGAAGTTATATCACCATTTCAGGTGGAGTAGTTATATCACCATTTCAGGAGGGGAAGTTATATCACCATTTCAGGAGGGGAAGATATATCACCATTTCAGGAGGGGAAGTTATATCACCATTTCAGGTGGAGTAGTTATATCACCATTTCAGGAGGGGAAGTTATATCACCATTTCAGGAGGGGAAGTTATATCACCATTTCAGGAGGGGAAGTTATATCACCATTTCAGGTGGAGTAGTTATATCACCATTTCAGGAGGGGAAGTTATATCACCATTTCAGGAGGGGAAGATATATCACCATTTCAGCAGGGGGAGTTATATCACCATTTCAGGAGGGGAAGTTATATCACCATTTCAGGAGGGGAAGTTATATCACCATTTCAGGACGAGAAGTTATATCACCATTTCAGGAGGGGAAGTTATATCACCATGTCAGGAGAGGAAGTTATATCACCATTTCAGGAGGGGAAGTTATATCACCATTTCAGGAGGGGAAGTTATATCACCATTTCAGGAGGGGAAGTTATATCACCATTTCAGGACGAGAAGTTATATCACGATTTCAGGACGAGAACTTATATCACAATTTCAGGAGGGGAAGATATATCACCATTTCAGGAGAGGAAGTTATATCACCATTTCAGGAGGGGAAGTTATATCACCATTTCAGGAGGGGAGGTTATATCACCTTTCAGGAGGGGGAGTTATATCACCATTTCAGGAGGGGAAGATATATCACCATTTCAGGAGGGGAAGATATATCACCATTTCAGGACGGGAAGTTATATCACCATTTCAGGAGGGGAAGATATATCACCATTTCAGGAGGGGAGGTTATATCACCATTTCAGAACGAGAAGTTATATCACCATTTCAGGAGGGGAAGTTATATCACCATTTCAGGAGGGGAAGTTATATCATAATTTCAGGAGGGGAAGTTATATCACCATTTCAGGAGGGGAAGTTATATCACCATTTCAGGAGGGGAGGTTATATCACCATTTCAGGAGGGGAAGTTATATCACCATTTCAGGAGGGGAAGTTATATCATCATTTCAGGAAGGGGAAGTTATATCATCATTTCAGGAGGGGAAGTTATATCACCATTTCAGGAGGGGAAGTTATATCACCATTTCAGGAGGGGAGGTTATATCACCATTTCAGGAGGGGGAGTTATATAACCATTTCAGGAGGAGAAGATATATCACCATTTCAGGAGGGGAAGTTATATCACAATTTCAGGAGGGGAAGTCATATCACCATTTCAGTAGGGGAAGTTATATCACCATTTCAGGACGAGAAGTTATATCACCATTTCAGGAGGTGAAGTTGTATTACCATTTCAGGAGGGGAAGATATATCACCATTTCAGGAGGGGAGGTTATATCACCATTTCAGGAGGGGAAGTTATGTCACCATTTCAGGAGGGGAAGATATATCACCATTTCAAGAGGGGAAGTTATATCACCATTTCAGGAGGGGAAGATATATCACCATTTCAGGACGGGAGGTTATATCACCATTTCAGGAGGGGAAGATAAATCACCATTTCAGGAGGGGAAGTTATATCACCATTTCAGGTGGAGTAGTTATATCAACATTTCAGGAGGGGAAGTTATATCACCATTTCAGGAGGGGAAGTTATATCACCATTTAAGGAGGGGAAGATATATTACCATTTCAGGAGGGGAAGTTATATCACCATTTCAGGAGGGGAAGATATATCATCATTTCAGGAGGTGAAGTTATATCACCATTTCAGGTGGAGTAGTTATATCACCATTTCAGGAGGGGAAGATATATCACCATTTAAGGAGAGGAAGATATATCACCATTTCAGGAGGGTAAGTTATATCACCAATTCAGGACGGGAAGTTATATCACCATTTCAGGAGGGGAAGTTATATCACCAATTCAGGATGGAAAGTTATATCACCATTTCAGGAGGGGAAGTTATATCACCATTTTAGGACGAGAAGTTATATCACCATTTCAGGACGAGAAGTTATATCACCATTTCAGCAGGGGATGTTATATCACCATTTCAGGAGAGGAAGTTATATCACCATTCCAGGAGGGGAAGTTATATCACCATTTCAGGAGGGGAGGTTATATCACCATTTCAGGAGGGGAAGTTATATCACCATTTCAAGAGGGGAAGTTATATCACCATTTCAGGAGGGGAAGTTATATCACCATTTCAGGAGGGGAAGATATATCACCATTTCAGGAGGGGAAGTTATATCACCAATTCAGGACGGGAAGTTATATCACCATTTCAGGAGGGGAAGTTATATCACCAATTCAGGATGGAAAGTTATATCACCATTTCAGGAGGGGAAGTTATATCACCATTTCAGGAGTGGAAGATATATCACCATTTCAGGAGAGGAAGTTATATCACCATTTCAGGAGGGGAAGTTATATCACCATTTCAGGAGGGGAGGTTATATCACCATTTCAGGAGGGGGAGTTATATCACCATTTCAGGAGGGGAAGATATATCACCATTTCAGGAGGGGAAGATATATCACCATTTCAGGAGGGGAAGTTATATCACCATTTCAGGTGGAGTAGTTATATCACCATTTCAGGAGGGGAAGTTATATCACCATTTCAGGAGGGGAAGTTATATCACCATTTCATGACGAGAAGTTATATCACCATTTCAGGAGGGGAAGTTATATCACCAATTCAGGATGGTAAGTTATATCACCATTTACGGAGGGGAAGTTATATCACCAATTCAGGATGGGAAGTTATATCACCATTTCAGGAGGGGAAGTTATATCACCATTTCATTAGGGGAAGTTATATCACCATTTCAGGAGGGGACGTTATATCACCATTTCAGGAGGGGAAGTTATATCATCATTTCAGGAGGGGAAGTTATATCACCATTTCAGGAGATGAAGTTATTTCACAATTTCAGGAGGAGAAGTTATATCACCATTTCAGGAGGGGAAGTTATATCTCCATTTCAGGAGGGGAAGTTATATCACCATTTCCGGAGGTGAAGTTATTTCACCATTTCAGGAGGAGAAGTTATATCACCATTTCAGGACCAGAAGTTATATCACCATTTCAGGACGAGAAGTTATATCACCATTTCAGGAGGGGAAGTTATGTAACCATTTCAGAAGGGGAAGATATATCACCATTTCAGGGGGGGAAGTTATGTCACCATTTCAGGAGGTGAAGATATATCACCATTTCAGGAGGGGAAGATATATCACCATTTCAGGAGGGGAGGTTATATCACCATTTCAGGAGGGGAAGTTATATCACCATTTCAGGAAGGGATGTTATATCACCATTTCAGGAGGGGAAGTTATATCACCAATTCAGGATGGTAAGTTATATCACCATTTACGGAGGGGAAGTTATATCTCCATTTCAGGAGGGGAAGTTATATCATCATTTCAGGAGGGGAAGTTATATCACCATTTCAGGAGATGAAGTTATTTCACAATTTCAGGAGGAGAAGTTATATCACCATTTCAGGAGGGGAAGTTATATCTCCATTTCAGGAGGGGAAGTTATATCACCATTTCCGGAGGTGAAGTTATTTCACCATTTCAGGAGGAGAAGTTATATCACCATTTCAGGACCAGAAGTTATATCACCATTTCAGGACGAGAAGTTATATCACCATTTCAGGAGGGAAGTTATGTAACCATTTCAGAAGGGGAAGATATATCACCATTTCAGGGGAAGTTATGTCACCATTTCAGGAGGTGAAGATATATCACCATTTCAGGAGGGGAAGATATATCACCATTTCAGGAGGGGAGGTTATATCACCATTTCAGGAGGGGAAGATATATCACCATTTCAGGAGGGGAAGTTATATCACCATTTCAGGAGGGGAAGTAATATCACCATTTCAGGAGGGGATGTTATATCACCATTTCAGGAGGGGAAGTTATATCACCAATTCAGGATGGTAAGTTATATCACCATTTACGGAGGGGAAGTTATATCACCATTTCAGGAGGGGAAGTTATATCATCATTTCAGGAGGGGAAGTTATATCATCATTTCAGGAGGGGAAGTTATATCACCATTTCAGGAGGGGAAGTTATATCACCATTTCAGGAGGGGAGGTTATATCACCATTTCAGGAGGGGGAGTTATATCACCAATTCAGGATGGAAAGTTATATCACCATTTCAGGAGGGGAAGTTATATCACCATTTCAGGAGGGGAAGTTATATCACCATTTCAGGACGAGAAGTTATATCACAATTTCAGGAGGTGAAGTTATTTCACCATTTCAGGAGGAGAAGTTATATCACCATTTCAGGAGGGGAAGTTATATCTCCATTTCAGGAGGGGAAGTTATATAACCATTTCCGGAGGTGAAGTTATTTCACCATTTCAGGACGAGAAGTTATATCACCATTTCAGGACCAGAAGTTATATCACCATTTCAGGACGAGAAGTTCTATCACCATTTCAGGAGGGGAAGTTATGTAACCATTTCAGGACGAGAAGTTATATCACCATTTCAGGACCAGAAGTTATATCACCATTTCAGGACGAGACGTTATATCACCATTTCAGGAGGGAAAGTTATATCACCAATTCAGGAGGGGAAGTTATATCACCATTTCATTAGGGGAAGTTATATCACCATTTCAGGAGGGGAACTTATATCACCATTTCAGGACGAGAAGTTATATCACCATTTCAGGACCAGAAGTTATATCACCATTTCAGGACGAGAAGTTATATCACCATTTCAGGACGAGAAGTTATATCATCATTTCAGGAGGGGAAGTTATATCACCATTTCAGGAGATGAAGTTATTTCACAATTTCAGGAGGAGAAGTTATATCACCATTTCAGGAGGGGAAGTTATATCTCCATTTCAGGAGGGGAAGTTATATCACCATTTCCGGAGGTGAAGTTATTTCACCATTTCAGGAGGAGAAGTTATATCACCATTTCAGGAGGGGAAGTTATATCACCATTTCAGGACGAGAAGTTATATCACCATTTCAGGAGGGGAAGTTATGTAACCATTTCAGAAGGGGAAGATATATCACCATTTCAGGGGGGGAAGTTATGTCACCATTTCAGGAGGTGAAGATATATCACCATTTCAGGAGGGGAAGATATATCACCATTTCAGGAGGGGAGGTTATATCACCATTTCAGGAGGGGAAGTTATATCACCATTTCAGGAGGGGATGTTATATCACCATTTCAGGAGGGGAAGTTATATCACCAATTCAGGATGGTAAGTTATATCACCATTTACGGAGGGGAAGTTATATCTCCATTTCAGGAGGGGAAGTTATATCATCATTTCAGGAGGGGAAGTTATATCACCATTTCAGGAGATGAAGTTATTTCACAATTTCAGGAGGAGAAGTTATATCACCATTTCAGGAGGGGAAGTTATATCTCCATTTCAGGAGGGGAAGTTATATCACCATTTCAGGAGGAGAAGTTATATCACCATTTCAGGACCAGAAGTTATATCACCATTTCAGGACGAGAAGTTATATCACCATTTCAGGAGGGGAAGTTATGTAACCATTTCAGAAGGGGAAGATATATCACCATTTCAGGGGGGGAAGTTATGTCACCATTTCAGGAGGTGAAGATATATCACCATTTCAGGAGGGGAAGATATATCACCATTTCAGGAGGGGAGGTTATATCACCATTTCAGGAGGGGAAGATATATCACCATTTCAGGAGGGGAAGTTATATCACCATTTCAGGAGGGGAAGTTATATCACCATTTCAGGAGGGGATGTTATATCACCATTTCAGGAGGGGAAGTTATATCACCAATTCAGGATGGTAAGTTATATCACCATTTACGGAGGGGAAGTTATATCACCATTTCAGGAGGGGAAGTTATATCATCATTTCAGGAGGGGAAGTTATATCATCATTTCAGGAGGGGAAGTTATATCACCATTTCAGGAGGGGAAGTTATATCACCATTTCA
Source organism: Brachymystax lenok tsinlingensis (assembly GCA_030435695.1). Lineage (NCBI taxonomy): Eukaryota > Metazoa > Chordata > Actinopteri > Salmoniformes > Salmonidae > Brachymystax > Brachymystax lenok. The sequence goes on from CM059802.1 coordinate 2,200,210, forward strand.
GGAGGGGAGGTTATATCACCATTTCAGGAGGGGGAGTTATATCACCAATTCAGGATGGAAAGTTATATCACCATTTCAGGAGGGGAAGTTATATCACCATTTCATTAGGGGAAGTTATATCACCATTTTAGGAGGGGAAGTTATATCACCATTTCAGGAGGGGAAGTTATATCACCATTTCAGGACGAGAAGTTATATCACAATTTCAGGAGGTGAAGTTATTTCACCATTTCAGGAGGAGAAGTTATATCACCATTTCAGGAGGGGAAGTTATATCTCCATTTCAGGAGGGGAAGTTATATCACCATTTCCTGAGGTGAAGTTATTTCACCATTTCAGGACGAGAAGTTATATCACCATTTCAGGACCAGAAGTTATATCACCATTTCAGGACGAGAAGTTCTATCACCATTTCAGGAGGGAAGTTATGTAACCATTTCAGGACGAGAAGTTATATCACCATTTCAGGACCAGAAGTTATATCACCATTTCAGGACGAGACGTTATATCACCATTTCAGGAGGGAAAGTTATATCACCAATTCAGGAGGGGAAGTTATATCACCATTTCATTAGGGGAAGTTATATCACCATTTCAGGAGGGGAAGTTATATCACCATTTCAGGACGAGAAGTTATATCACCATTTCAGGACCAGAAGTTATATCACCATTTCAGGACGAGAAGTTATATCACCATTTCAGGAGGCGAAGTTATGTAACCATTTCAGGAGGGGAAGTTATATCACCATTTCAGGAGGGGAAGTTATATCACCATTTCCGGAGGGGAAGTTATTTCACCTTTTCAGGACGAGAAGTTATATCACCATTTCAGGACCAGAAGTTATATCACCATTTCAGGACGAGAAGTTATATCACCACTTCAGGAGGGGAAGTTATATAACCATTTCAGGACGAGAAGTTATATCACCATTTCAGGACGAGAAGTTTTATCACCATTTCAGGACGAGAAGTTATATCACCATTTCAGGAGGGGAAGTTATATCACCATTTCAGGAGGGGAAGTTATATCACCATTTCCGGAGGGGAAGTTATTTCACCTTTTCAGGACGAGAAGTTATATCACCATTTCAGGACCAGAAGTTATATCACCATTTCAGGACGAGAAGTTATATCACCACTTCAGGAGGGGAAGTTATATAACCATTTCAGGACGAGAAGTTATATCACCATTTCAGGACGAGAAGTTTTATCACCATTTCAGGACGAGAAGTTATATCACCATTTCAGGAGGGGAAGTTATATCACCATTTCAGGACGAGAAGTTATATCACCATTTCAGGAGGGGAAGTTATATCTCCATTTCAGGAGGGGAAGTTATATCACCATTTCCGGAGGTGAAGTTATTTCACCATTTCAGGACGAGAAGTTATATCACCATTTCAGGACCAGAAGTTATATCACCATTTCAGGACGAGAAGTTATATCACCATTTCAGGAGGGGAAGTTATGTAACCATTTCAGGACGAGAAGTTATATCACCATTTCAGGACCAGAAGTTATATCACCATTTCAGGACGAGACGTTATATCACCATTTCAGGAGGGAAAGTTACATCACCATTTCAGGAGGGGAAGTTATATCACCATTTCCGGAGGTGAAGTTATATCACCGTTTCAGGACGAGAAGTTATATCACCATTTCAGGACCAGAAGTTATATCACCATTTCAGGACGAGAAGTTATATCACCATTTCAGGAGGGGAAGTTATGTAACCATTTCAGGAGGGGAAGTTATATCACCAATTCAGGATGGGAAGTTATATCACCATTTACGGAGGGGAAGTTATATCACCATTTCAGGAGGGGAAGTTATATAACCATTTCAGGAGGGGAAGTTATATCACCATTTCAGGAGGGGAAGTTATATCACCATTTCCGGAGGGGAAGTTATTTCACCTTTTCAGGACGAGAAGTTATATCACCATTTCAGGACCAGAAGTTATATCACCATTTCAGGACGAGAAGTTATATCACCACTTCAGGAGGGGAAGTTATATAACCATTTCAGGACGAGAAGTTATATCACCATTTCAGGACGAGAAGTTTTATCACCATTTCAGGACGAGAAGTTATATCACCATTTCAGGAGGGGAAGTTATATCACCATTTCAGGACGAGAAGTTATATCACCATTTCAGGAGGGGAAGTTATATCTCCATTTCAGGAGGGGAAGTTATATCACCATTTCCGGAGGTGAAGTTATTTCACCATTTCAGGACGAGAAGTTATATCACCATTTCAGGACCAGAAGTTATATCACCATTTCAGGACGAGAAGTTATATCACCATTTCAGGAGGGGAAGTTATGTAACCATTTCAGGACTAAGTTATATCACCATTTCAGGACCAGAAGTTATATCACCATTTCAGGACGAGACGTTATATCACCATTTCAGGAGGGAAAGTTACATCACCATTTCAGGAGGGGAAGTTATATCACCATTTCCGGAGGTGAAGTTATATCACCGTTTCAGGACGAGAAGTTATATCACCATTTCAGGACCAGAAGTTATATCACCATTTCAGGACGAGAAGTTATATCACCATTTCAGGAGGGGAAGTTATGTAACCATTTCAGGAGGGGAAGTTATATCACCAATTCAGGATGGGAAGTTATATCACCATTTACGGAGGGGAAGTTATATCACCATTTCAGGAGGGGAAGTTATATAACCATTTCAGGAGGGGAAGTTATATCACCATTTCAGGAGGGGAAGTTATATCACCATTTCCGGAGGGGAAGTTATTTCACCTTTTCAGGACGAGAAGTTATATCACCATTTCAGGACCAGAAGTTATATCACCATTTCAGGACGAGAAGTTATATCACCACTTCAGGAGGGGAAGTTATATAACCATTTCAGGATGAGAAGTTATATCACCATTTACGGACGAGAAGTTGTATCACCATTTCAGGACGAGAAGTTATATCACCATTTCAGGAGGGGAAGTTATATCACCATTTCAGGGCGAGAAGTTATATCACCATTTCAGGAGGGGAAGTTATATCACCATTTCAGGAGGGGAAGTTATATCACCATTTCAGGAGGGGAAGTTATATCACCATTTCAGGACGAGAAGTTATATCACCATTTCAGGACGAGAAATTATATCACCATTTCACAATAAGTTATTTCACGTAGTGTTATGGTGCATAATGATCAAGCCCATGCATTCAGTTGGGATTTATACAACTCTTTAAAAGTATTTATCATAATGTATTATAAATAACCTACAACATTTGACCCTCAGTAACACAGACAGAGATATTTCATTTGGTCGTCACACCCCAGAAGGAAGTAATGAGATGCCCCAGATCTTCCTGGGATTCTTTCTGAAGAAACCTTTAACAATTACTAATGGAATCTGGGGAACACCTCCTCCACCCTCTCTTCTCCTCCATCTCTTATCCTCTCCTCTTCCACCTCTTCTTCTCTTCTCTCCTCTTTCTCCCTCAGTCTCTCAGTCTCTCTCTGTCTGTCTGTCTGTCTCTCTCACCCTCTCCCTCAGTCTCTCTCTCCTATTCTCTCATTCTCTCTCTCTCCCTCACAGACCCCGGAAGGGCCTCAGAGGACCACAGAATACATCAAATAGAGCTATAAATAATCAACCTAGTTAAAGAGGAAGGGTCACCGATAAAACACACATGATGACCAGGATAGCAGCTTCATTAGATGACAGCGTTGGTACAAAAACAACATGTTGCTTTTTAATGAGCAGGAAAGGCTTTTCATTGACCTTATATTTCTCTCTACTTCTTTGTTCTTCAGTAAATGAAACTTTCATTGGAGTTTTATTTTATTTTGTATAAGCAGTGGCTCAAATGTCAAACGTCAGATTTATCATGTGATGGCTTTTAATGAATGTCTCTTGTCAAACTGGAGTTTGTCAGACATCTCAACTCAAATATAGACTTGACAATTAAGGCTAGGATAACAGTGGAGGAGAGAGGAGAGGATGGATAGCAGAGGAGGAGAGAGGAGGATGGATAGCAGAGGAGGAGAGAGGAGGATGGATAGCAGAGAAGGAGGGAAGGAAGACAGGAATAATGACACCCTGCCACTGACCCACACTGGCCTTGTGCCCAGCGAAAGAACAGATGAGAGGAGAGATGCAAAGGGAGGGAGGAGGGAGGGAGACGAGGACAACAGATGAAGGGATAGAGAGGAGAAAGAGAGAGGGAGGGAGGAGGAAGGGAGATGAGGAAAACAGATGAAGGGATAGAGAGGAGAGGGAGAAAAGGAGGGAGGAGGGAGGGAGACAAGGACAACAGATGAAGGGATAGAGATGAGTGATAAAGAGGAGAGGGAGAGAGATAGAGGTCGAATGGAGGGAGAGAGAGAGAGGGAGGAGGGAGGTAGGATGGAGAGGGAGGTGGGAGAGAGCGGGAGGTAGGAGCGAGAGAGAGGGGGAGGGAGGAGGGAGGAGGGAGAGAGGGAGACTGTAAGCTTCCGACAAGAGGAAGTAGGAGAGGGTCCAGTAAAATACATACTGGGAGACCATCGGGTGTGTGCGTGTGTGGTTGTGTGTGTGTGTGTGTGTGTGTGTGTGTGTGTGTGTGTGTGTGTGTGTGTGTGTGTGTGTGTGTGTGTGTGTGTGTGTGTGTGTGTGTGTGTGTGTGTGTGTGTGTGTGTGTGTGTGTGTGTGTGTGTGAGAACAGCCAACAGGCTATATATAATCCTTGGAAGTGGAATGAAGCCTGTAGCGACAGAATAGGTTTGGAACATGGAATGATTATTTAGTAACAGATAACAGAAAGAGCTACGCCTACCAACAACCTACACTGGTAACACACCTCTTCATGAATATTACAATTTGTTTTTATAAATATGCATATTTCAGAGTGTTGGGTTCAACAAGATTTCTGTTGATTTTACTGCCATTATCAGTGCCATTAATGAACCTATCTTATACATTCAAGGTGTGTGTAGAGTGACAGGTAACCCAGTAGTTATACAGTCAAGGTGTGTGTAGAGAAGCAGGTAACCCAGTAGTTATACAGTCAAGGTGTGTGTAGAGTGACAGGTAACCCAGTAGTTATACAGTCAAGGTGTGTGTAGAGTGACAGGTAACCCAGTAGTTATACAGTCAAGGTGTGTGTAGAGAAGCAGGTAACCCAGTAGTTATACAGTCAAGGTGTGTGTAGAGTAGCAGGTAACCCAGTAGTTATACAGTCAAGGTGTGTGTAGAGTAGCAGGTAACCCAGTAGTTATACAGTCAAGGTGTGTGTAGAGTAGCAGGTAACCCAGTAGTTATACAGTCAAGGTGAAAAATCTGTCGATGTGCCCTTGAGCAAACCACTTCCCCATAGTTGCTCCTGTAAATTCCCTCTGGATAAGAGCGTCTGCTTAATGACTAACATGTAAATGTCATAATCTCTCTCTGTCTTATTCTCTCTCTGCTCATGTTATTTCCAGCCAGGTCCTCGGGACATCTGACCCTCTCGGGACATCTGACCCTGTCCCGAGGACATGCCTTCAACACTGGCCACTAGGGGCAACGGTGAGCGATTTTTACCATAAAGTAGGTTTTGGTTTTGATGAGGTGTTGTGGATGGCTGTAGTCCGTCAACTCTGCATCAGAAGGTTACATGTTCAATCCCAGACATTGCTTTTCTGTTTGCGGGTTTTAACCCTATCCTGACCCTTAACCGTTCAGAATATGTGCCTAACTTAACTTTGAAATTAGACTTTTGGAGAAATAGAACGATACAGAGCGGCAGGAGCAACGAAACCACTTCGATATGTGACGTTTGGAGCGATTTCGACGTTTGACGTTTTGGAAAACGTGGACGAATGTCTAATTCTACTGTGAGACCGTGAGACCTTGTTGGTTGTGCCTCTGTCACACACACACACACACACACACACACACACACACACACACACACACACACACACACACACACACACACACACACACACAGGTACACACACACACACACACACACACACACACACACACACACACACACACACACACACACACACACAGGTACACACACACACACACACACACACACACACACACACACACACACACACACACACACACACACACACACACACACACACACACACAGGTACACACACACACACACACACACACACACAGGTCCATTAAAGAGTTGTTTTCATACAGTAGAATAGCAGCAGCCTCGATGTCTCTGTGTGAATGCGTGTGGGCAAGAACTGAAGTCAGTGTTAGGACAAAACGACTGTGTCGCACTGTGTGTGTGTGTGTGTGTGTTATACCAGATGAGATACAGCAACATCTACAGTAAAAATCATTACATTTCATATTAGGAAAAGAGGAAGAGAGATGCAGACATAGAGAGCAAGAAAGATTCATGGATTATACAGGTAAATCGAAAGATCATGTTTTTATCAAATATTTAAACCTCCTGGATATGGATTCACTATATTTGTCTTCATACAGAACCAGTCAAACATTTGGACACTCCCACACATTCATGTTTTTTATTTATTTATTTGGACTATTTTCTACATTGTAGAATAACAGTGAAGACATCAAAACTATGAAATAACACCCTTGGCGGGCTCCCGAGTGGCGCAGCGGTCTGAGGCACTGCGTCTCAGTGCTACAGGCATCACTACAGACTCTGGTTCAATTCCAGGCTGTATCACATCCGGCCGTGACAATTGGCCCAGCGTCATCCAGGTTAGGGTTTGGCCGGGGTAGGCCATCATTGTAAATAAGAATTTGTGATGATAGAGTCATCCATGATTCACCAAATTACATTTTGAAAGAGGAAGCTAAATATTTTTAACCATATGTTTTCTTCTCCTCCATTTAAGGATTTCTTTCTTAATAACAAAAATACTGTATAATTAACAAATGTAAAGAAAGACCTGTGTGAAGGCCAACTTACAAAAGAGTAACTTTGAGGCAATAAAAATCTTTTCAGTCTGGAAAAACACCAGGGCTTGACGGTATAGCAGTAGAGGGATATCAGACCTTTTTTTGATGTACTCAAAGATCCAGCATGTTTTAGACTTTCGGGTACTCAACAAGAAGAATTTGATCAGATTAGAATCTGATTTCATTACTACTGAAACAGGATCCGGGTGGTAGGTATAAAGGTCCCGTACATTTAAAAAAAGAAACTGGAGGCCTCTAACACTTCAACAGGTTTTTTACATGGACGATATATTGGAGATAAATATACGACAATTACTGGAAACAATTTGACATCGTGAAACATCAAAGATACCAGGCCTGGTCTTCATAGCAGATTTTGAAAAGTGTCTGATAAAGTACGACTAGAATGTAAACTCAACAAAAAATATTTCATTTTATTTGGAATGCCTAGAAGGCACACAGCATCCCGGAGTCGCCTCTTAACTGTTGACGTTTAGACTGGTGTTTTGCGGGTACTATTTAATGAAGCTGCCAGTTGAGGACTTGTGAGGCGTCTGTTTCTCAAACTAGACACTCTAATGTACTCTAATGTCCTCTTGCTCAGTTGTGCACCGGGGCCTCCCACTCCTCTTTCTATTCTGGTTAGAGCCAGCCTATGTAGATATTCCATAGAAAAACCCGACGTTTCCAGCTACAATAGTCATTTACAACATGAACAATGTCTACACTGTATTTCTGATCAATTTGATGTTATTTTAATGGACTTTTTTTTTAATTGTCTTTAAAAGTGAAAGGTAGTGTAGATCTGAATGTAATGCCTTTTTAGATGTAATTTTTAAGGCAGCAAAAAGTGTAAAATTTTTCCTTGTACCGCTGCGCGTCGGTCGGTAACGGTACGCCATCGAAATAGCCATGTTATTTTTAGTCGTTGTTGTTTTTAATTCACTATGTATTTATTCCTCCTGACACTATTTCTATTTTTATTTAATGTTTTATCGTTAACTATTCATTGTTGGAAAAAGGACCCGCCAGGTAAGCATTTCACTGTTTGTCTACACCTGTTATTTTAGATTTTTTGTTTTTGAATCGTCTTGAAAACAAAGAAGCACATCCCTTCCCGACTTTAGGAGAACCACCGAATAATACAAGTGAATGGAGGGCCGTGAGCAGCAAGATGCCAGATTTACTCAGAGAGAGACAGAGAGAGAGAGAGAGAGAGAGAGAGAGAGAGAGACAGAGAGAGAGAGAGAGAGAGAGAGAGAGAGAGACAGAGAGACGGAGAGACAGAGAGACAGAGAGACAGAGAGAGAGAGAGACAGAGCGACAGAGAGAGAGAGACGGAGAGACAGAGAGAGAGAGACAGAGCGACAGAGAGAGAGAGACAGAGAGAGACAGAGCGACAGAGAGAGAGAGACGGAGAGACAGAGAGACAGAGAGAGAGAGACAGAGCGACAGAGACAGAGAGACAGAGCAACAGAGAGACAGAGAGAGAGAGAGAGAGACAGAGACAGACAGAGCAACAGAGAGAGAGAGAGACAGAGCGACAGAGACAGAGAGACAGAGCAACAGAGAGACAGAGACAGAGACATAGAGACAGAGAGAGAGAGAGACAGAGAGACAGAGAGAGACAGAGACAGAGAGAGAGACAGAGAGAGAGAGAGAGACAGACAGAGCAACAGAGAGAGAGAGACAGAGCGACAGAGAGAGAGAGACAGAGAGACAGAGAGACAGAGAGAGAGAGACAGAAAGAGAGAGACGGAGAGACAGAGACAGAGAGACAGAGAGAGAGAGAGAGAGAGACAGAGAGACAGAGACCGAGAGAGGGAGAGGAAAGGGGGCTGTTAGAGCGCACGCTGAAACACACCAATCAGAGAAACAGACGGCATCAGTCGTGTCTGGGCTGGAGCGAGCTGCACTGTTGGTTCTTTACCAAGTGGTGAGATCAGATGATACTGAAAATATTTTCTTTCTGAAAATAACTGAACCAAAATACCGAACTGAGGTCTGTGTTGCGGGTAAAGTTTGGATTTTAGACAGCGCACTGAGTGAAGCGCCTACCGTCTCTCCCTACACCGTGTACACAGCAGGTAAAGTCCAGTTTATCTGTACCTTTTAATTCATGTTCTATCGGTTCTCTGTGATGCGTTCTGGCAGAGAGAACAAAAAAGATAATCCTACCTCATCTTAAACCGCAACGGTTTGTGTCACGAACTGCAACGCTGCTGGGTTTTTCACGCTCAACAGTTCCCTGTGTGTATCAAGAATGGTCCACCACCCGAAGGACATCCAGACAACTTGAACCCAACATTGGGAAGAATTGGAGACAACATGGGCCAGCATCCCTGAGGAACGCTTTCGACACGTTGTAGAGTCCATGCACGACGTATTGAGGCTGTTCTGAAGGCAAAGGGTGCAACTCAATGTTAGGAAGGTGTTCTTAATGTTTTGTGCACTCAGCTGAATGTGGTATTGTTCAGCTGTATGGGGTATTATTCAGCTGTATGGGGTATTATTCAGCTGTATGGGATATAATTCAGCTGTATGGGGTATTACCCAGCTGTATGGGATATAATTCAGCTGTATGGGGTATTACCCAGCTGTATGGGGTATTATTCAGCTGTATGGGGTATTATTCAGCTGAATGTGGTATTATTCAGCTGTATGGGGTATTATTCAGCTGTATGGGGTATTATTCAGCTGTATGGGGTATTATTCAGCTGTATGGGGTATTATTCAGCTGTACGGGGTATTATTCAGCTGTATGGGGTATTATTCAGCTGTACGGCGTATTATTCAGCTGTATGGGGTATTATTCAGCTGTATGGGGTATTATTCAGCTGTATGGGGTATTATTCAGCTGTATGGGGTATTATTCAGCTGTACGGGGTATTATTCAGCTGTATGGGGTATTATTCAGCTGTACGGCGTATTATTCAGCTGTATGGGGTATTATTCAGCTGTATGGGGTATTATTCAGCTGTATGGGGTATTATTCAGCTGTATGGGGTATTATCCAGCTGTATGGGGTATTACCCAGCTGCACGGGGTATTATTCAGCTGTATGGGATATTGTCCAGCTGTATGGGGTATTATTCAGCTGTATGGGGTATTGTCCAGCTGTATGGGGTATTATTCAGCTGTATGGGGTATTATTCAGCTGTATGGGGTATTATTCAGCTGTATGGGGTTTTATTCATCTGTATGGGGTATTATCCAGCTGTATGGGGTATTATTAAGCTGTATGGGGTATTATTCAGCTGTAGGGGGTATTATTCAGCTGTTTGGGGTATTATTCAGCTGTATGGGGTATTATTCAGGTGTACGGGGTATTATTCAGTTGTACGGGGTATTATTCAGCTGTATGGGGTATTGTCCAGCTGTATGGGGTATTGTCCAGCTGTATGGGGTAATATTCAGCTGTATGGGGTATTATTCAGCTGTATGGGGTATTATCCAGCTGTATGGGGTATTATTCAGCTGTATGGGGTATTATTCAGCTGTATGGGGTATTATTCAGCTGTATGGGGTATTATTCAGCTGTATGGGGTATTGTCCAGCTGTATGGGGTATTATTTAGCTGTATGGGGTATTATTCAGCTGTATGGGGTATTATCCAGCTGTATGGGGTATTATTCATCTGTATGGGGTATTATCCAGCTGTACGGGGTATTATTCAGCTGTATGGGGTATTATTCAGCTGTATGGGGTATTGTCCAGCTGTATGGGGTATTATTCAGCTGTACGGGGTATTATTCAGCTGTACGGGGTATTATTCAGCTGTACGGGGTATTATTTAGCTGTACGGGGTATTATTCAGCTGTATGGGGTATAATTCAGCTGTATGGGGTATTATTCAGCTGTACGGGGTATTATTCAGCTGTATGGGGTATTATTCAGCTGTACAGGGTATTATTCAGCTGTATGGGGTATTATTCAGCTGTATGGGGTATTATTCAGCTGTACGGGGTATTATTCAGCTGTATGGGGTATTATTTAGCTGTATGGGGTATTATTCAGCTGTACGGGGTATTATCCAGCTGTATGGGGTATTATTCAGCTGTATGGGGTATTATTCAGCTGTACGGGGTATTATTCAGCTGTATGGGGTATTATTCAGCTGTATGGGGTATTGTCCAGCTGTATGGGGTGTTATTCAGCTGTACGGGGTATTATTCAGCTGTACGGGGTATTATTCAGCTGTATGGGGTATTATTCAGCTGTTTGGGGTATTATCCAGCTGTACGGGGTATTATTCAGCTGTATGGGGTATTATTCAGCTGTATGGGGTATTATTCAGCTGCACAGGGTATTATTCAGCTTTATGGGGTATTATTCAGCTGTATGGGGTATTATTATTCCTCTCAGCAGCCTTGTCACACACACACACGATGTCTACAGACAGAGAAACAATACGTCTACAGAGAGAAAAAATATGATGTCTACAGAGAGACAGTATGATGTCTACAGAGAGACAGTATGATGTCTGCAGAGAGACAATATGATGTCTGCAGAGAGACAATATGATGTCTGCAGAGAGACAATATGATGTCTACAGAGAGACAATATGATGTCTGCAGAGAGACAATATGATGTCTACGGAGAGAGACAATATGATGTCTGCAGAGAGACAATATGATGTCTACAGAGAGACCCCCCAAGAGCTGATAACACAGTACTGTCTGCACCCCCCAAGAGCTGATAACACAGTACTGTCTGCACCCCCCAAGAGCTGATAACACTGTACTGTCTGCACCCCCTGAGAGCTGATAACACAGTACTGTCTGCACCCCCCGAGAGCTGATAACACTGTGCTGTCTGCACCCCCCGAGAGCTGATAACACAGTACTCTCTGCACCCCAAATGGCACCCTATTGCCCTGATAGTGTCCCTCTGGGAGGCAGCATGTGGCCCTACAGGAGACTAATACAGTTTTAAGAGATTCTTGTTTTATAGTGTATCTTTGTGTGTTACAGTGTATCTTTGTGTGTTACACTGTATCTTTGTGTGTTACAGTGTATCTTTGTGTGTTACAGTGTATCTTTGTGTGTTACAGTGTATCTTTGTGTGTTACAGTGTATCATTGTGTGTTACAGTGTATCATTGTGTGTTACAGTGTATCTTTGTGTGTTACAGTGTATCTTTGTGTGTTACAGTGTATCATTGTGTGTTACAGTGTATCTTTGTGTGTTACAGTGTATCTTTGTGTGTTACAGTGTGTCTAGCTAATTTTCCCCCAACATCGGACACTCTCTAGCGGTTAGAGGACTAAATCACCTTGAACTCAACATTTAAATGGACTGGAAAATAACGGTAAGTTTTGCAACTAAAGAAACCTTTCCAGCTTGCTGAACACTGATTTGAATTGCAATTTAAGTTAGGTTTTGAAAGATTTTAAAAAAGTAATGTACATACACATTTTGTGGGACACGCTGTATATTGTAAAATTTGACTGCGCGACACACCACTCATCATTTAACATCCAATATTTTACCTCTGAAATAACAGATTTTTTACCGGAAGGCTAGCCAATTAACGTTAGTCAACTACCTAGTAAACACTTTGGATACGAGGTTGGTGTCTCTATTTTGAACAAAATTAAATGGATATATCTTGTAATTGAACAAAATAGTAAGGTGGCCAATAAGTATTTCCCGATAATACGGTATGCATTTTTTTTGCTGTCAAATGTCAAACACAAAACATTGATGTCATATATTTCATAAACTCTGTTTATTATGCCGATAATAGGGGGTGCTACAGTATATTGGTGTGTTATAGTGTATATTTGTGTGTTATAGTGTATATTTGTGTGTTATAGTGTATATTTGTGTGTTATAGTGTATATTTGTGTGTTATAGTGTATACAACCACCAAATTACTACCCTGAGACAAGGGCCAGTATAGCCCAAGGCACGAACCCGAGCGGGGGGGCGCCAACCGAAATCCAAAATCAAATCAAATCAAATTGTATTGGTCACATACACATGGTTAGCAGATGTTAATGCGAGTGTAGCGAAATGCTTGTGCTTCTAGTTCCGACCATGCAGTAGTGTCTAACAAGTAATCTAACAATTTCACCAACAACTACCTTATACACACAAGAGTAAAGGAATGAATAAGAATATGTACATATAAATATATGGATGAGCGATGGCTGACCGGCATAGGCAAGATGCAGTAGATGGTATAGAGTACAGTATATACATTTGAGATGAGTAATGTAGGATATGTAAACATTATATAAAGCATTGTTTAAAGTGGCTAGTGATACATTTGTTACATCCAATTCCTATTATTTAAAGTGGCTAGAGATTTAAGTCAGTATGTTGGCAGCAGCCACTCAATGTTAGTGATGGCTGTTTAACAGTCTGATGGCCTTGAGGTAGAAGCTGTTTTTCAGTCTCTCGGTCCCAGCTTTGATGTACCTGTGCTTACCTCGCCTTCTGGATGATAGCGGGGTGAACAGGCAGTGGCTCGGGTGGTTGTTGTCCTTGATGATCTTTTTGGCCTTCCTGTGACATCGGGTGGTGTAGGTGTCCTGGAGGGCAGGTAGTTTACCCCGGTGATGCGTTGTGCAGACCTCACTACCCTCTGAAGAGCCTTACGGTTGTGGGCGGAGCAGTTGGTGATACATTGAGTGAGAGGTTATTTTCCTGACACCACACTCCGAGGGCCCTCACCTCCTCCCTGTAGGCCGTCTCGTTTGTTGTTGATAATCAAGCCTACCACTGTAGTGTCGTCAGCAAACTTGATGATTGAGTTGGAGGCACGCAGTCATGGGTGAACAGGAAGTACAGGAGAGGGCTGAGAACACACCCTTGTGGGGCCCCAGTGTTGAGGATCAGCGGGGTGGAGATGTTGTTTCCTACCCTCACCACCTGGAACTGGCCAGGCAGAGACAGCAAGGGCGGTTCGTTGCTCCAGTGCCTTTCTGTTCACCTTCACACTCCTGGGCCAGACTACACTCAATCATAGGACCTACAGAAGAGATGGGTCTTCAATAAAGACTTGAAGGTTGAGACTGAGTCTGGATAGGTAGACCATTCCATAAAAATGGAGCTCTATAGGAGAAAGCCCTGCCTCTAGCTGTTTGCTTTGAAATTCTAGGGACAGTAAAGAGGCCTGCGTCTTGTGACCGTAGCGTACGGGTAGGTAAGTACGGCAGGACCAAATCGGAAAGATAGGTAGGAGCAAGCCGATGTAATACTTTGTAGGTTAGCAGTAAAACCTTGAAATCAGCCCTTTCCTTAACAGGAAGCCAGTGTAGAGAGGCTAGCACTGGAGTGATATGATCAATTTTTTGGGGTTCTAGTCAAGATTGTAGCAGCCGTGTTCAGCACTAACTGAAGTTTATTTAGTGCTTTATCCGGATAGCCGGAAAATAAAGCATTGCAGTAGTCTAACCTAGAAGTGACAAAAGCATGGATACACTTTTCTGCATCATTTTTGGACAGAAAGGTTTTGATTTTTGCAATGTTACGTAAATGGAAAAAAGCTGTCCTTGAAACAGTCTTGATATGTACGTCAAAAGAGAGATCAGGGTCCAGAGTAACGCCGAGGTCCTTCACAGTTTTATTTGAGACGACTGTACAACCATCAAGATTAATTGTCAGATTCAACAGATGTCTTTGTTTCTTGGGACCTAGGACTAGCATCTCTGTTTTGTCAGAGTTTAAAAGTAGAAAATTTTCCGCCATCCACTTCCTTATGTCTGAAACACAGGCTTCCAGGGAGGGCAATTTTGGGGCTTCACCATGTTTCATTGAAATGTACAGCTGTGTGTCATCCGCATAGCAGTGAAAGTTAACATTATGTTTCCGAATGACATCACCAAGTGGTAAAATATATAGTGAAAACAATAGTTGTCCTAAAACGGAGCCTTGAGGAACACCGAAATGTACAGTTGATTTGTCTGAGGACAAACCATCCATAGAGACAAACTGATATCTTTCCAACAGATAAGATCTAAACCAGGCCAGAACTTGGCCGTGTAGACCAATTTGGGTTTCCAATCTCTCCAAAAGAATGTGGTGATCGATGGTATCAAAAGCAGCACTAAGGTCTAGGAGCACGAGGACATATGAAGAGCCTCGTTCTGACGCCATTAAAAGGTGATTTACCACCTTCACAAGTGCAGTCTCAGTGCTATGATGGGGTCTAAAACCAGACTGAAGCGTTTCGTATACATTGTTTGTATTCAGGAAGGCAGTGAGTTGCTGCGCAACAGCTTTTTCAAAAGAAATTGAGAGGAATGGGAGATTCGATATTGGCCAATAGTTTTTTATATTTTCTGGGTCAAGGTTTGGCTTTTTCAAGAGAGGCTTTATTACTGCCACTTTTAGTGAGTTTGGTACACATCCGGTGGATAGAGAGCTGTTTATTATGTTCAACATAGGAGGGCCAAGCACAGAAAGCAGCTCTTTCAGTAGTTTAGTTGGAATAGGGTCCAGTATGCAGCTTGAAGGTTTACAGGCCATGACTATTTTCATCAATGTGTCAAGAGATATAGTACTAAAGAACTTGAGTGTCTCCCTTGATCCTATGTCCTGGCAAAGTTGTGTGGACTCAGGACAACTGAGCGTTGGAGGAATACGCAGATTTAAAGAATAGTCCGTAATTTGCTTTCTAATGATCATGATCTTTTCCTCAAAGAAGTTCATGAATTTATCACTGCTGAAGTGAAAGCCATCCTCTCTTGGGGAATGCTGCTTTTTAGTTAGCTTTGCAACAGTATCAAAAATACATTTTGGATTGTTCTTATTTTCCTAAATTAAGTTGGAAAAATAGGATGATTGAGCAGCAGAGAGGGCTCTTCGATACTGCACGGTACTGTCTTTCCAGGCTAGTCGGAAGACCTCCAGTTTGGTGTAGCGCCATTTCCGTTCCAATTTTCTGGAAGCTTGCTTCAGAGCTCGGGTATTTTCTGTATACCAGGGAGACAGTTTCTTATGACAAATGTTTTTTGTTTTTAGGGGTGCGACTGCATCTAGGGTATTGCTCAAGGTTAAATTGAGTTCCTCAGTTAGGTGGTTAACTGATTTTTGTACTCTGACGTCCTTGGGTAGGTGGAAGGATTCTGGAAGGGCATCTAGGAATCTTTGGGTTGTCTGAGAATTTTTTATATGACTTTTGATGATCCATGGTTGGGGTCTGAGCAGATTATTTGTTGCGATTACAAACATAATAAAATGGTGGTCCGATAGTCCTGGATTATGAGGAAAAACATTAAGATCCACAACATTTATTCCACGGGACAAAACTAGGTCCAGAGTATGGCTGTGGCAGTGAGTAGGTCCGGACACATGTTGGACAAAACCCACTGAGTCGATGTGGACTTTTCCATGTGAATATTAAAGTCACCTAAAATGTGAATGTTATCTGCCATGACTACAAGGTCTGATTGGAATTCAGGGAACTCAGTAAGGAACGCTGTATATGTCCCAGGAGGCCTGTAAACAGTAGCTATAAAAAGTGATTGAGTAGGCTGCATAGATTTCATGAATAGAAGCTCAAAAGATGAAAACGCCAGGGGGGGGTTTTGTAAATTGAAATTTGCTATCGTAAACGTTAGCAACACCTCCGCCTTTGCGGGATGTGCGGGGGGATATGGTCACTAGTGTAACCAGGAGGTGAGGCCTCATTTAACACAGTAAATTCATCAGGCTTAAGCCATGTTTCAATCAGGCCAATCACATCAAGATTATGATCAGTGATTAGTTCATTGACTATAACTGCCTTGGAAGTGAGGGATCTAACATTAAATAGCCCTATTTTGAGATGTGAGATATCACAATCTCATTCAATAATGGCAGGAATGGAGGAGGTCTTTATTCCAGTGAGATTGCTAAGGCAAACACCGCCATGTTTAGTTTTGTCCAACCTAGGTCGAGGCACAGACACGGTCTCAATGGGGATAGCTGAGCTGACTACACTGACTGTGCTAGTGGCAGACTCCACTAAGCTGGCAAGCTGGCTAACAGCCTGCTGCCTGGCCTGCACCCTATCTCATTGTGGAGCTAGGAGAGTTAGAGCCCTGTCTGTTCGTAGATGCTGTAGTGCTGTTTTGTGGTGGGCCAGGTTAGGCTGTTGGCTGTAGACCATTCTAGGCTGTAGGCGGTAGAAAATAGTTCAAATGTATAGAAAAACTTGAATGAGTAGGTGTGTCCAAACTTTTGACTGGTACTGTATATATTAGAACCAAAGGATCAATCAAAGTTATGCAGCATCATCATGATAACAATGTTTTGAAATAAATTACAATTTACCGCTGATTATTCACACTTTTGCCAGCAATGAAGCACCCATTCTCAGGCCCACACACAGACAACATCAGACTCCCATTCTCAGGCCCACAGACAATATCAAACTCCCACTCTCAGGCCCACACACAGACATCAGACTCCCATTCTCAGGCCCACACACAGACATCAGACTCCCATTCTCAGGCCCACACACAGACATCAGACTCCCATTCTCAGGCCCACAGACATAAGACTCCCATTCTCAGGCCCACAGACAGACATCAGACTCCCATTCTCAGGCCCACACACAGACATCAGACTCCCATTCTCAGGCCCACAGACAGACATCAGACTCCCATTCTCAGGCCCACAGACATCAGACTCCCATTCTCAGGCCCACAGACATCAGACTCCCATTCTCAGGCCCACAGACATCAGACTCCCATTCTCAGGCCCACAGACATCAGACTCCCATTCTCAGACCCACAGACATAAGACTCCCATTCTCAGGCCCACAGACATCAGACTCCCATTCTCAGGCCCACACACAGACATCAGACTCCCATTCTCAGGCCCACAGACATCAGACTCCCATTCTCAGGCCCACAGACATCAGACTCCCATTCTCAGGCCCACAGACATCAGACTCCCATTCTCAGGCCCACAGACATCAGACTCCCATTCTCAGGCCCACACACAGACATCAGACTCCCATTCTCAGGCCCACAGACATCAGACTCCCATTCTCAGGCCCACAGACATCAGACTCCCATTCTCAGGCCCACAGACATCAGACTCCCATTCTCAGGCCCACAGACATCAGACTCCCATTCTCAGGCCCACAGACATCAGACTCCCATTCTCAGGCCCACAGACATCAGACTCCCATTCTCAGGCCCACACACAGACATCAGACTCCCATTCTCAGGCCCACAGACATCAGACTCCCATTCTCAGGCCCACAGACATCAGACTCCCATTCTCAGGCCCACAGACATCAGACTCCCATTCTCAGGCCCACAGACATCAGACTCCCATTCTCAGGCCCACACACAGACATCAGACTCCCATTCTCAGGCCCACAGACATCAGACTCCCATTCTCAGGCCCACAGACATCAGACTCCCATTCTCAGGCCCACACACAGACATCAGACTCCCATTCTCAGGCCCACAGACATCAGACTCCCATTCTCAGGCCCACACACAGACATCAGACTCCCATTCTCAGGCCCACAGACAGACATCAGACTCCCATTCTCAGGCCCACAGACATCAGACTCCCATTCTCAGGCCCACAGACATCAGACTCCCATTCTCAGGCCCACAGACATCAGACTCCCATTCTCAGGCCCACAGACATCAGACTCCCATTCTCAGACCCACAGACATCAGACTCCCATTCTCAGGCCCACAGACATCAGACTCCCATTCTCAGGCCCACACACAGACATCAGACTCCCATTCTCAGGCCCACAGACATCAGACTCCCATTCTCAGGCCCACAGACATCAGACTCCCATTCTCAGGCCCACAGACATCAGACTCCCATTCTCAGGCCCACACACAGACATCAGACTCCCATTCTCAGGCCCACAGACATCAGACTCCCATTCTCAGGCCCACAGACATCAGACTCCCATTCTCAGGCCCACAGACATCAGACTCCCATTCTCAGGCCCACAGACATCAGACTCCCATTCTCAGGCCCACAGACATCAGACTCCCATTCTCAGGCCCACAGACATCAGACTCCCATTCTCAGGCCCACAGACATCAGACTCCCATTCTCAGGCCCACACACAGACATCAGACTCCCATTCTCAGGCCCACAGACATCAGACTCCCATTCTCAGGCCCACAGACATCAGACTCCCATTCTCAGGCCCACAGACATCAGACTCCCATTCTCAGGCCCACAGACATCAGACTCCCATTCTCAGGCCCACACACAGACATCAGACTCCCATTCTCAGGCCCACAGACATCAGACTCCCATTCTCAGGCCCACAGACATCAGACTCCCATTCTCAGGCCCACAGACATCAGACTCCCATTCTCAGGCCCACAGACATCAGACTCCCATTCTCAGGCCCACAGACATCAGACTCCCATTCTCAGGCCCACAGACATCAGACTCAAAATGACTTCCTGATTATCTGCCAAACTGACCGTTTAGTTTCTTTTCCAATAACATTTCTTCTTAACGCCAAATTCCACAATAGGTGAAAAATAACATGAATTCATACCGATTCTAATTGGAAACCCATTGAAAAGGCCAGTGTGATGGTTGATAAGTTGTTGTATACAACTCCCAGGTACATTATCCACATAAAAACCAAACAATACATTAATACAACATTACAATACCATTATCCACATAAAAACCAAACAATACATTAATACAACATCACAATACCATTATCTACATGAAAACCAAACAATACATTAATACAACATTACAAAACCATTATCCACATAAAAACCAAATAATACATTAATACAACATTACAATACCATTATCCACATAAAAACCAAATAATACATTAATAAAACATTACAATACCATTATCTACATGAAAACCAAACAATACATTACTACAACATTACAATACCATTATCCACATAAAAACCAAACAATACATTAATACAACATTACAATACCATTATCCACATGAAAACCAAACAGTACATTAATACAACATTACAATACCATTATCTACATGAAAACCAAACAATACATTAATACAACATTACAAAACCATTATCTACATGAAAACCAAACAATACATTAATACAACATTACAATACCATTAGCTACATGAAAACCAAACAATAGATTAATAAAACATTACAACAACAAGAGCAGCAATTACTTCCATTTCCAACATTATTTGTTTCTCTTTACTTTAAATAATTACACGAGGAGCACTTCCTTGAAATCAAACAAACTCAATTAAACCTATTTGTATTTGTATTTATTATGGATCCCCATTAGTTCCTGCCAAGGCAGTAGCTACTCTTCCTGGGGATTATTATGGATCCCCATTAGTTCCTGCCAAGGCAGCAGCTACTCTTCCTGGGGTTTATTATGGATCCCCATTAGTTCCTTCCAAGGCAGCGGCTACTCTTCCTGGGGGTTATTATGGATACCCATTAGTTCCTGCCAAGGCAGCAGCTACTCTTCCTGGGGTTTATTATGGATCCCCATTAGTTCCTTCCAAGGCAGCAGCTACTCTTCCTGGGGTTTATTATGGATCCCCATGAGTTCGTGCCAAGGCAGCAGCTACTCTTCCTGGGGTTTACTATGTATCCCCATTAGTTCCTTCCAAGGCAGCAGATACTCTTCCTGGGGTTTATTATGGATCCCCATTAGTTCGTGCCAAGGCAGCAGCTACTCTTCCTGGGGTTTACTATGTATCCCCATTAGTTCCTTCCAAGGCAGCAGATACTCTTCCTGGGGTTTATTATGGATCCCCATTAGTTCCTTCCAAGGCAGCAGCTACTCTTCCTGGGGTTTATTATGGATCCCCATTAGTTCGTGCCAAGGCAGCAGCTACTCTTCCTAGGGTTTACTATGTATCCCCATTAGTTCCTTCCAAGGCAGCAGATACTCTTCCTGGGGTTTAATATGGATCCCCATTAGTTCCTGCCAAGGCAGCAGCTACTCTTCCTGGGGTTTATTATGGATCCCCATTAGTTCCTGCCAAGGCAGCAGCTACTCTTCCTGGGGTTTACTATGTATCCCCATTAGTTCCTTCCAAGGCAGCAGATACTCTTCCTGGGGTTTAATATGGATCCCCATTAGTTCCTGCCAAGGCAGCGGCTACTCTTCCTGGGGGTTATTATGGATACCCATTAGTTCCTGCCAAGGCAGCAGCTACTCTTCCTGGGGTTTAATATGGATCCCCATTAGTTCCTGCCAAGGCAGCAGCTACTCTTCCTGGGGTTTACTATGGATCCCCATTAGTTCCTTCCAAGGCAGCAGCTACTCTTCCTGGGGTTTATTATGGATCCCCATTAGTTCCTGCCAAGGCAGCAGCTACTCTTCCTGGGGTTTACTATGGATCCCCATTAGTTCCTTCCAAGGCAGCAGCTACTCTTCCTGGGGTTTATTATGGATCCCCATTAGTTCCTGCCAAGGCAGCAGATACTCTTCCTGGGGTTTAATATGGATCCCCATTAGTTCCTGCCAAGGCAGCAGCTACTCTTCCTGGGGTTTATTATGGATCCCCATTAGTTCCTGCCAAGGCAGCAGCTACTCTTCCTGGGGTTTATTATGGATCCCCATTAGTTCCTGCCAAGGCAGCAGCTACTCTTCCTGGGGTTTATTATGGATCCCCATTAGTTCCTGCCAAGGCAGCAACTACTCTTCCTGGGGTTTACTATGGATCCCCATTAGTTCCTTCCAAGGCAGCAGCTACTCTTCCTGGGGTTTATTATGGATCCCCATTAGTTCCTGCCAAGGCAGCAGCTACTCTTCCTGGGGTTTACTATGTATCCCCATTAGTTCCTTCCAAGGCAGCAGATACTCTTCCTGGGGTTTAATATGCCCTTTATCCACATTATAGCAGGGGGTGTAAAGCCAGAACACATACGTTTTTCCAGCAGCAGACTATGATCAATAATGTCAAACGCTGCACTGAAGTCTAACAAAACAGCCCCCACAATCTTTTTATAAATTTTTCTTAGCCAATCATCAGTCATTTGTGTAAGTTCTGTGCTTCCCTATAAGCGTGCTGAAAGTCTGTTGTCAATTTGTTTACTGTGAAATAGTATTGTATCTGGTCAAACACCATTTTTTTCCAGACGTTTACTAAGGGTTGGTAACAGGCTTATTTGGTCAGCTATTTGAGCCAGTAAAGGGGGCTTTACTTTTCTTGGGTAGCGGAATTACTTTTGCTTCGCTCCAAGCCTGAGGGCACACACTTTCTAGTAGGCTTAGATTGAAGATATGTTAAATAGGAGTGGCAATATCGTCCGCTGTTATCCTCAGTAATTTTCCATCCAAGTTTTTAGAACCCCATTGGCTTGTCATTGTTGATAGACAACGACAACAAAAAAATCACCTCTTCCACACTCACTTTACAGAATTCAACATTTCAATTCTTGTCTTTCATAATTTGGTCCGATATACTTGGATGTGTAGTATCAGTGTTTGTTAAAGCAGGTGGCAGTATCAATCAGTTTCGTAATGAATGATTTGATTACATTTGTGATATACTTTTTTTATGGATCATGGTACTGAGCATTTACGGTAATATTGGCTCTAATCAATCTCCATAGAAGTCTCACGGCTGCTCGTCCTACTCAGTCAGCCAGCATGTGAGTTTGTGCATGTCTTATAAGCACTTATAAGCA
This sequence comes from Brachymystax lenok tsinlingensis, assembly GCA_030435695.1. Classification (NCBI taxonomy): domain Eukaryota; kingdom Metazoa; phylum Chordata; class Actinopteri; order Salmoniformes; family Salmonidae; genus Brachymystax; species Brachymystax lenok. Next base: position 2,222,713 of record CM059802.1, read on the forward strand.
CTTATAAGCCCTGAACCAACACTGCAGTAGCTGTAGGATTTTTCTTTATTTTTTACTATTTTACAGATTAACCCCATGAACAATAATCAGTCCTGGTTGTCTTGTGTACTAACAACCATCGTTAAATGTATTTATTTCTAGTTCACCTTTATTTAACCAGGTAGGCTAGTTCACCTTTATTTAACCAGGTAGGCCAGTTGAGAATGAAAACTAAACTGCAATATGTCACTTTTTGGGGCAATCCGACCAAATTCACATAGAATTGTGTGTTATAGATCTGTCACTCGTTGAAAGCCTAGTCTAAGAAGCAGTAGATATGTTCTATGTGCACTATTTCTATGGTTCCCGTTCTTAAGTTTAGTTTTCGTGTCTTTTACCTTTTTGGTTTTGTACACCAGCTTCAAAAAAGCTTAAAATAAAATATAGTGTAGTTATTGAAAATATATTTCACAGCGGTGTGGAACAAAGATTCCTCACGTTGATTGTTTTGTCATATAAACTGAAATTAGGCAAATTATCAGAATTTAAGCAACCAGGAAATGGCGATTTCGGCATAGGGCACCTTTAAGTGTATGTACTATGTCCATCCTCTCGCTCTCTTTCCCTCTCCCTCTCTATATATATTTCCCTCTCTATCTCTCTCATTAGTTCAGGTAGGTCACTGGCCTGGGGGGATGGGGCAGTGAGGAGTAGTCATCTGTGTGTGTAAGAATGTGTGTGTGTGTTTGTGTCACGGGAGTGTTGATCAGTGGCTGACAGGCCTGACACCAGAACAGCCTGAGGCAGGGCCTGCAGGCACACACACACACACACGCACACACACGCACACACACACACACACACACACACACACACACACACACACACACACACACACACACACACACACACACACACACACACACACCCTCACAAACAATTCTCAAGAAACAGAGCACCACAGGGAGTCACAGCTGGAAGTGTGTGTACACAACCAATAAAAGGTTTGGACACCCCGACTCATTCAAGGGTTTTTCTTTATTTAAAAAATGTTCTACATTGTAGAATAATAGTGAAGACATCAAAACAAAATAACACATATGGAATCATGTAGTAACCAAAAAAGTGTTAAACAAATCAAAATATACTTTATATTTGAGATTCTTCAAAGTAGCCACCGTTTGCCTTGATGACAGCTTTGCACACTCTAGGCATTCTCTCAACCAGCTTCATGAGGTAGTCACCTGGAATGCTTTTCAATTAACAGGTGTGCCTTGTTAAAAGTTCATTTGTGCGTGTTGGTGTGGAACACAGACTGCGTTTTGGTGTGGAACACGGCCCTGTGTGTTGGTGTGGAACGCGGCCCTGTGTGTTGGTGTGGAACGCGGCCCTGTGTGTTGGTGTGGAACGCGGCCCTGTGTGTTGGTGTGGAACGCGGCCCTGCGTGTTGGTGTGGAACACGGCCCTGTGTGTTGGTGTGGAACGCGGCCCTGCGTGTTGGTGTGGAACACGGCCCTGTGTGTTGGTGTGGAACGCGGCCCTGTGTGTTGGTGTGGAACACGGCCCTGTGTGTTGGTGTGGAACACAGACTGCGTTTTGGTGTGGAACACGGCCCTGTGTGTTGGTGTGGAACGCGGCCCTGTGTGTTGGTGTGGAACGCGGCCCTGTGTGTTGGTGTGGAACGCGGCCCTGTGTGTTGGTGTGGAACGCGGCCCTGTGTGTTGGTGTGGAACACGGCCTGCGCGTTGGTGTGGAACACGGCCCTGTGTGTTGGTGTGGAACGCGGCCCTGCGTGTTGGTGTGGAACGCGGCCCTGTGTGTTGGTGTGGATCTGAATGTAGTATTGTAGTACGGCTGATCTGAATGTAGTATTGTAGTACGGCTGATCTGAATGTAGTATTGTAGTACGGCTGATCTGAATGTAGTATTGCTGCACAGTTGATCTGAATGTAGTATTGTAGTACGGCTGATCTGAATGTAGTATTGTAGTACGGCTGATCTGAATGTAGTATTGTAGTATGGCTGATCTGAATGTAGTATTGTAGTACGCTTGATCTGAATGTAGTATTGTAGTACGGCTGATCTGAATGTAGTATTGTAGTACGCTTGATCTGAATGTAGTATTGTAGTACGGCTGATCTGAATGTAGTATTGTGGTACGCTTGATCTGAATGTAGTATTGCAGTACGGCTGATCTGAATGTAGTATTGTAGTACGCTTGATCTGAATGTAGTATTGCAGTACGGCTGATCTGAATGTAGTATTGTAGTACGGTTGATCTGAATGTAGTATTGTAGTACGGCTGATCTGAATGTAGTATTGCAGTATGGCTGATCTGAATGTAGTATTGTAGTACAGTTGATCTGAATGTAGTATTGTAGTACGCTTGATCTGAATGTAGTATTGTAGTACGGCTGATCTGAATGTAGTATTGTAGTACGGTTGATCTGAATGTAGTATTGTAGTACGCTTGATCTGAATGTAGTATTGTAGTACGGCTGATCTGAATGTAGTATTGTTGTATGGCTGATCTGAATGTAGTATTGTAGTACGGCTGATCTGAATGTAGTATTGCAGTACGGCTGATCTGAATGTAGTATTGTAGTACGCTTGATCTGAATGTAGTATTGTAGTACGGCTGATCTGAATGTAGTATTGTAGTACGCTTGATCTGAATGTAGTATTGTAGTACGGCTGATCTGAATGTAGTATTGTTGTATGGCTGATCTGAATGTAGTATTGTAGTACACTTGATCTGAATGAAGTATTGTAGTACGGCTGATCTGAATGTATTATTGTAGTACGGCTGATCTGAATGTAGTATTGCAGTACGGCTGATCTGAATGTAGTATTGTAGTACGGTTGATCTGAATGTAGTATTGTAGTACGGCTGATCTGAATGTAGTATTGTAGTACGGCTGATCTGAATGTAGTATTGTAGTACGGCTGATCTGAATGTAGTATTGTAGTACGGCTGATCTGAATGTAGTATTGTAGTACGGTTTATCTGAATACTTCAAAGCTTTAAAGGGTGCAGCCCTAGTGTGCAAGGCCTTACACACACCACACACACACTACATACACTACACACACCACACACACACCACACACACACCACACACACTACACACACAAACTAGAAATAGACTCCTAGTCACTGGGAGACTGGGATTCATGAGGAAGAGAGGGAGTGTGATATTGTGATTTCTGGCGCCTCCTCACCTTCTAAAGTGACTCAGGGAGCTGATAATTCAACCATATAGCCGTCAGCAACCACAGCTAAATATGTCACTGAAACCCTTAACGAAGAGTTACAGTCTGTTTTGGAATGGGTGACCAGTAATTAACTGGTCCCGAACATCTCTAAAACTAAGAGCATTGTATTTGGTACAAAATCATTCCCTAAGTTCTAGACCTCAGCTGAATCTGGTAATGAATGGTGTGGCTGTTGAACAAGTTGAGGAGACTAAATGACTTGGTGTTACCTTAGATTGTAAACTGTCATGGTCAAAACATATAGATTCAATGGTTGTAAAGATGGGAAGAGGTCTGGTTGTAATAAAGAGATGCTCTGCTATTTTGACACCACACTCCACAAAGCAAGTTCTGCAGGCTCTAGTTTTATCTAATCTTGATTATTGTCCAGTCGTGTGGTCCAGTGCTGCAAGGAAAGACCTAGTTAAGCTGCAGCTGGCCCAGAACAGAGCAACACATTCTGTTCTTCATTGTAATCAGAGGGCTGATATAAATACTATGCATGCCAGTCTCTCTTGGCTAAGAGTTGAGGAGAGACTGACTGCATCACTTCTTCTTTTTATAAGAAACATTAATATGTTGGAAATTCCAAATGGTTTGCATAGTCAACTTACACACAGCACTGACACACACACTTACCCCACCAGACATGCCACCAGGGGTCTTTTCACAGTCCCCAGGTCCAGAACAAATTCAAGGAAACATAAAGAGCCTTGAGTGCATGGAACTCCCTTCCATCTTATATAGGGCAAGAGAACAGCAAACCTGGTTTCAAAAAACAAACAAAGCAACACCTCACAACGCCTCTCCCCCATGTTACCTACTTGTTGTGTGTATGTACCAACATGTATGTGTAACTGATAGATGCATACACACACACACTACATGTTCATGTTGTAAATTATTTTTGTCTTTCTCGTTATGTGTTGGACCCCAGTAAGACGATGAGCTGTCCCCATTGGCAAGGGCTAATGGGGATCCTAATCAATAAAATTAAACACAAACAGTGAACACACACACTCCACCATCACTGACACTGGGGACACAACTCCGGGGTGTCCATACACACTGGTATCTGCTGTCGGGTTGTGAAATTAGAGGACTGTGGGGTTGTAAAAATCTAGAGGACTGCGGGGATGTGAAGCTAGAGGACTGTGGCAGTGTGAAGCTAGAGGACATTCAGGTTGTGAAGCTAGAGGATTTTGTGAAGCTAGAGGACTGTCAGGTTGTGAAGCTAGAGGAGGTTGTGAAGCTAGAGGACTGTCAGGTTGTGAAGCTAGAGGAGGTTGTGAAGCTAGAGGACTGTCAGGTTGTGAAGCTAGAGGACTGTGGGGTTTTGAAGCTAGAAGACTGTGGGGTTTTGAAGCTAGAGGACTATGGGTTTGTGAGCTTAGGGGACTTTAGGCTTGTGAAACTAGAGGACTGTCAGTTTATGAAGCTACTGGACTGTCAGGTTGTGAAGCTAGAGGACTTTGGGGTTGAGAATCTAGGGGACTGTGGGGTTGTAAAGCTAGAAGACTGTGGCAGTGTGAAGCTAGAAGACTGTCAGGTTGTGAAGCTAGAGGACTGTCAGGTTGTGAAGCTAGAGGACTGTCAGGATGTGAACCTAGAGGACTGTCAGGTTGTGAGGCTAGAGGACTGTCAGGTTGTGAAGCTAGAGGACTGTCAGGTTGTGAAGCTAGAGGACTGTCAGGTTGTGAGGCTAGAGGACTGTCAGGTTGTGAGGCTAGAGGACTGTCAGGTTGTGAAGCTAGAGGACTGTCAGGTTGTGAAGCTAGAGGAGGTTGTGAAGCTAGAGGACTGTCAGGTTGTGAAGCTAGAGGACTTTGGGGTTGAGAATCTAGGGGACTGTGGGGTTGTAAAGCTAGAGGACCGTGGCAGTGTGAAGCTAGAGGACATTCAGGTTGTGAAGCAAGTGGAGGTTGTGAAGCTAGAGGATTTTGTGAAGATAGACGACTGGCAGGTTGTGAAGCTAGATGACTGTCAGGTTGTGAAGCTAGAGGACTGTCAGGTTGTGAAGCTAGAGGAGGTTGTGAAGCTAGAGGACTGTCAGGTTGTGAAGCTAGAGGACTGTCAGGTTGTGAAGCTAGAGGAGGTTGTGAAGCTAGAGGACTGTCAGGTTGAGAAGCTAGAGGACTGTCAGGTTGTGAAGCTAGAGGAGGTTGTGAAGCTAGAGGACTGTCAGGTTGTGAAGCTAGAGGACAGTCAGGTTGTGAAGCTAGAGGACTGTCAGGTTGTGAAGCTAGAGGACTGTCAGGTTGTGAAGCTAGAGGAGGTTGTGAAGCTAGAGGACTGTCAGGTTGTGAAGCTAGAGGACTTTGGGGTTGAGAATCTAGGGGACTGTGGGGTTGTAAAGCTAGAGGACCGTGGCAGTGTGAAGCTAGAGGACATTCAGGTTGTGAAGCAAGTGGAGGTTGTGAAGCTAGAGGATTTTGTGAAGATAGACGACTGGCAGGTTGTGAAGCTAGATGACTGTCAGGTTGTGAAGCTAGAGGACTGTCAGGTTGTGAAGCTAGAGGAGGTTGTGAAGCTAGAGGACTGTCAGGTTGTGAAGCTAGAGGACTGTCAGGTTGTGAAGCTAGAGGAGGTTGTGAAGCTAGAGGACTGTCAGGTTGAGAAGCTAGAGGACTGTCAGGTTGTGAAGCTAGAGGAGGTTGTGAAGCTAGAGGACTGTCAGGTTGTGAAGCTAGAGGACAGTCAGGTTGTGAAGCTAGAGGACTGTCAGGTTGTGAAGCTAGAGGACTGTCAGGTTGTGAAGCTAGAGGAGGTTGTGAAGCTAGAGGACTGTCAGGTTGTGAAGCTAGAGGACTGTCAGGTTGTGAAGCTAGAGGACTGTCAGGTTGTGAGGCTAGAGGACTGTCAGGTAGTGAAGCTAGAGGCCTGTCAGGTTGTGAAGCTAGAGGACTGTCAGGTTGCGAAACTAGAGGACTGTCAGGATGCGAAGCTAGAGGACTTTCAGGATGCGAAGCTAGAGGACTGTCAGGTTGCGAAGCTAGAGGACTGTCAGGATGCGAAGCTAGAGGACTGTCAGGTTGCGAAGCTAGAGGACTGTCAGGTTGCGAAGCTAGTGGACTGTCAGGTTGCGAAGCTAGAGGACTGCCAGGTTGCGAAGCTAGTGGACTGTCAGGTTGCGAAGCTAGAGGACTGCCAGGTTGCGAAGCTAGTGGACTGTCAGGTTGCGAAGCTAGAGGACTGTCAGGTTGCGAAGCTAGAGGACTGTCAGGTTGCGAAGCTAGAGGACTATCAGGATGCGAAGCTAGAGGACTGTCAGGTAGCGAAGCTAGAGGACTGTCAGGTTGCGAAGCTAGAGGACTGTCAGGTTGTGAAGCTAGAGGACTGTCAGGTAGCGAAGCTAGAGGACTGTCAGGTAGCGAAGCTAGAGGAATGTGGGATTCTGTCTTTCACACATTCTGCTGCTCTCACTTTTACTGTCTCACTAACTCACTCAGTCACTGTTTAGTGTGTTGATAGAATGTTTCGTCTAAATGCAGGTAGCATCTCCTAGCTTCAAAGACACACAGATATGTATACACACACATACACATACACGCACACACAAAAACACACAGACACCACTGCCCCAATCTCATCATTCAGTAACCATATTCGGGTTGATGTCCACACCATGGCCACAACCCTAAAACAACGTTATGGAACCATTGGTCTACGTCATAGACTGAAATGATCTAGGCTTCTGTAGGCCATCGTCCCTCCCCTCACACACACACACTCCCGTCAATCCCATCACCCCCTCCCCAACTCCACACACACATCATATGACTACACATATTCATATGAATAAACACACACATACACACTCCATCCCAGCAGCAGCACTCTGGATTAGAGATTAGAGATTAGCGCAGCGGTTGGATTAAATGTTCCTCTGATGCCACGCCCCTAACCTAGTTGACAACCCTCTCTATTACTGACAACTACCCCCTCTCTCTGTGTGTGTGTGTGTGTGTGTGTGTGTGTGTGTGTGTGTGTGTGTGTGTGTGTGTGTGTGTGTGTGTGTGTGTGTGTGTGTGTGTGTGTGTGTGTGTGTGTGTGTGTGTTACAGGGAGTCATATAAAAAAAAAAAAAACATTTTGACAGTAACACACCAAAAAGTAATTCAGAAACCTTCATGTCCATCGGTCATTTCTATATGAAGTGTTTGTTTCTTGGGCTTCAGAAATATGACTGAAAAAGTGTCTCAGGTCGGCGCCAGTGAAATGAGCTGACTCAGGTGTTCCTGTATAGGAAGCTCTGGGGACAGGTCGTCTGGATACGGGACAGGTCGTCTGGATACTGGACAGGTCGTCTGGATACGGGACAGGTCGTCTGGATACTGGACAGGTCGTCTGGATACTGGACAGGTCCTCTGGATACTGGACAGGTCGTCTGGATACTGGACAGGTCGTCTGGATACGGGACAGGTCGTCTGGATACGGGACAGGTCCTCTGGATACGGGACAAGTCCTCTGGATACTGGACAGGTCGTCTGGATACGGGACAGGTCGTCTGGATACGGGACAGGTCCTCTGGATACGGGACAAGTCCTCTGGATACTGGACAGGTCGTCTGGATACGGGACAGGTCGTCTGGATACTGGACAGGTCCTCTGGATACTGGACAGGTCGTCTGGATACGGGACAGGTCGTCTGGATACGGGACAGGTCGTCTGGATACTGGACAGGTCCTCTGGATACGGGACAGGTCCTCTGGATACTGGACAGGTCGTCTGGATACGGGACAGGTCGTCTGGATACGGGACAGGTCGTCTGTATACGGGACAGGTCGTCGGGATACGGGACAGGTCGTCTGGATACGGGACAGGTCGTCTGGATACTGGACAGGTCATCTGGATACTGGACAGGTCGTCTGGATACGGACAGGTCGTCTGGATACGGACAGGTCGCCTGGATACGGACAGGTCGTCTGGATACTGGACAGGTCCTCTGGATACGGGACAGGTCCTCTGGATACTGGACAGGTCGTCTGGATACGGGACAGGTCGTCTGGATACGGGACAGGTCGTCGGGATACGGGACAGGTCGTCTGGATACGGGACAGGTCATCTGGATACGGGACAGGTCGTCTGGATACGGGACAGGTCGTCTGGATACGGGACAGGTTGTCTGGATACTGGACAGGTCGTCTGGATACTGGACAGCCAATAAACTGTCAGATTATCATCTTCAACACAACAGTTTATTGAGGGCTTGAACAACAACAAAAAAGCGGATTGTGATTTTGTTCATACTGGTGAACCAACGTTTGAGTTGTGTGGTTTGCTATATCGACAGTCCCTCATCTCTGGTCTATCTCGGCATGCATTATTCAAGCGCAATGGACATTTAATGCATGATGTCTCAGGAAAGACTGTCTGGGTTGGCGATACTCAGTACATGAAACAGTCTGGGTTGGAGATACTCAGTACAGGAAACAGTCTGGGTAGGAGATACTCAGTACAGGAAACAGTCTGGGTTGGAGATACTCAGTACAGGAAACAGTCTGGGTTGGAGATACTCAGTACAGGAAACAGTCTGTGTTGGAGATACTCAGTACAGGAAACAGTCTGGGTTGCTGATACTCAGGAAACAGTCGATACAGAATCACTTTGAAATTAGACTTTTTGGAGTCTAAATCAGGGGTGAGACTGCGAGAGCTTGTTGAAAATGCAAGAAAACTCAGAAGAGACTCAATTCGTCGGGGCATAGACTCTACAAGGTGTCCAAAGCGTTCCACAGGGATGCTGGTCCATGGTGACTCCAATGCTTCCCACAGTTGTGTGAAGTTGGCTGGATGTCCTTTTGGTGGTGGACAATTCTTGATACATATGGGAAACTGTTGAGCGTGAAAAACCCAGCAGCGTTGCAGTTCTTGACACAAACCGGTGCGCCTGGCACCTACTACCATACCCAGTTCAAAGACACTTAAATATTTTGTCTTGCCCATTCACCCTCTGAATGGCACACATACACAATCCATGTCTCAATTGTCTCAAAGCTTAAAAATCCTTCTTTAACTTGTCTCCTCCCCTTCATCTATACTGATTGAAGTGGATTTATAAAGTGACATCAATAAGGGTTCATAGCTTTCACCTGGATTCACCTGGTCAGTCTATGTCATGAAAAGAGCAGGTGTCCTTAATGTTTTGTACACTCAGTGTGTACACTGTGGCTAGTTTATTAGGTACACCACCCCATTCATGAAAATGGTTAGCTCCTACAGACAGTGAGTCCTGTGGCCTTAGCTTACTATATAGAGCAGGCAGACAGGCTTCAAGGTATTCAGTTACAGCTCGATTAAACGTTAGAGTGGGAAAAACAAGTGACCTAAGCAACTATGATCGTCGGTGCCAGGCTCGCCGGTTCCAGTATCTTAGAAATGGTCGGCCTCCTGGGCTTTTCACACACGACAGTGTCTAGGGTTTTTGCCGAAAATCGTTTGACAGACAAAAAACATCCAGTCAGCAGCAGTCCTGTGGGCAAAAACAGCTCGTTGATGAGAGGTCGAAGGAGAATGCCAAGAGTCGTGGAAGCTAACAGGAGGGCCACAAGCAGGCAAATAACAACGCAGTACAACATTCGTGTGCAGAACGGCATCTCCGAACACACAACTCGTTTGTCCTTGCCACGGATGGGCTATTGCAGCAGACGGCCACACTGGGTTCCACTCCTACCAGCTAAAAACAAGAAGAAGAAGAAGAAGAAGAAGGGCAATTGAGGAGTGGAGAAAAATACCTGGTCTGACGAATCCCAGTTCCTGTTGCGTCATGCTGATGGCAGAGTCAGGATTTGGCGAAAGCAGCGCGAGTCCATGGCCCCATCCTGCCTGGTGTCAACGGTGCATGCTAGCTGCGGTGGTGTACCGCTTTACAATCTGCAGTAACCACGTGTTGCCACGCTTCAGCATGGAACGTTTCCAACTTGTAGAATCCATGCCCCAAATAATTCAAGCTGTTCTGGAGGCAAAGGACGGTCCGAACCGGTACTAGATGGTACTTAATAAACTGGCTGGTGAGTATACACACTGAACAAAAATATAAACGCAACATGTAAAGTGTTTGGTCCCATGTTTCATGAGCTGAAATAAAAAGATCCCAGAATTGTTTCTAACATCTTGTGCACAAATTTGTTGACATCCCATTTCTCCTTTTGCCAAGATAATCCGTCCACCTGACAGGTGTAGCATATCAAGAAGCTGACCATTTATAACTAAATCACTTCGAATCATGGCTCTCCTCTGGTGTCAGTAACGATTCTTTTATATCCATCACTCCGGTGGGTAGCAAGCTAGCATCATTCTGGCTGGTAGCTAGCTCCATCGACTGAACTCACGTTAATCCCGAAGGCGAAAATGACAGTCATTCGGTGCTATGGAACATGTCATTCGGTGCTATGGAACAAAATGTTTAATAAAGTGTAATTCTTCCTGGGGGTGTAAATGAACAGATTTTAATCAGATTTCATGTTGATAAAATCCTGTCAGTTCCCGCTTTAAATGCAACAATGTTTCTCACACAAGTTATTTAACAACAGCAAAAAAACACAGTTTCACTCACCAGATGATCCTTTGAAACATAACTTCTTGTTCAAAGTTATTCTTGAAAATGGAGAAGCTAACAAATTAGCAATTAACATCCTCTATGATAACAGCTGCTGCAGACTAGCCTACAACAAATGCTAGCTAGCAAGACCTTGGGAAAACTACTGCTCGCTTTTGTGCAAGATGGCATAAGTTTCTATACATTTTTGTAAAAACGGTCCCACCCATTAAGTCAAAATGTGATTGGTTGATTCCACTGTCACTCCCAAATATTGCCCTAATACAGTTGAATGGTGAGATGCCTAGATTATGATGGCCTAGATTTATCTCCCCAGAGACCAGCGAAGAAAAATCATGTTAAATCCTCTCGGTCTTTCTTTTCCAACATAAACTGAAAAGATTAAATCAGAACATCATTGAAAATTATAATATATTATAATCATTATTTTATAAATCCTTAGCCCTTCTCTGAAGGCGTAGAAGGCCCATTGTCCCACACTGTGTTTGGGTTAGTAATCATTTGTGGCTGTGTTTTCCCTCAGAATGCATTTTTTTACTATTTAGAATGTCTAAAGAATCCATAATGTTGTTCTGAAATATGAACACAGACAAGGTGTCTGATTTGGACTCACGCTTTTCTGTTCCCGGTCTTCCCTCCTCCGGTCTCGTTCTTGACTCAGTCCTTACCTCCCCTCCGGTCTCGGTCCTGACTCGGTTTTGCCACCCCTCCAGTCTCGGTCTTGACTTGGTTTTGCCACCCCTCCAGTCTCGGTCCTGACTCAGTCCTTACCTCCCCTCCGGTCTCGTTCTTGACTTGGTTTTGCCACCCCTCCAGTCTCGGTCTTGACTCGGTCTCACCTCCCCTCCGGTCTTGGTCTTGACTCGGACTTGATTTGCTCCGGTCTCAGTCTTGCCTCGGTCTCGCTTTAGGTGTTCTCAAACACAACACTGCTGAAATGTTTTATGTATCAATATGTATTCAACCCCTTTGTTATGGCAAGCCTAAATAAGTTTAGGAGGAAACATTTGCTTAACAAGTCACATAATAAGTTGCATGGACTGATTTTTGAATGACTACCTCATCTATGTAACCCACACATACAATCCTGTAAGGTCCCTCAGTCGAGCAGTGAATTTCAAACACAGATTCAACCACAAAGACCAGGGAGGTTTTCCAATGACTCACAAATCTGGACATTGAATTTAATGGCTGTGATAGGAGAAAACTGAGGACGGATCAACAACATTGGAGTTACTCTACATTACTAACCTAATTAACAGAGTGAAAAGAACAAGGCACAAAGTAACACTGAAAAAAATGTGGCAAAGCAATTAACTTTTTGTCCTAAATGTTTTTAATGCTTTACAGGGAAGCTTATCAGAAGTAGACTTGCTTATGTTATTTACAGTTGAAGTCGAAAGTTTACATACACTTATGTTGGAGTCATTTAAAACTCGTTTTTCAACCACTCCACATATTTCTTGTTAACAAGCTATAGTTTTGGCAAGTCGGTTAGGACATCCACTTTGTGCGTGACACAAGTAATTTGTCCAACAATTCCAGTGGGTCAGAAGTTTATATACACTAAGTTGACTGTGCCTTTAAACAGCTTGGAAAATTTGAGAAAATGATGTCATGGCTTTAGAAGCTTCTGATAGGCTAATTGACATCATTTGTGTCAATTGGAGGTGTACCTGTGGATGTATTTCAAGGCCTACCTTCAAACTCAGTGCCTCTTTGCTTGACATCATGGGAAAATCAAAAGAAATCAGCCAAGACCTCAGAAAAACAATTGTAGACCTCTACAAGTCTGGTTCATCCTTGGGAGCAATTTCCAAATGCCTGAAGGTACCACGTTCATCTGTACAACCAATTAAGCGCAAGTATAAACACTATGGGACCACACAGCCGTCATACCGCTCAGGAAGGAGACACGTTCTGTCTCCTAGAGATTAATGTACTTTGGTGCAAAAAGTGCAAATCAATCCCAGAACAGCAGCAAAGGACCTTGTGAAGATGCTGGAGGAAACGGGTGCAAAAGTATCTATATCTGACTTCAGCCGAAGTCGGTCCCTCTCCTTGTTCAGGAGGTTTTCGGCGGTCGACGTCACCGGTCTTCTAGCCGCCACCAATCCATTATTTATTTTCTGTTGGTTTTGTCTTCTTTTTTCACACACCTGTTTTACATTCCCATGGTTACATGTTCCTTATTTAACCCTCTGTTCCCCCCCATGTTTCTGTGTGTGATTGTTTTGTTGTATTTGGATTCCGTGTTTCGAGTGTATATTTTATCACTCGTTTGTAAATATTTTGTGAGTAAACTTTATGAACACTCATTTTGTTGTCCTGTGCCTGACTCTGCCTACCGGCATCACGGACCTTATTACAATATTCACAGTAAAACGAGTCCTATATCAACATAACCTGAAAGGCCGCTCAGCAAGGAAGAAACCACTGCTCCAAAACTGCCATAAAAAAGCCAGACTACGGTTTGCAAATGCACATGGGGACAAAGATTGTACTTTTTGGAGAAATGTCCTCCAAATGTTTGGCCACAATGACCATCGTTATGTTTGGAGGAAAAAGGGGGAGGCTTGCAAGCTGAAGAACACCATCCCAACCGTGAAGCACGGGGGTGGCAGCATCATGTTGTGGGGGTGCTTTTGCTGCAGGAGGGACTGGTGCACTTCACAAAATAGATGGCATCATGAGGAATGAAAATTATGTGGATATATTGAAGCAACATCTCAAGACATCAGTCAGGAAGTTGAAGCTCGGGCGCAAATGGGTCTTTCAAATTAACAATGACCCCAAGCATACCTCCAAAGTTGTAGCAAAATGGCTTAAGGACAACAAAGTCAAGGTATTGGAGTGGCCATCACAAAGCCCTGACCTCAATCCTATAGAAAATTTGTGGGCAGAACTGAAACAGCATGTGCGAGCAAGGAGGCCTACAAACCTGATTCAGTTACGCCAAAATTCACCCAACTTATTGTGGGAAGCTTGTGGAAGGCTACCCGAAACGTTTGACCCAATTTAAACAATTTAAAGGCAATGCTACCAAATACTAATTGAGTGTACGTAAACTTCTGACCCACTGGGGATGTAATGAAAGAAAAAAAACTTAAATAAATCCTTCTCTCTACTATTATTCTGACATTTCACATTCTTAAAATAAAGTGGTGATCCTAACTGACCTAAGACAGGGAATTTTTACTAGGATTAAATGTCAGGAATTGTGAAAAACTGAGTTTAAATGTATTTGGCTAAGGTATATGTAAACTTCCGACTTCACCTGTATGTTTGGGGCAAATCCATTACAGCACGTTATTTAGTACCACTCTCCATATTTTCATAGTGGTGGCTGCATCATGTTATGAGTATCCTTGTAATCAAAAAAGTATGTGAACCCTTTGGAATTACCTGGATTTCTGCATAAATTGGTCATAAACTTTGATCTGACCTTCATCTAAGTCACAACAATAGACACACACAGTTTGCTTAAACTAATAACACACAAATTATTGTATTTTGTTTTGTCTATATTGAATAAATAATAAAATAATTCACAGTGTAGGTTGGAAAAAGTATGTGATCCCCTAGGCTAATGACTTCTCCAAAAGCTTATTGGAGTCAGGAGTCAGCTAACCTGGAGTCCAATCAATGAGATGAGATTGGAGATGTTGGTTAGAGCTGCCTTGCCCTATACAAAACAATCACAAAATGTGAGTTTGCTATTCACAAGAATGATTGCCTGATGTGAACCATGCCTTGAACAAAAGAGATCTCAGAAGACCTAAGATTAAGAATTGATTGTTGACTTGCATAAAGCTGGAAAGGGTTACAAAAGTATCTCTAAAAGCCTTAAGACAAATTGTCCATTAGTGGAGAAAGTTCAGCACTGGTGCTACTCTCCTTGGGACTGGCCGTCCTGTAAAGATGACTGCAAGAGCACAGCGCAGAATGCTCAATGAGGTTTAGAAGAATCCTAGAGTGTCAGCTAAAGACTTACAGAAATCTCTGGAACATGCTAACAAAGAACCAGCCCCATCGCGGACCATGACGTCCTGCTCCCAGACAAACTAAACAACTTCTTTGCTCGCTTTGAGGACAATACAGTGCCACTGACACGGCCCGCTACCAAAACCTGCGGGCTCACCTTCACCGCAGCCAATGTGAGAAAAACATTCAAATGTGTTAACCCTCGCAAGGCTGCTGGCCCAGATGGCATCCCTGGCCGTCTCCTCAGAGCATGCGCAGACCAGCTGGCTGGTGTGTTTACGGACATATTCAATCAGTCCCTATCCCAGTCTGCTGTTCCCACATGCTTCAAGAGGGCCACCATTGTTCCTGTTCCCAAGAAAGCTAAGGTAACTGAGCTAAATGACTACCGTCCCGTAGCACTCACTTACGTCATCATGAAGTGCTTTGAGAGACTAGTCAAGGATCATATCACCTCCATCCTGCCAGACACCCTGGACCCACTCCAATTTGATTACTGTCCCAATAGGTCCACAGGTGACGCAATCGCAATCACACTGCATACTGCCCTAACCCATCTGGACAAGGGGAATACTTATGTAAGAATGCTGTTCATCGACTACAGCTCAGCATTTAACACCATAGTTCCCTCCAAGCTCGTTATTAAGCTCGAGACCCTAGGTCTCGACCCAGCCCTGTGCAACTGGGTCCTGGACTTCCTGACGGGCTGGCCCCAGGTGGTGAGGGTAGGAAACAACATCTCCACCCCGCTGATCCTCAACACTGGGGCCCCACATAGGTGCGTTCTCAGCCCTCTCCTGTACTCCCTGTTTACCCATGACTGCGTGGCCAAGCACGCATCCAACTCAATCATCAAGTTTGCTGACGACACTACAGTGGTAGGCTTGATTACCAACAACGACGAGACGGCCTACAAGGAGGAGGTGAGGGCCCTCGGAGTGTGGTGTCAGGAAAATAACCTCTCACTCAATGTCAACAAAACAAAGGAGATGATCGTGGACTTCAGGAAACAGGAGAGGGAGCACCCCCCATCCACATAGAGGGGACAGTAGTGGAGAAGGTGGAAAGTTGTAAGTTCCTCAGCATACACATCACGGACAAACTGAAATGGTCCACCCACACAGACAGCGTGGTGAAGAAGGCGCAACAGCGCCTCTTCAACCTCAGGAGGCGGAAGAAATTCGGCTTGTCACCAAAATCACTCACAAACTTCTACAGATGCACAATCGAGAGCATCCTGTCGGGCTGTATCACCACCTGGTACGGCAACTGCTCCGTCCACAACCGTAAGGCTCTCCAGAGGGTAGTGAGGACTGCACAACGCATCACCGGGGGTAAACTACCTACCCTTCAGGACACCTACACCACCCGATGTCACAGGAAGGCCAAAAAGATCATCAAGGACAACAACCACCCGAGCCACTGCCTGTTGAATTTGTTAGATTACTTGTTAGATACTATTGCATGATCGGAACTAGAAGCACATGCATTTCGCTACACTCGCATTAACATCTGCTAACCATGTGTATGTGACAAATAAAATTGTATTTTATTTTATTTGATCTCTGTTAACGAGTCCACAATCCATAAAACACTAAACAAGAATGGTGTTCATGGGAGGACACCACGGAAGAAGCCACTGCTGTCCAAAAAGGCACAGCACAGCACAGCACACCAACATCAAAACCTCATTGCAACTGTAAAATATAGTAGAGGGAGCATGATGGTTTGGGGCTGCTTTTCTGCCTCAGGGCCTGGACAGCTTGCTATCATCGACGGTAAAATTCCCAAGTTTATCAAGACTTTTTGCAGGAGAATGTAAGGCTGTCTGTCCACCATTTGAAGCTCAACAGAAGTTGGGTGATGCAACAGGACAACGACCCAAAACACAAAAGTAAATCAACAGCAGAATGGCCTCAGCAGAAGAAAATACGCCTTCTGGATTGGCCCAGTCAGAGTCCTGACCTCAACCCGATTGAGATGCTGTGGCATGACCTCAAGAGAGCGGTTCACACCAGACGTCCCGGGAATATTGCTGAACTGAAACAGTTTCGTGAAAAGGAATGGTCCAAAATTCCTCCTGACCGTTGTGCAGGTCAGATCCGCAACTACAGAAAACGTTTGGTTGAGGTTATTTCTGCCAAAGGAGGGTCAACCAGTTATTAAATCCAAGGGTTCACATACTTTTCCCACCCTGCACTGTGAATGTTTATACGGTGTGTTCAATAAAGACATGAACACATATAATTGTTTGTGTGTTATTAGTTTGAGCAGACTGTGTTTGTCTATTGTTGTGGCTTAGATGAAGATCAGATCAAATTGTATGACCAATTTATGCAGAAATCCAGGAAATTCCAAAGGGTTCACATACTTTTTCTTGCCACAGTACACTGAAGTTGCTTACCAAGAAGACAGTGAACGTTCCTGCATAGCGGAGTTACAGTTTAGACTTAAATCTGCTTGAAAATATATAGCAAGACCTGAAAATGGTTGTCTAGCAATGATCAACAACCAGCTTGAAGAATTTTGAAAAGAATAATGGGCAAATGTTGCACAATCCATAGTGTGGAAAGCTCTTAGAAACTTACCCAGAAAGACTCACAGCTGTTATCGCTGCCAAAGGTGATTCTAACATGTATTGACTCAGGGGGTGTAAATAAAGACATATTAAAATAATTAATTTTTTGACATTCAGAGTATTTTGTTTACATCGTTGACCCCGAAAAAAAAAAACTATTCAATCCCACAACAGAATGTAGACATACTTTCTGTAGACCCTGTAACTGTTTTGAATTCCAAGAACAGATGGATATTCATCTGCTTAGGCATTAATCATGCAAACACATTTCAGTGAGGTTCAAACCTATGAACTTCTGTTCTCTATCCATGGAATTAGTCCCCTGCACCACCAGAACGGAGCTAAGCATGACGTGTTTTTTTTTTTTAAACTCATACGAAGCTGTTTGTTTTAGTCTATTCAAACAGACCTCGTTTTAAAAGGAAACGAGCGCTCATTAAGATCAGGTCTTCCCTACCACAGAAGAAACATGGTTCTCAGAACGTTATGTGCTTGCTGGGTATCCTGCACCATTGCCAGAATGTAGTGGGAAGGTTGTATGCAAAATAACAGTAGGACAACCACGCTCTAAGAAACATATGGTTTTCAGAACGTTATGTGCTTGCTGGGTATCCTGCACCATTGCCGGAATGTAGTGGGAAGGTTGTATGCAAAATAACAGTAGGACAACCACGCTCTAAGAAACATATGGTTTTCAGAACGTTATGTGCTTGCTGGGTATCCTGCACCATTGCCAGAATGTAGTGGGGAGGTTGTATGCAAAATAACAGTAGGACAACCACGCTCTAAGAAACATATGGTTTTCAGAACGTTATGTGCTAGCTGGGGTGTCACCGACTGACTGTACTGGGAGATTATGAGACCAGTGAAGGGATCCCAAGACGGTGGGTCCATAGAATTAGTATGGAATTACAACTCTAGTTATGAGACCAGGGGCTTAGTGAAGGGATCCCAAGACGGTGGGTCCATAGAATTAGTGTGAATTACAACTCTAGTTATGAGACCAGGGGCTTAGTGAAGGGATCCCAAGACGGTGGGTCCATAGAATTAGTATGGAATTACAACTCTAGTTATGAGACCAGGGGCTTAGTGAAGGGATCCCAAGACGGTGGGTCCATAGAATTAGTATGGAATTACAACTCTAGTTATGAGACCAGGGGCTTAGTGAGGGGATCCCAAGACGGTGGGTCCATAGAATTAGTGTGAATTACAACTCTAGTTATGAGACCAGGGGCTTAGTGAAGGGATCCCAAGACGGTGGGTCCATAGAATTAGTGTGAATTACAACTCTAGTTATGAGACCAGGGGCTTAGTGAGGGGATCCCAAGACGGTGGGACCAAAGCATTAGTATGGAATTACAACTCTTGATAGAAATAGAATTATAATTTTATGGGTGGGTCTAGTCATTTTGGATGATGATGTCACAGCTGGTTCCTTTTCATTCTGAAAACTCCTGGATGGAGAGTTTGGTTGGGTTTGGGTCACTCACTACCACTGGCTCATGAATAGTGTGCACAACGAACGCTACAGAGAGGAAATTATTCACTTGCTGTGTGTCAGTTATATGAAGGGCATTTCTATCAGAAACTTGGAACTTTTTAATTTACTCACTTGTCTGTTTTAAAGGGAGTTGATTGTCACTGTAATGCTGGTTTCTTATTGGTAGATGTGTTGATTGACTCTGTAATGCTGGTTTCCTATTGGTAGATGTGTTGATTGACGCTGTAATGTTGGTTTCTTATTGGTAGATGTGTTGATTGACGCTGTAATGCTGGTTTCTTATTGGTAGATGTGTTGATTGACGCTGTATTGCTGGTTTCTTATTGGTAGATGTGTTGATTGACTCTGTAATGCTGGTTTCCTATTGTTAGATGTGTTGATTGACGCTGTAATGCTGGTTTCTTATTGGTAGATGTGTTGATTGACGCTGTAACGCTGGTTTCTTATTGGTAGATGTGTTAAACTGAAGCTGTAATACTACTCTGTGACAGGTTAATGGATTGACTGAGTGTAAATCTTGTCTCTGATAGGTGGATGCCGCCATGCCATTTGGGTGCCTTGCCCTGCGAGATGGGCGGAACTTAGACAACATCTATGATGTCACCGATAAGTATGAGATGGGACAGGTCCTTAAAGCGTAAGTGCCATTTATATGTGATCAGTAAAGACCATAGACATTACTGCTATACCTTTATGTGATCAGTAAAGAGCCATAGACATTGCTGCTATACCTTTATGTGATCAGTAAAGACCATAGACATTACTGCTATACCTTCATGTGATCAGTAAAGAGCCATAGACATTGCTGCTATACCTTCATGTGATCAGTAAAGAGCCATAGACATTGCTGCTATACCTTTATGTGATCAGTAAAGACCATAGACATTGCTGCTATACCTTTATGTGATCAGTAAAGACCATAGACATTACTGCTATACCTTTATGTGATCAGTAAAGATCATAGACATTACTGCTATACCTTTATGTGATCAGTAAAGACCATAGACATTACTGATATACCTTCATGTGATCAGTTAAGACCATAGACATTACTGATATACCTTCATGTGATCAGTTAAGACCATAGACTGCTATACCTTTTAATGTTATATATTGCTGATCCCTATGGGCCCTGGTCAAAAGTAATGCATTACATTTGGGACGCAGCATTATTGTAATGAAATCCTCCCTGTATGCAGCTGTTCCACAAACTGTTTTTACATTTCATTCAGTTTCCCACTTCCCCCTCTCTACTCCTCCCTTCCCCCCTCTCCTCTTCCGTTCCCCCCTCTCCTCTTCCGTTCCCTCTCTCCTCTTCCGTTCCCTCTCTCCTCTTCCGTTCCCCCTCTCCTCTTCCGTTCCCCCTCTCCTCTTCCGTTCCCTCTCTCCTCTTCCGTTCCCCCTCTCCTCTTCCGTTCCCCCTCTCCTCTTCCGTTCCCCTCTCTCCTCTTCCGTTCCCCCTCTCCTCTTCCGTTCCCCCTCTCCTCTTCCCTTCCCCACTCTCCTCTCCTTTTCCCTCCCCTCCTCCTCCCTCCCCCCTCCTCCTCCCTCCCCCTCTCCTCTCCTCTTCCCTCCCCCTCCTCTTCCCTCCCCCTCTCCTCTCCTCCTCCCTCCCCCTCCTCCTCCCTCCCCCTCTCCTCTCCTCTCCCTTCTCCCTGCTCTCCTCCTCTCCTCCTCTGCACTGCAGCTCTAGGCTCCGCTTCTGTAAAATAAAGCAGTGAAAATCTGATGCCTCCTGCACTGACCGAGTTATGACCAAAACACACACACACCATATGGCAACACCACCATCTGGACTTAGAGCACTATGCCCCTGTTTTATATAACACACACACACACACACACACACACACACACACAGACAGACACTGCACACACACACACACACACACAGCACACACAGACAGACACTGCACACACACACACACACACACAGCACACACAAATACTGCACACATCCCATATTGTGTCATTATCCTAACTATTTCATACACTAAAAACGAAGTAAAAACTATTATTTTGAATAATTTATAAATACTGTACCTACAAACATACAGTAAGATTAACTCACCATGTTTTATAGTGGGGGTAGACCATGTTTTATAGTGGGGGTAGACCATGTTTTATAGTGGGGGTAGACCATGTTTTATAGTGGGGGTAGACCATGTTTTATAGTGGGGGTAGACCATGTTTTATAGTAGGTGTAGACCATGTTTTATAGTGGGGGTAGACCATGTTCTATAGTAGGGGTAGACCATGTTCTATAGTAGGGGTAGACCATGTTTTATAGTGGGGGTAGACCATGTTTTATAGTGGGGGTAGACCATGTTTTATAGTGGGGGTAGACCATGTTTTATAGTGGGGGTAGACCATGTTTTATAGTAGGGGTAGACCATGTTTTATAGTAGGGGTAGACCATGTTTTATAGTGGGGGTAGACCATGTTTTATAGTGGGGGTAGACCATGTTTTATAGTGGGGGTAGACCATGTTTTATAGTAGGGGTAGACCATGTTTTATAGTAGGGGTAGACCATGTTTTATAGTGGGGGTAGACCATGTTTTATAGTAGGGGTAGACCATGTTTTATAGTGGGGGTAGACCATGTTTTATACTGGGGGTAGACCATGTTTTATACTGGGGGTAGACCATGTTTTATAGTGGAGGTAGACCATGTTTTATAGTGGAGGTAGACCATGTTTTATAGTGGAGGTAGACCATGTTTTATAGTGGGGGTACACCATGTTTTATAGTGGGGGTAGACCATGTTTTATAGTAGGGGTAGACCATGTTTTATAGTGGGGGTAGACCATGTTTTATAGTGGAGGTAGACCATGTTTTATACTGGGGGTAGACCATGTTTTATAGTGGGGGTACACCATGTTTTATAGTGGGGGTAGACCATGTTTTATAGTGGAGGTAGACCATGTTTTATACTGGAGGTAGACCATGTTTTATACTGGGGGTAGACCATGTTTTATAGTGGAGGTAGACCATGTTTTATAGTAGGGGTAGACCATGTTTTATAGTGGGGGTAGACCATGTTTTATAGTGGGGGTAGACCATGTTTTATAGTGGAGGTAGACCATGTTTTATAGTAGGGGTAGACCATGTTTTATAGTAGGGGTAGACCATGTTTTATAGTGGAGGTAGACCATGTTTTATAGTGGGGGTAGACCATGTTTTATAGTGGGGGTAGACCATGTTTTATAGTAGGGGTAGACCATGTTTTATAGTGGGGGTAGACCATGTTTTATAGTGGGGGTAGACCATGTTTTATAGTAGGGGTAGACCATGTTTTATAGTGGGGGTAGACCATGTTTTATAGTGGGGGTAGACCATGTTTTATACTAGGGGTAGACCATGTTTTATAGTGGGGGTAGACCATGTTTTATACTGGGGGTAGACCATGTTTCATAGTGGGGGTAGACCATGTTTTATAGTGGGGGTAGACCATGTTTTATAGTGGGGGTAGACCATGTTTTATAGTGGGGGTAGACCATGTTTTATAGTGGAGGTAGACCATGTTTTATAGTAGGGGTAGACCATGTTTTATAGTGGGGGTAGACCATGTTTTATAGTGGGGGTAGACCATGTTTTATAGTGGAGGTAGACCATGTTTTATAGTAGGGGTAGACCATGTTTTATAGTAGGGGTAGACCATGTTTTATAGTGGAGGTAGACCATGTTTTATAGTGGGGGTAGACCATGTTTTATAGTGGGGGTAGACCATGTTTTATAGTAGGGGTAGACCATGTTTTATAGTGGGGGTAGACCATGTTTTATAGTGGGGGTAGACCATGTTTTATACTAGGGGTAGACCATGTTTTATAGTGGGGGTAGACCATGTTTTATATTGGGGTAGACCATGTTTTATAGTGGGGGTAGACCATGTTTTATACTGGGGGTAGACCATGTTTTATACTAGGGGTAGACCATGTTTTATAGTGGGGTTAGACCATGTTTTATAGTGGGGGTAGACCATGTTTTATACTAGGGGTAGACCATGTTTTATAGTGGAGGTAGACCATGTTTTATAGTGGGGGTAGACCATGTTTTATACTGGGGGTAGACCATGTTTTATAGTGGGGGTAGACCATGTTTTATAGTGGGGTAGACCATGTTTTATAGTAGGGGTAGACCATGTTTTATAGTGGGGGTAGACCATGTTTTATAGTGGGGGTAGACCATGTTTTATAGTAGGGGTAGACCATGTTTTATAGTGGGGGTAGACCATGTTTTATAGTGGGGGTAGACCATGTTTTATACTAGGGGTAGACCATGTTTTATAGTGGGGGTAGACCATGTTTTATAGTGGGGTAGACCATGTTTTATAGTGGGGGTAGACCATGTTTTATAGTAGGGGTAGACCATGTTTTATAGTAGGGGTAGACCATGTTTTATAGTGGGGGTAGACCATGTTTTATAGTGGGGGTAGACCATGTTTTATAGTGGGGGTAGACCATGTTTTATAGTAGGGGTAGACCATGTTTTATAGTAGGGGTAGACCATGTTTTATAGTAGGGGTAGACCATGTTTTATAGTGGGGGTAGACCATGTTTTATAGTAGGGGTAGACCATGTTTTATAGTGGGGGTAGACCATGTTTTATAGTGGGGGTAGACCATGTTTTATAGTGGGGGTAGACCATGTTTTATACTGGGGGTAGACCATGTTTTATACTGGGGTTAGACCATGTTTTATAGTGGGGGTAGACCATGTTTCATAGTGGGGGTAGACCATGTTTTATAGTGGGGGTAGACCATGTTTTATAGTGGGGGTAGACCATGTTTTATACTGGGGGTAGACCATGTTTTATACTGGGGTTAGACCATGTTTTATAGTGGGGGTAGACCATGTTTCATAGTGGGGGTAGACCATGTTTTATAGTGGGGGTAGACCATGTTTTATAGTGGGGGTAGGCAGCTTGAGGCCAAGGTGAAACAGTATGTTCTTCCCAAATGGCACCCTATTCATTATACAATATAGTGCACTGTTTTTGACCTTATTTGCCCTGGTCAAATGTAGTATACTAAGGAATAGTGTGCCATTATATAGTAGTGTTTGTCCGTCTTGAGACGTCGTAGCCAGTATCCACTTCCTCAAAATACTGTTAATTAAGATAACTATCCTTGGTTTTGACGTTTTTGTTAAGAAGATCTTCGTCGCGCAATTTTTACTATTACGTTTGGCACAATATTTCTCAAATGAAAAATGTGCATGAAAATGATTAGTCTCTCGTTAAAATGACAATAAACACTTTATTAAAGAATCCCTACTCTTGACCAATTTCAGACCAAGGGGCGTAGACTTGATGTCATTATGAGGTATTGTGATGTCATTACGGGGTATTGTGATGTCATTATGGGGTATTGTGATGTCATTATGGGGTATTGTGATGTCATTATGGGGATTTGACCACTGCAAAATCAGGGTTATTCCACCAAATATTGATTTCTGAACACCTAAGTTAAAACATTTTTATTGTGTTGTTTAAAAATGAATATGAACTTATTTTCTTTGCATTATTCGAGGTTTGACAACGCTGCATCTTTTCTGTTATTTTGACCAGTTGTCATTTTCTGCAAATAAATGCTCTAAATTACCATATTTTGGGGGATTTGGGATAAATGTTGTCAGTAGTTTATAGAATAAAACAATATAGGGCAGGCCCTGCAAAACCTTTGTCCTTCTGATTCATTGTTTTACTGTCTGTTTTGCCATTTATGAATGTGTTATTCATTGCGTTTCTATGGCCTATAGCAGTAAAGGCCAAATTCAATATTTTATCCCCCCAAAAAAGTATATGTTTTTGTTACCTAAAATTCTAAATCAAATAGATAAATGATCCCTTGCAAAACAATTCCATATGTTAGCTTAGCAGAATGCATGTGTCCTCACTCTCTCCTTCTCTTCTACCTCTCCTCTCACTCTCTCCCCCTCACTCTCTCTCCCTCCCTCCCTCTCCTCTCCTCTCCTCTCCTCTCTCTTCCTCTCTCTCTCTCTCTCTCTCTCTCTCTCTCTCTCTCTCTCTCTCTCTCTCTCTCTCTCTCTCTCTCTCTCTCTCTCTCTCTCTCCTCTCTCCCTCTCCCTCCCTCTCCTCTCTCTCCCTCCCTCTCCTCTCTCCCCCTCCCTCTCCTCTCTCTCTCCCCCTCTCTCTCACTCCAGGAAGGAGTTCTGTGAGCTGTGTATGGCTAAAGACCGACAAACCAACAAGGTGTTTGTCTGTAAGAAGTTTCTGAAGAAGGACGGGAGGAAAGTACGCAAGGCTGCCAAGAATGAAATCCTAATCCTCAAAATGTATGTTTATATGAGTCTTTCTTCATGTATCTGAGTGGGAGTTTTCTGTTTTCTACATTGATAAGCCAGGGAGTCCACACACCTGGCATCCCAAATGAAACCCTGTGCCCTATAAAGTCTACTACTTTCAACGCTGGTACAGGGAGCCATTTGAGATGCAAACCTGTTCTCCAGATCTAAACCAGACATTCATTTAAAGGAATGAACTAAACCCAGCCAGCAGACGTAGTCAATAGAAACCAGTGTATGTGTCTGAATGCCTCCTCCTCTGGCTGTTCCAGGGTCAACCATCCAAACATCCTCCAACTGATCGACACGTTTGAGACGCGGAAAGAGTACTTCATCATCCAGGAGCTGTGAGTAGAGTGTGTGTGTGTGTCTACTGTATTCATGACCTCCAAGGCTACAGCCAGCCAGCTCCAGAGAGAGTGGTTTATTACTCTGTTCCTCTCTGCCAACAAGAGGAGATACACTATTTTAGCTAGATTAGATAGCTACCCTTAATAAAGCTGTTGTATTGGTGACTGCACACACACACACACACACACACACACACACACCACTGTGTTCCTAAAGCAGTACTTATGGATGAGTGTTTCTCTAGAGGGTGTAGGCAGAGACTCCCTGTGAAAATAAAGGTTCATTTATTATTTTTTTTTAAATCATAATAAAAAAATCATGAGCATGAGCTCACGATGACTGTCAACACACTCACACACACACACGTCTTACAGCTCATTGGGTAAGCTCTGGGCTCGGAGGAGGTATGAGGTATGAAACAGGAGGCATGAAACAGGAGGCATGAAACAGGAGGTATGAAACAGTAGGCATGAAACAGGAGGCATGAAACAGGAGGTATGAAACAGTAGGCATGAAACAGGAGGTATGAAACAGGAGGCATGAAACAGGAGGCATGAAACAGAAGGTATGAATCAGGAGGTATGAAACAGGAGGCATGAAACAGGAGGCATGAAACAGGAGGCATGAAACAGGAGGTATGAAACAGGAGGCATGAAACAGGAGGCGTAAAACAGGAGGCATGAAACAGGAGGCATGAAACAGGAGGTATGAAACAGGAGGCATGAAACAGGAGGCATGAAACAGGAGGTATGAAACAGGAGGCATGAAACAGGAGGTATGAAACAGGAGGTATGAAACAGGAGGCATGAAACAGGAGGTATGAAACAGGAGGCATGAAACAGGAGGCATGAAACAGGAGGCAATATACAAGTAGAGTGACACAGATGCAAGCACACTAATGATGAGAGAGACCAGGGGTAATGAGAGACACCCGGGATCTGTTGGACCAGGGGTAATGATAGAGACACCAGGGATCTGTTGGACCAGGGGTAACGATAGAGACACCAGGGATCTGTTGGACCAGGGGTAATGATAGAGACACCAGGGATCTGTTGGACCAGGGGTAATGATAGAGACACCAGGGATCTGTTGGACCAGGGGTAATGATAGAGACACCAGGGATCTGTTGGACCAGGGGTAATGATAGAGACACCAGGGATCTGTTGGACCAGGGGTAATGATAGAGACACCAGGGATCTGTTGGACCAGGGGTAATGATAGCGACACCGGGGATCTGTTGGACCAGGGGTAATGATAGAGACACCAGGGATCTGTTGGACCAGGGGTAATGATAGAGACACCAGGGATCTGTTGGACCAGGGGTAATGATAGAGAGACACCAGGGGTAATGATAGAGACACCCGGGATCTGTTGGACCAGGGGTAATGATAGAGACACCAGGGGTAATGAGAGACACCAGGGATCTGTTGGACCAGGGGTAATGAGAGAGACACCAGGGAGCCTTTGGACCAGGGGTAATAGGAGAGAGACACCCGGGATCTGTTGGACCAGGGGTAATGATAGAGACACCAGGGGTAATGAGAGAGACACCCGGGATCTGTTGGACCAGGGGTAATGATAGAGACACCAGGGGTAATGAGAGAGACACCAGGGAGCCTTTGGACCAGGGGTAATGATAGAGACATCAGGGGTAATGAGAGAGACACCAGGGAGCCTTTGGACCAGGGGTAATGATAGAGACACCAGGGGTAATGAGAGACACTCACTGTGAATGGTCTGGGTGTAGCTGGTGCAGAGGAGTCAGGCGCAGGAGAGCAGAGATGGGTACCACCAAGTAACTTTACTCAAAACACACGTACTCATTACAATGAGAAATAACCAAGCCCACAAAACGGACCAAAAACACAAAACAATCACGCACAACAAACATGGAGAAAACAGAGAGTTAAATCAATTGAAACCAGGTGTGTGTAAAACAAAGACAAAACAAATGGAAAATGAAAAGTGGATCGGCAATGGCTAGAAGACCAGTGATGTCGACCTGCCGAACGCCGCCCGAACAAAAGAGAGGGACCGACTTCGGCGGAAGTCGTGACACTCATCACTAAATCTACTTGTGGACCTGAGTGGCACAGCGGTCTATGGTACTGCATCTCAGTGCTTGAGGTGTCACTACAGACATCCTGGTTCGAATCCAGGCTGTAGCACAACCGGCCGTGATTGGGAGTGTCATAGGGCGGCGCACAATTGGCCCAGCGTCGTCCGGGTTTTACCTGTTTAGGCCATCATTGTTAATAAGAATTTATTCTTAACTGCCTTGCCTAATTACAAGGTGTGTGTGTGTGTGTTGCAGGGCTACAGGTGGTGATGTGTTTGACTGGATTCTGGACCAGGGGAATTACACAGAGAGAGATGCCTGCAACGTGATCAGACAGGTTCTAGAGGCCGTATCCTATCTACACTCACTCAACATCGTACACAGGAACCTCAAGGTAGGTAAAAGGGGGTTTGTGTGTGTAAAACCAAGAGAGGCTAAACCCTTGAGGAGTCCCTCCTAACGTTAAAGTATCCCTCCCCTCATCTTGCCCAAAGCTAAATCTCCTCTATTTAGTAAACACAGGGACTACGGTTACATGCACACTATAATATGATTATTGTGAGTAGTCCGATTGATATGATCATTTGTTTAAAACGTTTTACCTTCTTTGCAAGAAGAGCGATTTTCCCTAGTAATTGTTTACATGGACACATCTACAATCAGGCTTCCTAAAGGGACTTAAAATCGCCAAATAAAAAAATAAACCTTCTACCACAGCAACCAAAGTGAAAACAATTTAAAAAGATGAATACTTTCAGTTTTTCCCAACTCTCTTCACTCGCGCCATAAGAGGGAGGTTAGCGCTACCGGTGCTGGCACATGCGCAGGTCGAACACACCTCTGGAACGACGATTAAGCTGATCACTTCCTAAACATTTGAAAGATTGCTCAGAAAACCATGGGTTTTAAACGGCTTACTTCGATTTTGACCTGACGCCGATTAAGATAAGCAGAGTAAAGTGTTTACATGACTAGTGCCGTACTCTGCCTTCTGCCGTAATCAGTTTAATATTGAATTATTAGTGTGCATGTAAACGAATTCAGTCTCTTTTGGGACACATAGAAGAGAGATGCTGTTAACTACACACACACACACACACACACACACACACACACACAGACACACACACACACACACACAGCGTCATCAACATGCTTCACTGATGAAGCGTACGTACATACCCCAACCAGAAGCCATGGATTACAGGCAACATCCGCACTGAGCTAAAGGCTAGAGCTGCCGCTTTCAAGGAGCGGGACACTAATCCGGACGCTTATAAGAAATCTCGCTACGCCCTCCGACAAACCATCAAACATGCAAAGCGTCAATATAGGACCAAGATCAAATCCTACTACACCGGCTCTGACGCTCATCGGATGTGACAGGGCTTGCAAACTATCACGAATTACAAAGGGAAGCCCAGCCGCGAGCTGTCCAGTGACGCAAGCCTACCAGATGAGATAAATACCGTCTATGCTAATTTCTAGGCTAGCAACACTGAACCATGCATGAGAGCACCAGCTGTTCTGGACGACTGTGTGATCATGCTTTCCGTAGACAATGTGAATAAGACCTTAAAATTCACAAGGCCGCAGGGCCAGACGGATTACCAGGATGTATACTCAGTGTCTTCACTAACATTTTCAAACTTTCCCTGACCCAGTCTGAAATACCTACATGTTTCAAGCAGACCACCATAGTCCCTGTGTCTAAGAACGCCAAGGTAACCTGTCTAAATGACTATCGCCCCGTAGCCATGAAATGCTTTGAAAGGCTGGTCATGGCCTCACATCAACACCATCATCCCCAGACTCCCTGGACCCACTCCAATTCGCATACCGCCCCAACAGAACCAGGGTAAAGATATGAAGCTCTCTACCTGCTCCAGTGTGTGTGTGTGTGTGTGTGTGTGTGTGTGTGTGTGTGTGTGTGTGTGTGTGTGTGTGTGTGTGTGTGTGTGTGTGTGTGTGTGTGTGTGTGTGTGTGTGTGTGTGTGTTTTGTGGTTCTACAGTTGGAGAACCTGATGTACTACACAGAGAACAATCACAACAAAGTGGTTCTGCGGGATTTCTACCTGTCCAAGTTTGAGAACGGTTCCATCACAGAACCCTGTGGAACACCGGAGTACCTGGGTAGAGTACCTCTCTCTCTCTCCCCTCTTTCTGCTCTTCTCCTCTCCGTATCTCCCTTCTTTCCTCCTCCCTCTCCCCTCTCCTCCAGTCCTCTATCTACAATAAAGGGAAGCTCAGTCATTCACACCAGAGACTAGTTACATTAATCAGATAAATAATGAGAGTTGGAGGAAGGGAGGGAGGGAAATAAATGAAATGAACTGAAAAAAAAATAAGAGCGGAAATAAAGGAGGGCCGAGAGGGAAGAGAGAGAGGAGAGAGAGGAGAGAGAGAGGAGAGAGAGAGGAGAGAGAGGAGAGAGAGAGGAGAGAGAGGAGAGAGATGAGAGAGAGAGGAGAGAGAAGAGAGAGAGAGGAGAGGAGAGAGAGAGGAGAAGGAGAATGCAGACTGATTCATCTAGCTGATGATTAATGAAGCAAGTGTGTTGTTTACTCTCTGTTCCCCTCCTCTCTATCAGCCCTTAACCTTCTCTCTGTTCCCCTCCTCTCTATCAGCCCTTAACCTTCTCTCTGTTCCCTTCCTCTCTATCAGCCCTTAACCTTCTCTCTGTTCCCCCACCTATCTATCACCTCTTAACCTTGTATCTCTTTCTCTCTCTCACTCTCTCTCAATTCAATTTCAACTCTTTCTCTCTCAGCTCCAGAAGTTGTGGCCAGACATCGGTACGGTCGACCAGTGGACTGTTGGGCGGTAGGGGTCATCATGTATATACTGTGAGTGTTCATAAAGGAGTTATAACATGTCGGCTACATACTGTGAGTGTTCATAGAGGAGTTATAACATGTCGGCTACATACTGTGAGTGTTCATAGAGGAGTTATAACATGTCGGCTACATACTGTGAGTGTTCATAGAGGAGTTATAACATGTCGGCTACATACTGTGAGTGTTCATAGAGGAGTTATAACATGTCGGCTACATACTGTGAGTGTTCATAGAGGAGTTATAACATGTCGGCTACATACTGTGAGTGTTCAGAGAGGAGATATAACATGGCGGCTACATACTGTGAGTGTTCATAGAGGAGTTATAACATGTCGGCTACATACTGTGAGTGTTCATAGAGGAGTTATAACATGTTCGGCTACATACTGTGAGTGTTCATAGAGGAGTTATAACATGTCGGCTACATACTGTGAGTGTTCAGAGAGGAGATATAACATGGCGGCTACATACTGTGAGTGTTCATAGAGGAGTTATAACAAGGGGAACTCTGGGTCTCAACTTACTGAATAGTAGAATACACAAAGAGCAAGTTAGAAATTTGGTTGGGCATCAGCAATGTTTCAGCTAATTTGTTGTTATTTTTAAGTATTGGTTTCAATAGTTGATTTTTTTTCTAAGAGGTTGTCAGTTGGCTAGGCTCTCTGCAAGGCTTTGTATGTCTTACCTATCATATAAGTATCATTTTCTGACTCCAATAGAAATTATTAAAGATCTAAATTTCACTTTTAAGTTGCATGCACTTGAAAATATCTACATTGGTCAAATTGCTTTTTAATTCTGTCATGGAAATAATTGTATTTCCTATTACCAAGTAATTTTACGGTTTCTAAATGACTTGGTCACATAGACGACGCAAGACGGCCGGACTGAACACAGCTATGTAGACCACCTCAAGATAAAAACGTAATATTCAATATCGGTATGTTAGACTAACTATTAGCACTACACAATCTGGTGGGTAATAACCTTCAATCTGGATAACAACACAAAACAAATCATAAGACTAGAGAAATGTATCAACAAATATTACGAAAACAAGTAACACCCAAACATGACGGAGAGTAAGACAGGGGAACCCATCACAACATGACGGAGAGTAAGACAGGGGAACCCATCTCAACATGACGGAGAGTAAGACAGGGGAACCCATCTCAACATCACGGAGAGTAAGACAGGGGAACCCATCTCAACATGACGGAGAGTAAGACAGGGGAACCTATTTCAACATGACGGAGTAAGACAGGGGAACCCATCTCAACATGACAGAGAGTAAGACAGGGGAACCCCTCTCAACATGACGGAGAGTAAGACAGGGGAACCCAACATGATGTAGAGTAAGACAGGGGAACCCATCTCAACATGACAGAGAGTAAGACAGGGGAACCCATCTCAACATGACAGAGAGAAAGACAGGGGAACCCATCTCAACATGATGGAGAGTAAGACAGGGGAACCTATTTCAACATGACAGAGAGTAAGACAGGGGAACCCATCTCAACATGACAGAGAGTAAGACAGGGGAACCCATCTCAACATCACGGAGAGTAAGACAGGGGAACCTATCTCAACATGACAGAGAGTAAGACAGGGGAACCCATCTCAACATGACGGAGAGTAAGACAGGGGAACCCATCTCAACATGACAGAGAGTAAGACAGGGGAACCCATCTCAACATGACAGAGAGAAAGACAGGGGAACCCATCTCAACATGATGGAGAGTAAGACAGGGGAACCTATTTCAACATGACGGAGAGTAAGACAGGGGAACCCATCTCAACATGACAGAGAGTAAGACAGGGGAACCCATCTCAACATGACAGAGAGTAAGACAGGGGAACCCATCTCAACATCACGGAGAGTAAGACAGGGGAACCTATTTCAACATGACAGAGAGTAAGACAGGGGAACCCATCTCAACATCACGGAGAGTAAGACAGGGGAACCCATCTCAACATGACGGAGAGTAAGACAGGGGAACCCCTCTCAACATGACGGAGTAAGACAGGGGAACCCCTCTCAACATGACGGAGTAAGACAGGGGAACCTATTTCAACATCACGGAGAGTAAGACAGGGGAACCCATCTCAACATGACGGAGAGTAAGACAGGGGAACCCATCTCAACATGACGGAGAGTAAGACAGGGGAACCCATCTCAACATGACAGAGAGTAAGACAGGGGAACCCATCTCAACATGACGGAGAGTAAGACAGGGGAACCCATCTCAACATGACGGAGAGTAAGACAGGGGAACCCATCTCAACATGACAGAGAGTAAGACAGGGGAACCCATCTCAACATGACGGAGAGTAAGACAGGGGAACCCATCTCAACATGACGGAGAGTAAGACAGGGGAACCCATCTCAACATGACGGAGAGTAAGACAGGGGAACCCATCTCAACATGACGGAGAGTAAGACAGGGGAACCCATCTCAACATGACGAAGAGAGTAAGACAGGGGAACCCATCTCAACATGACGAAGAGAGTAAGACAGGGGAACCCCTCTCAACATCACGGAGAGTAATGATTAGTCCTGTCCCCAGTAGTAACTCATCATAATGATTAGTCCTGTCCCCATTAATAACTCATCATAATGATTAGTCCTGTCCCCATTAATAACTCATCATAATGATTAGTCCTGTCCCCAGTAGTAACTTATCATAATGATTAGTCCTGTCCCCATTAATAACTCATCATAATGATTAGTCCTGTCCCCAGTAGTAACTTATCATAATGATTAGTCCTGTCCCCATTAATAACTCATCATAATGATTAGTCCTGTCCCCAGTAGTAACTTATCATAATGATTAGTCCTGTTCCCATTAATAACTCATCATAATGATTAGTCCTGTCCCCAGTAATAACTCATCATAATGATTAGTCCTGTCCCCATTAATAACTCATCATAATGATTAGTCCTGTCCCCAGTAGTAACTCATCATAATGATTAGTCCTGTCCCCAGTAGTAACTTATCATAATGATTAGTCCTGTCCCCAGTAATAACTCATCATAATGATTAGTCCTGTCCCCAGTAATAACTCATAATTATTAGTAAATAAATTGATTACATCAGTATGTGTACAGTTTGAGAATGACTTCTGCAAATGTGTCTGATGGAAATGATCTGTGGATTTCATGTTTTGTCACCGTTCATAATCTCTCTCTCCATCATCCCTCTCTCAGTCTGTCGGGGAATCCTCCGTTCTACGACGAGACAGAAGAAGAGAACACAGACCTTCACAACCGGATAATCTTCTGTCGTATCGTAGCCGGGGAGTTTGAGTTCGACGCTCCTTACTGGGACTACATCTCTGTTCCAGGTACACGACACACACACATACTGTGATATATGGTTGTCTTGCCTACCTTAGTTCAATGCCCTGACTGGAGACTGTGATATGTGGTTGTCTTGCCTACCTTAGTTCAATGCCCTGACTGGAGACTGTGATATGTGGTTGTCTTGCCTACCTTAGTTCAATGCCCTGACAGGAGACTGTGATATGTGGTTGTCTTGCCTACCTTAGTTCAATGCCCTG
The DNA here is from genome assembly GCA_030435695.1 of Brachymystax lenok tsinlingensis. Lineage (NCBI taxonomy): Eukaryota > Metazoa > Chordata > Actinopteri > Salmoniformes > Salmonidae > Brachymystax > Brachymystax lenok. The sequence continues at coordinate 2,256,680 of CM059802.1, forward strand.
ACTGGAGACTGTGATATGTGGTTGTCTTGCCTACCTTAGTTCAATGCCCTGACAGGAGACTGTGATATGTTATTGTCTTGCCTACCTTAGTTCAATGCCCTGACTGGAGACTGTGATATGTGGTTGTCTTGCCTACCTTAGTTCAATGCCCTGACTGGAGACTGTGATATGTTATTGTCTTGCCTACCTTAGTTCAATGCCCTGACTGGAGACTGTGATATGTTATTGTCTTGCCTACCTTAGTTCAATGCCCTGACAGGAGACTGTGATATGTTATTGTCTTGCCTACCTTAGTTCAATGCCCTGACTGGAGACTGTGATATGTGGTTGTCTTGCCTACCTTAGTTCAATGCCCTGACTGGAGACTGTGATATGTGGTTGTCTTGCCTACCTTAGTTCAATGCCCTGACTGGAGACTGTGATATGTTATTGTCTTGCCTACCTTAGTTCAATGCCCTGACTGGAGACTGTGATATGTTATTGTCTTGCCTACCTTAGTTCAATGCCCTGACGGAGACTGTGATATGTGGTTGTCTTGCCTACCTTAGTTCAATGCCCTGACGGAGACTGTGATATGTTATTGTCTTGCCTACCTTAGTTCAATGCCCTGACGGAGACTGTGATATGTTATTGTCTTGCCTACCTTAGTTCAATGCCCTGACTGGAGACTGTGATATGTGGTTGTCTTGCCTACCTTAGTTCAATGCCCTGACTGGAGACTGTGATATGTGGTTGTCTTGCCTACCTTAGTTCAATGCCCTGACTGGAGACGGTGATATGATATTGTCTTGCCTACCTTAGTTCAATGCCCTGACTGGAGACTGTGATATGTTATTGTCTTGCCTACCTTAGTTCAATGCCCTGACGGAGACTGTGATATGTGGTTGTCTTGCCTACCTTAGTTCAATGCCCTGACTGGAGACTGTGATATGTGGTTGTCTTGCCTACCTTAGTTCAATGCCCTGACTGGAGAAAGTGATATGTTAATGTCTTGCCTACCTTAGTTCAATGCCCTGACTGGAGACTGTGATATGTGGTTGTCTTGCCTACCTTAGTTCAATGCCCTGACTGGAGACTGTGATATGTTATTGTCTTGCCTACCTTAGTTCAATGCCCTGACTGGAGACTGTGATATGTGGTTGTCTTGCCTACCTTAGTTCAATGCCCTGACTGGAGAAAGTGATATGTTAATGTCTTGCCTACCTTAGTTCAATGCCCTGACTGGAGACTGTGATATGTGGTTGTCTTGCCTACCTTAGTTCAATGCCCTGACTGGAGACTGTGATATGTTATTGTCTTGCCTACCTTAGTTCAATGCCCTGACTGGAGACTGTGATATGTTATTGTCTTGCCTACCTTAGTTCAATGCCCTGACTGGAGACTGTGATATGTTATTGTCTTGCCTACCTTAGTTCAATGCCCTGACTGGAGACTGTGATATGTTATTGTCTTGCCTACCTTAGTTCAATGCCCTGACTGGAGACTGTGATATGTTATTGTCTTGCCTACCTTAGTTCAATGCCCTGACTGGAGACTGTGATATGTGGTTGTCTTGCCTACCTTAGTTCAATGCCCTGACTGGAGACTGTGATATGTTATTGTCTTGCCTACCTTAGTTCAATGCCCTGACTGGAGACTGTGATATGTGGTTGTCTTGCCTACCTTAGTTCAATGCCCTGACTGGAGACTGTGATATGTTATTGTCTTGCCTACCTTAGTTCAATGCCCTGACTGGAGACTGTGATATGTTATTGTCTTGCCTACCTTAGTTCAATGCCCTGACGGAGACTGTGATATGTGGTTGTCTTGCCTACCTTAGTTCAATGCCCTGACTGGAGACTGTGATATGTGGTTGTCTTGCCTACCTTAGTTCAATGCCCTGACTGGAGACTGTGATATGTGGTTGTCTTGCCTACCTTAGTTCAATGCCCTGACTGGAGACTGTGATATGTGGTTGTCTTGCCTACCTTAGTTCAATGCCCTGACTGGAGACTGTGATATGTGGTTGTCTTGCCTACCTTAGTTCAATGCCCTGACTGGAGACTGTGATATGTGGTTGTCTTGCCTACCTTAGTTCAATTCCCTGACTGGAGACTGTGATATGTGGTTGTCTTGCCTACCTTAGTTCAATGCCCTGACTGGAGACTGTGATATGTGGTTGTCTTGCCTACCTTAGTTCCGTGATTAGTCGCTCTGGATGAGACGATTGTCTGCTAAATCAGTGTTTCCCAACTCCGGTCCTCCAGTACCCCCAAGAGTTCACATTTTTGTTGTATCCCTGGACGAACGAACCTCATTGAACTCATCGAGGTTCTTGATGATTAGTTGACAACTTTCTTGTGCTTGTCCAGGGTTTCAATAAACATGTGTAGGGTACTTGAGGACCAAGGTTGGAAACCCCTGTGATAAATTACCAAAATGTTAAAATGTAGAGACAGCCACTAGAAGGGGTAATGTACTGCAGGTCCACTAGAGGGGGTAATGTAGGGACAGCCACTAGAAGGGGTAATGTACTGCAGGTCCACTAGAGGGGGTAATGTAGGGACAGCCACTAGAAGGGGTAATGTACTGCAGGTCCATTAGAGGGGGTAATGTAGGGACAGCCACTAGAGGGGGTAATGTACTGCAGGTCTACAAGAGGGGGTAATGTACTGCAGGTCCACTAGAAGGGGTAATGTACTGCAGGTCCACTAGAGGGGGTAATGTACTGCAGGTCCACTAGAGGGGGTAGTGTACTGCAGGTTCACTAGAGGGGGTAATGTAGTGCAGGTCCACTAGAGGGGGTAATGTAGTGCAGGTCCACTAGAGGGGGTAATGTAGTGCAGGTCCACTAGAGGGTAATGTAGTGCAGGTCCACTAGAGGGGTAATGTACTGCAGGTCCACTAGAGGGGGTAGTGTACTGCAGGTCCACTAGAGGGGGTAATGTACTGCAGGTCCACTAGAGGGGGTAATGTACTGCAGGTCCACTAGAGGGGGTAGTGTACTGCAGGTCCACTAGAGGGGGTAATGTAGTGCAGGTCCACTAGAGGGGGTAATGTAGTGCAGGTCCACTAGAGGGGGTAATGTAGTGCAGGTCCACTAGAGGGGGTAATGTAGTGCAGGTCCACTAGAGGGGGTAATGTAGTGCAGGTCCACTAGAGGGGGTAATGTAGTGCAGGTCCACTAGAGGGGGTAATGTACTGCAGGTCCACTAGAGGGGGTAACGTAGTGCAGGTCCACTAGAGGGGGTAACGTAGTGCAGGTCCACTAGAGGGGGTAATGTACTGCAGGTCCACTAGAGGGGGTAGTGTACTGCAGGTCCACTAGAGGGGGTAATGTACTGCAGGTCCACTAGAGGGGGTAGTGTACTGCAGGTCCACTAGAGGGGGTAGTGTACTGCAGGTCCACTAGAGGGGGTAATGTAGTGCAGGTCCACTAGAGGGGGTAATGTAGTGCAGGTCCACTAGAGGGGGTAATGTACTGCAGGCCCACTAGAGGGGGTAATGTAGTGCAGGTCCACTATAGGGGGTAATGTAGTGCAGGTCCACTAGAGGGGGTAATGTACTGCAGGTCCACTAGAGGGGGTAGTGTAGTGCAGGTCCACTAGAGGGGGTAATGTAGTGCAGGCCCACTAGAGGGGGTATTGTAGTGCAGGTCCACTAGAGGGGGTAATGTACTGCCGGTCCACTAGAGGGGGTAGTGTACTGCAGGTCCACTAGAGGGGGTAATGTAGTGCAGGTCCACTAGAGGGGGTAGTGTACTGCAGGTCCACTAGAGGGGGTAATGTACTGCAGGTCCACTAGAGGGGGTAATGTAGTGCAGGTCCACTAGAGGGGGTAATGTACTGCAGATACATAACAATGGCTTACTGTACTGCACATCCTCTCTCCCCCTCGCTCCTGCCCCCGCTCTCTCCCCTCCCTCCTGCCCCCTCTCTCTCCCCTCCCTCCTGCCCCCTCTCTCTCCCCCTCCCTCCTGCCCCATCAACCCCCACCCCTCCTGCCCCCTCTCAGCTAAGGAGTTAGTGTGTAGACTGATGGAGGTGGACCAGATGCTGAGAATCACAGCTGCAGATGCTCTCTTACACAAGTGGTGAGCACACACACACACTAATACACGCACACACACACACACACTAATACACACACACTAATACACACACACACACACACACACACACTAATACACACACACTAATACACACACACACACACAGACACACACACACACTATTTGGTAAACAGAGTGTGGTCATGATAATATTAAAGAGACACTGCTTCCCACACACAGGCTAACTGAATGTTGTCATTAACATGTTTCTGTCTGTCAGGATTGCTGGTAACGGGGCCTCAGAGAAGAACCTGAAGGATGGAGTGTGTGCCCAGTTCGAGAAGAACTTTGCTAAGGCCAAGTGGCGGGTAAGAATCCTCCTCCCGTTCATACATGTTTTACTCTTTTGGTGCTTTCAAGACAACTGGGATCTCTAAGAAACAAAGTCAAATCATGACATAACTGGGAACTCTAAGAAACAAGGTCAAATCATGACGTAACTGGGAACTCTAAGAAACAAGGTCAAATCATGACATAACTGGGAACTCTAAGAAACAAGGTCAAATCCTGATGTCAGTGATCTTCAGGTTGGAAAGCCGGAGCTCTAGGATAACCGTTCGGGAAAGATTTTTCCAAGTCGGAACTAATCTTTTCCCCCAGAGTTCCCAGTGGTCTTGAAGGCAACGTTAGTCCTAATGTATGCCCTCTGCTGTTCCAGTTCTTATCCTCTAGCCCAGGCCTGGGCTACTCCAGTCCTCTAGCCCAGGCCTGGCCTACTCCAGTCCTCTAGCCCAGGCCTGGCCTACTCCAGTCCTCTAGCTGGTACTAATGCTCATAACAAGTTCCCCTCATGAGAAAAATATTTGAATTGACTTACCTGGATTCAATTGATGACGATTGTGATGATGATGATGGTCATGATGATGATGATTAAATTGTTGTTTCCAGAGAAGGCTGGTGGGCAAACATTTAGGATGACATGCTCATTGCTGGAATGGAAAGAACGGAAAGGTATCAAACACGTCAAACACGATGAGCCGGTCCTCCCAGATTACACGTTACAATGAGCCTGTCCTCCCAGATTACACGTTACAATGAGCCTGTCCTCCCAGATTACACGTTACAATGAGCCTGTCCTCCCAGATTACATGTTATAATGAGCCTGTCCTCCCAGATTACACGTTACAATGAGCCTGTCCTCCCAGATTACATGTTACAATGAGCCTGTGTTCCCAGATTACACGTTACAATGAGCCTGTCCTCCCAGATTACACATTACAATGAGCCTGTCCTCTTAGATTACACGTTACAACAAGCCTATCCTCCCAGATTAAACGTTACAATGAGCCTGTCTTCCTAGATTACAGGTTACAATGAGCCGGTCCTCCCAGATTACACGTTACAATGAGCCTGTTCTCCCAGATTACACGTTACAATGAGCCTGTCCTCCTAGATTACACGTTACAACAAGCCTATCCTCCCAGATTACACGTTACAATGAGCCTGTCCTCCTAGATTACACGTTACAACGAGCCTATCCTCCCAGATTATACGTTACAACAAGCCTATCCTCCCAGATTATACGTTACAATGAGCCTGTCCTCCCAGATTACACGTTACAATGAGCCTGTCCTCCCAGATTACATGTTATAATGAGCCTGTTCTCCCAGATTACACGTTACAATGAGCCTGTACTCCTATATTACACGTTACAATGAGCCTATCCTCCCAGATTACACATTACAATGAGCCTGTCCTCCTAGATTACACGTTACAACAAGCCTATCCTCCCAGATTATACGTTACAACAAGCCTATCCTCCCAGATTACACGTTACAATGAGCCTATCCTCCCAGATTACACATTACAATGAGCCTGTCCTCCCAGATTACACGTTACAATGAGCCTGTCCTCCCAGGTTACATGTTATAATGAGCCTGTCCTCCCAGATTACACGTTACAATGAGCCTGTCCTCCCAGATTACACGTTACAATGAGCCTGTGTTCCCAGATTATACGTTACAATGAGCCTGTCCTCCTAGATTACACGTTACAATAAGCCTGTTCTCCCAGATTACACGTTACAATGAGCCTGTCCTCCTAGATTACATGTTACAACAAGCCTATCCTCCCAGATTACACGTTACAATGAGCCTGTCCTCCTAGATTACACGTTACAACGAGCCTATCCTCCCAGATTATACGTTACAACAAGCCTATCCTCCCAGATTATACGTTACAATGAGCCTGTCCTCCTAGATTACACGTTACAACGAGCCTATCCTCCCAGATTATACGTTACAACAAGCCTATCCTCCCAGATTATACGTTACAATGAGCCTGTCCTCCTAGATTACACGTTACAACGAGCCTATCCTCCCAGATTATACGTTACAACAAGCCTATCCTCCCAGATTACACGTTACAATGAGCCTATCCTCCCAGATTATACGTTACAACAAGCCTATCCTCCCAGATTATACGTTACAACGAGCCTGTCCTCCTAGATTATACGTTACAATGAGCCTATCCTCCCAGATTATACATTACAACAAGCCTATCCTCCCAGATTATACGTTACAACGAGCCTGTCCTCCTAGATTATACGTTACAATGAGCGTGTCCTCCTAGATTATCACCCACCAGCCTCCTTTGGTTGTTTTCTAAGGCTGATGATTAGGATGAAGGATATCCGGGAGGATATAGTGACGTACTGTCGTAGCAGCGTGATTAACCCCTCCTAACCCTCTTGTCTCCCCTGCATGTGGTTCCCAGGAACTGAAGGTACAGTAGTAGCTATCTCTCTATGTATCTGGAGACACACCAATCACTCTTCACTCATTTCTGACGGTCTGCTAATCTCACGGGCTAATCATGTCATTATTCTAAAAGAGATACCTGGCTGAACACCAGCTGAAGACGCCATTTGGGGGGCATACCTAGGAGTCTCAAAGGAGATTCAAATGAACACCATCATATTGTTTCTGTTACCATGAGAGAGGAACACAGAGAGAGGAACACAGAGAGAGGGAACACAGAGAGAGGGGAACACAAAGAGAGAGGGGAACACAGAGAGAGGGAGAGAGAGGAACACAGAGAGAGGAACACAGAGAGAGGGAGGGGAACACAGAGAGAGGGAACACAGAGAGAGGGAGAGAGAGGAACACAGAGAGAGAGGAACACAGAGAGAGGGAGAGAGAGGAACACAGAGAGAGAGGAACACAGAGAGAGGAACACAAAGAGAGAGGGGAACACAGAGAGAGGGAACACAGAGAGAGGGAACACAGAGAGAGGGGAACACAAAGAGAGAGGGAGAGAGAGGAACACAGAGAGAGGAACACAGAGAGAGGGAGGGGAACACAAAGAGAGAGGGGAACACAGAGAGAGGGAACACAGAGAGAGGGGAACACAAAGAGAGGGAGAGAGAGGAACACAGAGAGAGGAACACAGAGAGAGGGAGGGGAACACAGAGAGAGGGAACACAGAGAGAGGGAGAGAGAGGAACACAGAGAGAGAGGAACACAGAGAGAGGGAGAGAGAGGAACACAGAGAGAGAGGAACACAGAGAGTGGAACACAGAGATAGAGGGGAACAGAAAGAGGGGAACACAGAGAGAGGGAACACAGAGAGAGGGAACACAGAGAGAGGGGAACACAAAGAGAGAGGGAGAGAGAGGAACACAGAGAGAGGAACACAGAGAGAGGGAGGGGAACACAAAGAGAGAGGGGAACACAGAGAGAGGGGAACACAGAGAGAGGGGAACACAAAGAGAGGGAGAGAGAGGAACACAGAGAGAGGAACACAGAGAGAGGGAGGGGAACACAGAGAGAGGGAACACAGAGAGAGGGAGAGAGAGGAACACAGAGAGAGAGGAACACAGAGAGAGGGAGAGAGAGGAACACAGAGAGAGAGGAACACAGAGAGAGGAACACAGATAGTGGAACACAGAGAGAGAGGGGAACAGGAGGAGGGGAACACAGAGAGAGGAGAACAGAGAGAGAGGGGAACAGAAAGAGGGGAACACAGAGAGAGGAACACAGATAGTGGAACACAGAGAGAGAGGGGAACAGGGAAAGGGGAACACAGAGAGAGGAACACAGAGAGAGAGAGGAATACAGAGAGAGAGGAACACAGAGAGAGAGGAACACAGAGAGAGAGGGGAACACAGAGAGAGGAACACAGATAGTGGAACACAGAGAGAGAGGGGAACAGGGAAAGGGGAACACAGAGAGAGGAACACAGAGAGAGAGAGGAATACAGAGAGAGAGGAACACAGAGAGCGAGGGGAACAGAGAGAGAGGGGAACAGAAAGAATTGAACACAGAGAGAGGGGAACACAGAGAGCGAGGGGAACAGAAAGAGTTGAACACAGAGAGAGGGGAACACAGAGAGAGAGGGGAACACAGAGAGAGAGGAACACAGAGAGAGAGGAACACAGAGAGAGAGGAACACAGAGAGAGGAACACAGAGAGAGGGGAACACAGAGAGAGGGGAACACAGAGAGAGGGGAACACAGAGAGAGGAACACAGAGAGAGGAACACAGAGAGAGAGGGGAACACATAGAGAGGAACACAGAGAGAGAGGGGAACACGGAGAGAGAGGGGAACACAGAGAGAGAGGGGAACACAGAGAGAGAGGGGAACACAGAGAGAGAGGGGAACACAGAGAGAGGGGCACACAGAGAGAGAGGGGAACACAGAGAGAGGAACACAGAGAGAGAGGAACACAGAGAGAGAAGGGAACACACAGAGAGGGGAACACAGAGAGAGAGGGGAACACAGAGAGAGAGGAACACAGAGAGAGGAACACAGAGAGAGGAACACAGAGAGAGGGAACACAGAGAGAGGGGAACACAAAGAGAGAGGGGAACACAGAGAGAGGAACACAGAGAGAGAGGGGAACACATAGAGAGGAACACAGAGAGAGAGGGGAACACGGAGAGAGAGGGGAACACAGAGAGAGAGGGGAACACAGAGAGAGAGGGGAACACAGAGAGAGGGGCACACAGAGAGAGAGGGGAACACAGAGAGAGGAACACAGAGAGAGAGGAACACAGAGAGAGAGGGGAACAGAGTTGATAATGTCTGACTGGTGAGATGAAGTCTCTCTCTTCCCTAAACCCATCCCACTCTGATCCAGCCCACCGTCACTCAGCCAATCCCAGAAGAGTTCCATCCGCTCTGCCCCGCTCCTCTTCTTCGGGTGCATCTCAAGTGACTTCCTTTCCTTGATTCCTTTCCTTCATCTGCACTGATCTAGGGAACACGGGTTAGATGACTTTGAAGTCTTAGAAGGCAGGGCCAGGGTTCGAGTTTTAGATTATCAGTAACACTGGCCACAGCCCTTCAACGTTACTGCAAGTCTCTGCCGGCAGCTAGCCACCTGACTGACTGACATACAGTACCAGTCAAAGGTTTGGACACACCCACTCATTCAAGGGTTTTTCTTTATTTTTACTATTTTCTACATTGTAGAAAGTGTGCAGCGCTGTCATCAAGGCAAAGGGCGGCTACTTTGAAGAATCTCAAATATACTTTGATTTGTTTCATCGTCTTTTTGGTTACTACATGAATCCATATGTGTTATTTCATAGTTTTGATGTCTTCACTGTTATTCTAAAATAAAGAAAAATCCCTTTTTTCCAAACTTTTGACTAGAACTGTATGAGAGAGTTGGTTTTGGTTTGTCTGGGGGATGCCTGTAGACAAGGCAGGAGTCCCGGGTTTTAAATATGGCCTTTTGTCCGGCATCTAACAAACACAGCATCGTCTCTGACTTTAGTTGCCTACCTGAGCCAAATGTGAGCTGTGGTAGTTTGTTTCAGGCCTATGGCCCTCATGCCTGCGTCTTGAGAGGGCAGAGTTAGCTGTCTGAGAGAGTGGTGTATATGCTGCTAAAAGACCAATCAGGAGACAGCAGAACATAACCAACCAACCACTGGTCAGGATTCACTAAGAGACAGGAGAACATAACCAACCAACCACTGGTCAGGATTCACTAAGAGACAGCAGAACATAACCAACCAACCACTGGTCAGGATTCACTCATTCACAAAGAGACAGGAGAACATAACCAGCCAACCACTGGTCAGGATTCACTCATTCACTAAGAGACAGGAGAACATAACCAGCCAACCACTGGTCAGGATTCACTCATTCACAAAGAGACAGGAGAACATAACCAGCCAACCACTGGTCAGGATTCACTCATTCACTAAGAGACAGGAGAACATAACCAGCCAACCACTGGTCAGGATTCACTCATTCACAAAGAGACAGGAGAACATAACCAACCAACCACTGGTCAGGATTCACTCATTCACAAAGAGACAGGAGAACATAACCAGCCAACCACTGGTCAGGATTCACTCATTCACAAAGAGACAGGAGAACATAACCAACCAACCACTGGTCAGGATTCACTCATTCACAAAGAGACAGGAGAACATAACCAGCCAACCACTGGTCAGGATTCACTCATTCACTAAGAGACAGGAGAACATAACCAGCCAACCACTGGTCAGGATTCACTCATTCACAAAGAATCGTCTAGAATGTCATTGTATGCTGTAGAGTTAAGATTTCCCTTCACTGGAACTAAGGGGCCCGAACCATGAAAAACAGCCCCAGATCATTATTCCTCCTCCACCAAACTTTACAGTTGGCACTATGCATTGGGGCAGGTAGCATTCTACTGGCATCTGCCAAACCCCAGATTCGTCCGTCGGACTGCCAGATGGTGAAGCGTGATTCTTCCCTCCAGAGAACGCGTTTCCACTGCTCCAGAGTCCAACGGCGGCGAGCTTTACACAACTCCAGCCGACGCTTGGCATTGCGCATGGTGATGTTAGACTTGTGTGCGGCTGCTCGTCCATGGAAACACATTTCATAAAGCTCCGGACGAACAGTTGTTGTGCTGACGTTGCTTCCAGAGGCAGTTTGGAACTCGGTAGTGACTGCTGCGATACGCGCTTCAGCACTTCAGCACTCGGCGGTCCCGTTCTGTGAGCTTGTGTGGCCTACCACTTCGCGGCTGAGCCGTTGTTGCTCCTAGACGTTTCCACTTCACAATAACAGCACTTACAGGCGACCGGGGCAGCTCTAGCAGGGCAGAAATTTGACAAACTGACTTGCTGGAAAGGTGGCATCCTATAACGGTGCCACGTTGAAAGTCACTGAGCTCTTCAGTAAGGCCATTCTACTGCCAATGTTTGTCTATGGAGATTGCATGGCTGTGTGCCATGCATGTTATACACCTGTTAGCAGCGAGTGGCTGAAATAGACAAATCCACTAATCTAATTTTAAGGGGTGTCCACGTACTTGTGTGTATATATAGTGTAGTTACAGCCTTGCGCATCTCTCCGGGTCAGATGAAGGAAAGGAGAACGGTAGAACAGTAGAAAGGTTAAGGGTAGCCTAGCGGTTAGAGCGACAAAGGTGAAAAATCTGTTGACTAGACAAGGAAAGGAGCTGAGGAAAAGAAGGAAGCCACATTTGAGTATTGAGATGCAGTATCCGGCCCAGTCTCATTCCTCTATAGTGGCCCCTGGTTCATTGACCCATACATGTGGTGCTTGAGGAAGAAATCACACAAAAAGTTAGAGAAAGGTGACTGTGTCTGCAGTGTTCGTTACTGCTTTAGTTCAGTGATATCAGTGCTTCACTGCTTAAATATTTGGTCTTAGACACACAGTTTCTCCCAATAAGAGTAATGTTTCTCTCCAGTTCTGGGGTGTATTGTCTGATTACACCCCAGGTCACCTTCACTCCTACCAATGTTTCTCTCTCTCTCTCTCTCTCTCTCTCTCTCTCTCTCTCTCTCTCTCTCTCTCACAGAAAGCGATCAGAGTCACCACCTTCATGCAGCGTCTTCGTGCGTCTGAGACTGCTGCAGCTGAGGTGGAGACAGGAGGGCAGGGGGAAGGAAGGGGTGAGGACCAGGGGGGAGGAGGGCAGAGTGAGCGGGGAAGGGTGACACCAGAAGTGACGGTTGGAACTAATCCGGAGCGTGAGGAGAGGAACGGGGGAGCAGGGATCTCTCTTTCCACCAACAATGAACTGCTCTCCCAGCCTCCCAACCAATCAAATGCCAGCTCCAAACCTCTGCGGGAGGAGCCAGAGAAGCCAGCCGTGAAGAAGACGTCAGGCAAAACGGCCGCCACATTGGGTCAAACCAAAACACCTCCAACCCCCATCGTAACCCCTGACCTCACCAAGCCCCGGGACCCCGTCACTGTCTCTGACCACGACACAGCAGCAGCATCATCGTTGCCTAGCAATGCCGAGAAGAAGCAACCAACCTCTGTCACTCCTGAGACTCCAACGACTCAACCACACAACATGGGCCCAGGCCCTGCTGCTGCAACTACTACTACCGCTGCTGCAGCCAGGCCGGCAGTGCAGGCTCCGGTAGAGGAGAAGAAGCAGGATGGTAGTAGCTGGTGTCAGACCCAGCTCCCTGAGGCTGTAGCTGAGAGGCCTGCTGGAGGTGGGGGAGTGGGGATAGGAACTGGGATTGAGACGGGAGGGGGGAGGGGCGGGTACATTTGGAGCAGGGTCAGGATCAACAGTAAGAACTGGGATAGGGCCAAGAGGTGACGCGAGCCCCATTGGTAGAAACCACAGGGCAGACAGTCACAGTGTAGAGTTCAGCATGTCCAAGGGGGAACCCAAACCGTCCAAGGGGGCTTACAGTTATTCCATAGGGTCCCTGGGACGCTACCCTAGTCTAGACCGACACACCACCGCATACTGCCAGGAGGTGGAGCTAGGGGGGTACGGGGGGTTCCTACTGCTCCTCTCTGTACGGCAGCAGGGGTGGAGGGAGGATGTACGGGGGCCTGGAGCATGGAGGGGTCAGGGTCAGAGGTCGCGGTGACTGCACTGCTGATTGGCAGATGGACAGCGTGATCGAGCAGATCGAGAAGCAAATGGCAGCGGTGCTGGAGAAGATCGAGGGGGACATGCCCTCTCTCCTGGAACAGATCAGTGACTGCCCCCCGCCTCCCGAACCCCCCCGCAGCACACACATCTCCCCCTCCTCACGCTCCCGCTCCTCCCAACACCAACCATCTCACTCCCCCACCTACTCCCTCACCTCTACTGCTACACCCCCACCCCACCCCTCCCCACATCCCCAGGCCACCTCTTCCCTCCCTCCCCCACCTCACCATCCCCCCTCCATCCTACCCGCCTCCTTCCCTACCCACCAGCACCCCTGGTCAGCCAATCGGTGAGCACAAGGAGAGAGACGGACAGAGGGGAGCAGTCCATTCTAGCCAATCCCCATCCCTGAGGCCAGGGAAGGGCCTATGAGGTGGGCAGGACGGGGTTTGGGGTTGTTATGACGTTCCAATATCCACACTAGAACACCTCTTCGATTATAGAATGTCTAATACATTGCTTCATTCTAAGTTGTATGCCACTGGATATTGGAACAGAGCAACAGATGGGTTACTAGAACTAAATCTTCCCTCTCTCATAGTTCAGTAATCTCAGACAACAAAATCTTCCCTCTCTCATATTTCAGTAATCTCAGACAACTAAATCTTCCCTCTCTCATAGTTCAGTAATCTCAGACAACTAAAGTCTTGCGTAATTGGTCAGATGCTCTATGTAATTCTGGGTCCACAAATGTTAAGAGAAGAGATCTGAACGAAGAGAGCCGTAACAGAGATCCACCCTCTCTCTTTGCAAGTTACGGGCAAGTCTATGGCCCTATACGTCCCCTCCTCTTACGGGCAAGTCTTTGTCCCTATACGTACCCTCCTCTTATGGCCAAGTCTATGTCCCTATATGTACCCTCCTCTTACGGCCAAGTCTATGTCCCTATATGTACCCTCCTCTTACTGCCAAGTCTATGTCCCTATATGTACCCTCCTCTTACTGCCAAGTCTATGTCCCTATATGTACCCTCCTCTTACGGCCAAGTCTATGTCCCTATACGTACCCTCCTCTTACGGCCAAGTCTATGTCCCTATATGTACCCTCCTCTTACGGCCAAGTCTATGTCCCAATACGTACCCTCCTCTTACTGCCAAGTCTATGTCCCTATATGTACCCTCCTCTTACGGCCAAGTCTATGTCCCTATACGTACCCTCCTCTTACGGCCAAGTCTATGTCCCAATACGTACCCTCCTCTTACGGGCAAGTCTATGGCCCTATATGTACCCTCCTCTTACGAAATTTGAAAGATGCTAACACCTGCAAAAGATTTGTCCAAAGCAGCGGAACGAATGCTTCTCATTATTTCACGCATTCCGTTGTATCACCTATGGTAGCGTTTGTTTACATACAGATGTTGGATCTTAACTTGATCTCTCTTCGCAGCATCAGGAAATTCAAAGTAGGATTGCAAAATTCCAGGAACTTTCAATAAATTCCCTGATTTTCCAGAAATCCCAATTGGAGGATTCACGGAATCAAGGGGAAATAAGCAGGATTTCGGGAATCCTCCAACCAGGATTTCAGGAAAACCAAGGAATCTATTGAAAGTTCACAGAATGTTGCAACCTTACTCGTGAGTGGTTGAAAATGAGTAGTTCTCTTTCTCTTCATGGGTGGGCAGTCTAGTTTTTGGGATCAAGGGTCTGCTATCAAAATAATGTTCTCTCTCACTCACTCAAAAGCTAGGTCCTACCACTGCAACATTCAAATGTACAAAATGTATCTGAATGCAGCCATACACATCAACAACAACCACTGTTTTATATAGCTTTATAACGCAACAAAAATAACTTAACAAAACCTATATCCCTAATTTCTTCAGACTTCCATAGCTCCCAGGCTCTGGGGCGTTAGAGGGTATCACTGCTCATGACAGCGCCTCAAGTAACTCCTACCCCGAAAAATATTTTTGTCCCAGGAACCGCTCTTCCGCGTCCACAATAATGTCCATCTTCCTGGACTTTCCCTCCAGTCCACTTTCTTTACACGTAACATCCCTGGATCCTGCTGGAGGGAAGCCAACTCTACAGCCTGCATTGAAGGACCTTCCCGACACCATGAAGTCCTCAAGAGTACCTTTCATTCCATCCACCCTTTTCGACAACCTCTGGATATGAAATGTTCTGGACGGCCATGACTTTGGCAACCTCATTCTCTTTCGCCCTCGTTCAAAGATGTAGCTTCATGCTTTTCACCAGGGTTGCAACACTTCACAGCTTCTTCATAACATACACCATGACTTTCTTTTCCACAACTTCTCCATCTGGGATTCCTCCGCCTGCAGACTCTTTCTAAATGTCCAAAGAAATCAAGATCAGCTCACTCCTCACGACCCTCACCGACTCCACTTTACCCACACCTCTCTCCACCATCTTGGATACTTCCAACAGATTTGGCAATTTAGGCCCCAATTGTCCCAGAAACTGGACTCCAGCCAGACACCAGGTATTCTCCACACTAAAAGTCTTCATTCCCATCCCAACTTTGCTTATTTTCCCGTTATTTCTTTTGCAGAGGTCCATTCTTCCTTACTTCCACCGCCATCCGATTAATATTCCACATCCTTCCTTCATCTGAGTCTGTGCTCTCATCTTCTATCAAATGGCATTGTTCTGGTGACCTCGACTCCTGACCCCTCCCCTTCCGTCTCCACAAACCTCTGTCGGGAGTCTTTGACACTCAACAAAAATGACAACTGCTCGTCGTCGTGGGAACCTCCCAATGAAATTATTCCAGACCCAGACGTCATCTTTTTAGGGAGCTGTAATTATGTGACCAAAAATGAATTGCAAGTGAGGGTGAATTTAGCGATGTATTAATGGTTTAACGAGATGATCACATGGCGATAATAAGGATCCTGCCTTTTGAGGCAGAATTTCTAGGCAGGATGTCAGAATTGCAGAATTGCATTAGTGGAAACCAAGACTGTTCTCAGGACAGTGCAGCTAGATTGAGTCCATGCTGCATAATAATTAGTGCAGTCAAACTTTTTTTCATTATGTAATCCATATTTTTTTTTGTGGATGTGTGTACAACAAAAGTTTAACATTCACCTTTTACTACTAGTTCTGTCAAGTCTACATGCAACTGCAAGGCAAAAACAGCTTTCCATTGAAAACGAATGTACTTCTGGTATACCAAAAGGCAATGGCGCTGTCGGTGTGATCGAGGCATAACTCCAACCCTTTTCCTAACCTTAACTCAATTCTCCTAACCTGTTGTAACAGTGCTGCTTCCGTCCCTCTCCTCACCCCTACCTCGGCTCGAACCAGCGACCCTCTGCACACATCGACAACAGTCACCCGCGAAGCACCGTTACCCATCGCTCCACAAAAGCCGCGGCCCCTTGCAGGGCAAAGGGGGAACAACTACTTCAAGGGCTCAGAGCGAGTGACGTCACCGATTGAAAACGCTATTAGCGCGCACCCCGCTAACTAGCTAGTCATTTCACACATGGTTACACTGTCACCAGAAAACCCGCCACGTTAATTAAGTTCCCCTAACCTGACGCAAGAAGTCACTTCTGCTAGTCAAAACCAGCAGACCTTCCCTGAGAACAGTCTTGAATTTCCACTAATGTGATACAGAGTCAAAATTAGGATGTCCCTTTCCTATGTATCCTTCGCCAGGGGAGGCAATTACAACTTGAGGTGCACCCGGGTTTTTAAAAAATCGGAATTAATGGTGGTCAGAAGTCCTCGCTTGGGATAACATTTTCCAGAAGAATAAGGAATAACTTCACGAAATGTAAATTTAAAGTTTATGTTATGTTAAAATATCGGACGTGATTAGCTAGCTAGCAGGCGATCTCCTCCTGCTTATCGGCTGTTTAGAGAATGAACAACTAAACTAATCGTAGATTCAGCAATGTGTCAATTGAATCAAACCCGGAATTGAATTGGTAACTTGCTACCCAGCTAAAGACATGTAGCAAATCGTTTTTTCCCCCTATTTGTTTTCAGGGACTAAAGTGGGCACCTGATTGCGTTTTCACTTCATTGCATTGGCTTGGAAGAAGAAAACAATCCTGCCCGACTCATTTGTAGGTAAGACATCTGATGATGTAGGAAATGCAGCCAGCTGTGTTTCAATCTAGGCCTGCTAGCCAGCCACGTTTATTTCTGCATTTTGCTGATGACTCTGTTTTGCTAGCTAGCTGCATGCGGTACCTAGTTAACGTTAGCTAACTTTCTTTTGCCAATTTCCCTTCCCCTATTGTGTTGCACCATTGGGGTCCGTGTTACTAGTTAAAATTATAGGCTAAGTTATTCTACCCTTACTGTAAACAACTTGACCAAGTCTAAAATATTCAAAACTGTTAACATAATGATTGCACACTAATAAAAGGTAGTTGTGGCTTCAGAAACTTGAACCAGCACTGAAATTTGAGCAGTGAGGATAATTTATCCCCCCCCCTGTCTCTGCTTGTTCCAGGTTGAAGGACATCCCACCCTAACACTCTGTAGATGTAAAGAACTTGTTGTGAACCACCCAGCCACCAGGTTAATCAGCATATCCCAGGGTATTATTCAGAAGTGTCCAACATCACAATGTTAGATAGAAATAGATTCCACCCGTGTTATTGTTTATCGTGCAGATTTGTCAGGACATTGTAACTTAAGAAACCCCATTCTAAAATACAGATGTGATTTCTGTCCCAGTGGATTGAACTGTGTTCAAGTCTTCAATTTAGATGAATTACAATTTGGTGTTAGTGAAGGGCTGGTACAAAAACCTGTAAACTCCTGTCCTGTGAAAAAACCTGGCTGTCATAACTACATTTGCCCTCATGTACTGAACAAGTTTGTGAATGTTGGAGGTTAATCTCCTTGAGATGTCCCTCACTTGGGAATTATTTTCTACAACGGACTGTGTTTAAAGGACTCATGCACAGATACAGGGAAACCAATAAACATTTGAACATTTATTAAAAATGACAAGTGTTGATGTCTCCATGTTTCTGGTTCTGAGGCTGGGCCATCTGGGGTCTACAGTTCATCTGTCCAATCCAGGAGAGAGAAGGGCATCAATGATATTACAATGCTGGATTCATATCATTTAATATATGTTCCTGTTTGATATTTATAATTATAGGTACGGTACTGCATTGTATAGCCTGCAACCACTGCTTCCAGCTTCCCCCTGGGTACGGTACTGCATTTCATAGCCTGCAACCACTGCTTCCAGCTTCCCCCTGGGTACGGTACTGCATTGTATAGCCTGCAACCACTGCTTCCAGCTTCCCCCTGGGTACGGTACTGCATTGTATAGCCTGCAACCACTGCTTCCAGCTTCCCCCTGGGTACGGTACTGCATTGTATAGCCTGCAACCACTGCTTCCAGCTTCCTCCTGGGTACGGTACTGCATTGAATAGCCTGCAACCACCACTTCCAGCTTCCCCCTGGGTACGGTACTGCATTGTATAGCCTACAACCACTGCTTCCAGCTTCCCGCTGGGTACAGTACTGCATTGTATAGCCTGCAACCACTGCTTCCAGCTTCCCCCTGGGTACGGTACTGCATTGTATAGCCTGCAACCACCACTTCCAGCTTCCCCCTGGGTACAGTACTGCATTGTATAGCCTGCAACCACTGCTTCCAGCTTCCCCCTGGGTACGGTACTGCATTGTATAGCCTGCAACCACTGCTTCCAGCTTCCCCCTGGGTACGGTACTGCATTGTATAGCCTGCAACCACTGCTTCCAGCTTCCCCTGGGTACGGTACTGCATTGAATAGCCTACAACCACCACTTCCAGCTTCCTGGGTACGGTACTGCATTGAATAGCCTGCAACCACTGCTTCCAGCTTCCCCCTGGGTACGGTACTGCATTGAATAGCCTGCAACCACCACTTCCAGCTTCCCCCTGGGTACGGTACTGCATTGTATAGCCTACAACCACTGCTTCCAGCTGTCCCCTGGGTACGGTACTGCATTGTATAGCCTGCAACCACTGCTTCCAGCTATCCTAAATATTAAATATTCATTCAAATCCTCCTGCTGCAGGATTATTTTATTCCTTTCGACGAACTGGGTCATATTAAGATCCGACATCTGTAGTCTGTCCACGAAAGATTAAAACAATTCCTTCTACACACGTGGTCTGGTACCTTTTTCCAAACTGTCAATAAGAGAAAGCGAATGGATTCCTGCTCTACTCCTCCTTGTCCTCCTGAAAAGGGTTTTCAACCAACACCTGTCCCCAATAGAAAGGCTACACCGAGTGTACAAAACATTAAGAACACCTTCCTAATATTGAGTTGCACCCCTCCCACCCCCTCCCCCCCTTCTTTTTTACCCTCAGAACAGCCTCAATTCGTCGGGGGCATGGACTCTACAAGATGTCGAAAGCGTTCCGCAGGGATGCTGGCCCATGTTGACTCTAATGCTTCCCCACAGTTGTGTCAAGTTGGCTGGATGTCCTTTGGGTGGTGGACCATTCTTGATAAACACAGGGAAACTGTTGAGCGTGGAAAAACCCAGCAGCGTTGCAGTTCTTGATACAAACTGGTGTGACTGGAACATACTACCGTACCCCGTTCAAAGACACTTAAATATTTTGTCTTGCCCATTCACCCTCTCAGTGGCACACAGACACAATCCATGTCGCTTAAAAATCCTTCTTTAACCCGTCCTCCTCCCCTTCATCTACACTGATTGAAGTGGATTTAACAAGTGACATCAATAAAGGATTTGGTATGTTATTAGGATCCCCGTTAGCTGTTCCTTCCTGGGAAGGGGGTCCACAGGAAGAGTAGCTGCTGCTTTTGCAACAGCTAGACGGGGATCCTAATAACATACCAAAAGATCGTAGCTTTCACCTGGATTCACATGGTCAGTCTATGTCATGGAAGGAGACGGTGTTCTTAATGTTTTGTAAACTCAGTACATGTACAGTGTATTTAACTAGTATTGTTTATCTATTGTTCACCGTGTCATGACTAGTTGATCCCGTGAATACTATATTTTGTTTCTTTCTGGAGACTGTATGTGGTCCCTCTCTGTCTGGCACCCTATTCCCTGTACAGTGCACTACCAGGACCTATTGGTCCAACGTAGTGCACTATTTAGGGAAGAGAGTACAATTTGGAACGTAGTCTCTGAGTTGTGTGTCCGTGTGACAGAATAGACCGGGTTTTGTGCTTTTCTCCTCTACACCCTATCAGCCCTGTTACTATTTTCAGCGCTGTCTGTCTGGCTGCAAGTCTTTCAATTAAAAGTCCAAAAACACGTTTTATTTTAAGTGCTGTGGCTCTCTGATTCTCATGTGTATACTATCTTTGTTCCTTTTCTCTTGATTTGTTGATGTGCATGCCTGTGCTCTCTGCATCTCGTGAGATGTGCCAGAGAAATCCGATATTTACCCTTAACACTACTGTATTGATGACTGTATATACACACACACACACACACACACACACACACACACCAAACAATAGATAATTTGACAGCTATAGTACTCATGGATCATTGCAAGACTGCAGTAACCGAGAAAAGGTCAAAGCCCCAAAGAAATTAGAGTTTTGAGGGTTTTGGGATAAACATTTAAAATAAGTTCTGAGGTAAACACAGGCTTAGGAGATCTTATACGATTTGACTGGGAATGCACATATGCAAAGATGCATATCTGTATTCCCAGTCACGTGAAATCCATAGATTAGGGCCTAATGAATTTATTTCAATTGACTGATTTCTTTACATGAACTGTAACTCAGTAAAATCTTTGAAATTGTTGTGTTTTATATTTTTGTTCAATGTTGTTGATCCATCCTAAGTTTTCTCCTGTCACAGTCATTAAACTGTAACTGTTTTAATGTAACTGTTTTCATGGTGAAATCCCTGAGCGGTTTCCTTCCTCTCTAGCAACTGAGTTAGGAAGGACCCCATTATCTTTGTAGTGACTGGATGTATTGATACACCTGCTGAACTGAAAACGAGGGAAAGCTCGGTATGTTGTTTTGGGAAGTTTATTGAAAAAGTTTGGTTACTAGCTAGCTAGCTTTTGATTTTGGATCCCGTGAGGCGGTTGGCATCAGTTGCTGGGACCGCTACTATCTATCCAGTGATCCTGCCGACCAAGGCTGGGTTTGAGGAGCTATTTGGAGTAGCAACTAGCCTAGCTGCTAGCTAGATGCTTATCAAGCTAGCTCGGTTTTCTTGGATGGCTTTAACGAGGCCCGCGATGTGGTTAGCCATTGTGGCTGGGATCGCGGATTGTCAGAAGTTTACATACACCTTAGCCAAATACATTTCAACTCTGTTTTTCACAATTCCTGACATTTAATCCTAGTAAAAGTTCCCTGTCGTAGGTCAGTTAGGATCACACATTTTTTGTAAGAATGTGAAATGTCAGAACAATAATAGTAGAGAATTATTTTTTTCAGATTTTATTTCTTTCATCACATTCCCACTGGATCAGAAGTTTACATACACTCAATTAGTATTTGGTAGCATTGCCTTTAAATTGTTTAACTTGGGTCGAACTTTTCGGATAGCCTTCCACAAGCTTCCCACAATAAGTTGGGTGAATTTTGGCCCATTCCTCCTGACAGAGCTGGTGTAAGTGAGTCAGGTTTGTAGGCCTCCTTGCTCGCACACGCTTTTTCAGTTCTGCCCACACATTTTCTATAGGATTGAGGTCAGGGCTTTGTGATGGCCACTCCAATACCTTGACTTTGTTGTCCTTAAGCCATTTTGCCACAACTTTGGAAGTATGCTTGGGGTCATTGGCCATTTGGAAAACAGATTTGCGACCAAGCTTTAACTTCCTGACTGATGTCTTGAAATGTTGCTTCAATATATCCACATACATTTCCTGCTTCATGATGCCATCTATTTTGTGAAGTGCACCAGTCCCTCCTGCAGCAAAGCACCCCCACAACATGATGCTGCCACCCCCGTGCTTCACGGTTGGGATGGTGTTCTTCGGCTTGCAAGCCTCCCCCTTTTTCCTCCAAACATAACGATGGTCATTATGACCAAACAGTTCTATTTTTGTTTAATCAGACCAGAGGACATTTCTCCAAAAAGTACGATCTTTGTCCCCATGTGCAGTTGCAAACCGTAGTCTGGATTTTTTTATGACAGTTTTGGAGCAGTGGCTTCCTGTTTGCGGAGCGGCCTTTCAGGTTATGTCGATATAGGACTCGTTTTACTGTGGATAAAGATACTTTTGTACCTGTTTCCACCAGCATCTTCACAAGGTCCTTTGCTGTTGTTCTGGGATTGATTTGCACTTTCCGCACCAAAGTACGTTCATCTCTAGGAGACAGAACGCATCTCCTTCCTGAGCGGTATGACGGCTGCGTGGTCCCATGGTGTTTATACTTGCGTACTATTGTTTGTACAGATGAACGTGGTACCTTCAGGCATTTGGAAATTGCTCCCAATGATGAACCAGACTTGTGGAGGTCTACAATTGTTTTTCTGAGGTCTTGACTGATTTATTTTCATGTTCCCATGATGTCAAGCAAAGAAGTACTGAGTTTGAAGGAATCCTTGAAATACATCCACAGGAACACCTCCAATTGACTCAAATGATGTCAATTAGCCTATCAGAAGCTTCTAACGCCATGACATCATTTTCTGGAATTCTCCAAGCTGTTTAAAGGCACAGTCCACTTAGTGTATGTAAACTTCTGACCCACTGGAATTGTGAAACAGTGAATTATAAGTGAAATAATCTGTCTGTAAACAATTGTTGGAAAAATAACTTGTGTCATGCACAAAGTAGATGTCCTAACCGACTTGCCAAAACTATAGTTTGTTAACAAGAAATGTGTGTGGTGGTTGAAAAACAAGTTTTAATGACTCCAACCTAAGTGTATGTAAACTTCCGACATCAACTGTATGTTTTTATACAGGGACCTGTCTGTGATGTTACCATAGAGATATATTATATTACAGTGACCTGCCTGTGATGTTACCATAGAGATATATTATATTACAGGGACCTGCCTGTGATGTTACCATAGAGATATATTATATTACAGGGACCTGCCTGTGATGTTACCATAGAGATATATTATATTACAGGGACCTGTCTGTGATGTTACCATAGAGATATATTATATTACAGGGACCTGACTGTGATGTTACCATAGAGATATATTATATTACAGGGACCTGTCTGTGATGTTACCATAGAGATATATTATATTACAAGGACCTGTCTGTGATGTTACCATAGAGATATATTATAATACAGGGACCTGTCTGTGATGTTACCATAGAGATATATTATAATACAGTATATATTATAATATTATAATTATAGTACATGAATGCATAATTAGGTTATCAAATGCTATAATATTAATACATCGCAATATGAATACAATTAATTAACAATCAATAAACACATTAATATGCAAAAAGCAAATACTTTAAGCTATGCAAATATAGACAATGTGATCAATTTGGTGTGGTAGGCCAGCACTAGAGCAGATTACAATAACAGTGGCTATATAGTGTATCATAGAGACTACCACAGTATGAGTCATATATAACATGTGGTAGTTCAGTACTAGAGCAGGTTACTATAACAGTGGCTATATAGTGTAGCCTATAGCATCATATACATCAGACAGTAGATAAAACTCTAGTAGGCAAACAAGCCAGCAGTATTAACTACAAAGATTTAATTTTTTTTTTTTTTTTCAAAACAAGTGCATGAAAGGTGCAAACAATGACGTGTCAATTACAAACTGCTATTTATTGCTGACCAGCAGGTGTCACTGATGTGCATTGTGATAAGTAAATTAACCGTTTTGGGGCTCAATATGGTGAAGGCGCCAAAGCCTTCAGAATGCCTCGGTTTCCCATCACTACTACACAAAATCAATGTTCTTATTGAGTAAATTTCTTTAATGTTTCCTTCTTCAATGCGATAACATTGTGTTCTCACATTTTCATTGATGCATAATTTCTTGGATTGTTTTGGAGAGTTTCATCTGAACTGTCTGAGTTCGTTTAACGACCCGGCCTTCAAACATGCCTGTTTTATACTTAACCATAGGGTTTGCTAGAGGGCACACCTGCCCAAGAATGCCCTCCCTCCACCTCTATGCCTCAGACTGGGGAAATTTTGAACAGTACAGAAGCAATGTTTGAAGTTCCCATTTTGCCATTAATCTAAATATTTGCCATCTTATATGAAGGTATGAATAAATAAAGGTGGAATTTAACCAACAAAAAAATAAACATTCATCCAAGGCCCTACTCAGACTTTAACGTGGACTTTAAAAAATGATGACTGTAGTTCATTTTTTATTGAGTCCATGTTAATTAGAATTATGGCAGGTTTGGTCCTCCATACAAGCTGGCAAGCTCTATATGAGCCTACTTGTGATGCTGCGTTCACGTGCTAGTCAGAACTAGGAAACTCGGAAATGTCTAACTTACTAACTGGTTGTAGTTATACATGTGCCGCTTTCGGGCAAGTCAGAAATGTCCCGAGTTTCCTAGTTTCCGACTAGCATATGAACTAGACGGGCTAGGACTCCATGGCATAAGAATTTTTTGGTTAGTCCATAGACTGTCAACTACTACTACGGTGCTAGCTACAAGAACAGTCGCTTACTAGCCAGGCAGACGGTTGATCTACTCATGTGGCCACTGCTCATGATGTTGGCGCCTGGAGAAGACACGTTTCCATGGTGAGCGGGACGATTATGAGACGGAGTCATATCGGGATGCCACCGGGCCGCTAGCGAAGTCGGGAGAAGAGGAATATTGGGACAGGGACACAGAAATGTGGATTTCTCAGGAGGAATGGAATTTGAGGAAGATGGCCATAAAAATGGAGATGGGGTGTCGATGAAGATTGGTGTCAAGTGCAAATAGAGTGAGCCGTGCGGCCAGACCGAGTTCTGGAGGGTAAATGGTGAATGAGGGAGAGTTTAGTGAGTTGTAAGGTGTGGTGAAGACCTCGGAACCCGGGCTTGGCATCAATGGACATGATAAAAAATAATCTGGTCCAGTAGGAATTACATTGTTGGAGAAAGTGGATCCTTGCCTTTTGGCGGATCCATTTGTGGTCTCATGGGAAAGGATTTGGGTAGAATCAGTGAAGGTAACCTGTAGTGGACTTATGATATTTGTTTGTGTTTCTTCTGACCAGAAGGAGTGGGCACTCCATGTCACGCAACTTAGGTCAAGATCTGTTTCTTGTTTTGCTCTTAGGAACAGGGCACCATTGAAAGGAGTGATTTCTTGGATGCAGACCCCTGGTGGTTTGGTGCCGACGCAGACCCCTGGTGGTTTGGTGCGACGCAGACCCCTGGTGGGGAGCGTGGTGAAACAGAGGAGTCACTGTCAGTCCATTTGAGTTTGGAGTCAGTCTTTACATGCTAGGATATATCAGTTATCCTGTTAGAGCTTTTGTGCCGAATCCGCTGCGGTGTTTCAGGTGCCACGTTCATGGTTATGTTGCAGCAGTTTGTAGGAGGGGGTTTCCAAGATGTGGGATGTGTGCACGGGCTAGAGGATTTGTGCCGTTTCGGGGGATGAAAGTTGCGTGTGTCAACTGTAGGGGTGCCCATGTTGCTGGGTATCGGAAGTGTCCGGTGTGAGAGAGGCAGGTTGAGGTGGCCAGAGTCAGAGTAGTGCAGAAGTTGTCGTATGCTGAGGCAGTGAAGAAAGTAGAGGATGGGTCAAGGGTGAGGGATCCTGAGAGGATCCCCTGTGAGTAGTAGACCTGTGCCAGTACAAAGGGATAGGCCAATGAGTGATATATGCTTCAGTCAGGTTGGCTTCTTAGCGTTCATAGCAATGTGGGTTGAAAAAAGAGTTGGGTGCTGTGGAATCGGTGAAGGTAACCAGAAGTGGTCTTGTGATAATTGTTGATGTTTCTGCTGGTCAGCGGGAGCAGACGCTCCGCATCAAATGAATGGGGACAAGATATGTGAATTGTTTTGATCTCAATAAAATGGCACCATTGAAAGGAGTGATTACTCGGGTAGTGGTAAATGTGAAAGTTGACCAACTGAAGGGGAATATTCCCTGTGTTCGTGATGCTCGTCGTTTGGTGCGACGCAGACAGGTTGGAGAGAGTGGAGTCGTTGTCTGTTCAGAAGAGTCATTGTGAGTGATGAAACAGAAGAGTCATTGTCTGTTCAGAAGAGTCATTGTGAGTGATGAAACAGAAGAGTCATTGTCTGTTCAGAAGAGTCATTGTGAGTGATGAAACAGAAGAGTCATTGTCTGTTCAGAAGAGTCATTGTCTGTTCAGAAGAGTCATTGTCTGTTCAGAAGAGTCATTGTCTGTTCAGAAGAGTCATTGTGAGTGATGAGACAGAAGAGTTGTTGTCTGTTCTTTTGAATTTTGATGTTGAGTCTTTGCCCGACAAAGTGATGTTAGGTTATTTCAGTTATCCCGTACGAGCTTTTGTGCCGAATACATTACGTTGTTACAGGTGTCAGGTTTGTGGGCATGTGGCAGCAGTGTGTAGGAGGAAGGTTCCTATGTGTGAGAAGTGGGCAGAAGGGCACGAGACAAAGGAATGTGTAGCATTGGGGAAAGTAGTGGTATGTGTTAATTGTAGGGGTGCCCATGGAGCTGGGGATCAGACATTTCCAGTGCGAGAGAGGCAGGGTGAGGTTTCCAGGGTTAGAGTAGTGCAGAAGTTGTCATATGCCGAGGCAGTGAAGAAAGTAGAGGAAGACGGGTTAAGGGGGAGGGATCCTGAGAGGAGTGGTGTGACTAGTAGATCTATACCAGTACAGAGGGAGGGATCCTGAGAGGAGTGGTGTGACCAGTAGATCTATACCAGTACAGAGGGAGGGATCCTGAGAGGAGTGGTGAGACCAGTAGATCTATACCAGTACAGAGGGAGGGATCCTGAGAGGAGTGGTGAGACCAGTAGATCTATACCAGTACAGAGGGAGGGATCCTGAGAGGAGTGGTGAGACCAGTAGATCTATACCAGTACAGAGGGAGGGATCCTGAGAGGAGTGGTGTGACTAGTAGATCTATACCAGTACAGAGGAAGGCATCCTGAGAGGAGTGGTGAGACCAGTAGATCTATACCAGTACAGAGGGAGGGATCCTGAGAGGAGTGGTGTGACTAGTAGATCTATACCAGTACAGAGGGAGGGATCCTGAGAGGAGTGGTGAGACTAGTAGATCTATACCAGTACAGAGGGAGGGATCCTGAGAGGAGTGGTGTGACTAGTAGATCTATACCAGTACAGAGGGAGGGATCCTGAGAGGAGTGGTGTGACTAGTAGATCTATACCAGTACAGAGGGAGGGATCCTGAGAGGAGTGGTGAGACCAGTAGATCTATACCAGTACAGAGGGAGGGATCCTGAGAGGAGTGGTGAGACCAGTAGATCTATACCAGTACAGAGGGAGGGATCCTGAGAGGAGTGGTGTGACCAGTAGATCTCCACCAGTATTGAGGGAGGGATCCGAGTACTAGATGTGAGTAGTGGATGTGAGTAGTAGATCTGACTAGTAGATCAGTACCAGTACAGAGGTATAAACCAACAAGTGATATGTGTTTCAGACTGGATTTGGTTATGAACTGTACAGCAGGGATGGAACGTAAGTCGCAGTGGGGTTGTGGTGGCAGCTGCAGAGAGGTATTTGGGTGTACTAGACTTGACATCAGAGTTACATAATTTGTCCTTAACTGACTTTCCATAGGTAAATAAAGTGTAAATACAAAGAAATAGTAGGTGGCGGTAATGCAGCATTTATTGGATGCCAAAACGCCGTTAAACCTCATCGAAGAAGAAGAAGAAGAAGAAGAAGAAGAAGAAGGAAACCGGAAAACAGACGGGCGTCAACTGCGTCATATAAAGACTATTTTTCTCGCGTCTGCGCGGAGCAACGCTGCTGAAATAAGGGAATAAATTACGTGGCTCTTTCGTAGAAAATGAATTGTAATGATCTTCCCTATCCTATGCAGACTAAAGATGTAGCCAAACAAAAACAAAAAATTATTGGGTTGTAAAAGCTAAGGTTTATCCGTCCAAATAGGTTACATATTTGAAAACAATTGCATATAGCCTGGGCAGGCAACGGCTGGTAAAAGTCGAGGACTGTTTTAATGTAGAAGAACGAGACGTGGCTGTTTATACACCACTCGGCTTTATGAGCTACAACATCCTCAGCAGCTAGTCAAAGTAACGGCACTGTAGCACAGGAACGGTGGCTCCCGTAGGAGATCTAACGTGAGTCAAAATAGATATCATAACAATAACTTCACAAGGCCTAAATAACTAACAAATAACTATGTATTGTGGATGGGATGACAGTTACGTCGGCATACGCTATGCAGTGTATTTGAATTGACTCTCGCAAGTCAATGTCACGCCTTTTTGACGGGCGTCTCCATGTGATGTGAGAAGGGTGCAATTCGGAGCGTTCCTGCATCTGCAGGAATCTCTTTATACTTTTTGGGGTCCATTTTTAAGCTACGACTCCGTTACATACCGTTGGACTAGTAACCGAAAGGTTGCAAGATCGAATCCCCCGAACTGACAAGGTAAAACAAAATTAAAAAGAAGATCTGTCGGTTCTGCCCCCTGAACAAGGCAGTTAACCCACTGTTCCTAGGCCGTCGTTGTAAATAAGAATTTGTTCTTAACTGACTTGCCTGGTGAAATCTAAAAACATAGGCAGGGGCTCTCCAGTACAGTAGATGGCGGTAATGCACCATAACGTTGGATGCCAACCGCAGATATTTATTTGGTATTTTATTAGGATCCCCATTAGCTGTTGCAAAAGCAGCAGCTACTCTTCCTGGGGTCCACACAAAACATGAAACATGACATAATACAGAACATTAACAGACAAGAACAGCTCAGGGACAGAACTACATAAAAAAATAGTAAAGGCACACGTAGCCTACATATCAATGCATTACACACAAACTATCTAGATCCAATATGGGGAGAGGTGTTGTGCCGTGAGGTGTTGCTTTATCTGTTGTTTGTAACCAGGTTTGCTGTTTATTTGAGCAATAGGAGATAGCAGGAAGTCCCATGCAATAAGGGCTCTATATATTAACCTTTATTTAACTAGGCAAGTCAGTTTAAAAAAAAAAAAAAAATTCTTATTTACAATGACGGCCAACTCCAGCCAAACCCTAACCTGGATGATGCTGGGCCAATTGTGCACCGCCCTATTGGTGGGGGTAGTGTCCTTCACCCCCACCTGTCAGGCACTGTTTCCCCATGTTTCTGTTAACGACGGCGAGGGCAGGCGTTTGGCTAGCGGGAGTGAAGTACACTGTGTGCTAGCTTAGCCAGCTAGTCCTTGGGAGCACTCTGGCACACAGCAGGAGGGAGGCGACACTGTGTGCTGCTAGCTAGCTAGCACACAGTGTCGCCAGCACACCTTGTCGCCCCCGCCTCCCACCTGCTGTGTACCGGAATAGCTAGAGATTTGCGGGACAGTTTTCTTGGGGGCGACACTGTGTGCTAGAATACTAGCAAGCTAGCACACTGTGTCGCTAGCTAATCCAATTTGTTGGTCACATACACATGGTTAGCAGATGTTAATGCGAGTGTAGTGAAATCCTTGTGCTTCTAGTTCCGACCATGCAGTAGTATCTAACAAGTAATCTTAACAAATTCACAACAAATACCTTATACACACAAGAGTAAAGGAATGAATACGAGTATGTACATATAAATGAAGGAACCAATGGGATGCTCGGGGGTTGGGGCGTCATGCAGGAACCCTGAATTGCGCACTATTGTGTATTTGCTTGTGATGTGCATAACTGTATTATAACTGGACTTCTGGTGAGTATGCTTTAGTGGGGGCCTCCCGAGTGGCGCAGTGGTCTACAGCACTGCATTGCAGCGTTAGAGGCGTCACTACAGATCCGGGTTCGATCCCGGGCTGTGTCGCAGCTGGCCGAGAGACCCATGAGGCGGCGCACATTTGGCCTAGCGTTGTCCGGGATAGGGTAGGGTTTGGCCGGCCGGGTTGGCCTTGTCCCATCTCGCTCTAGCGATTCCTGTGGCGGGCCGGACGCCAGTTGGATGGTGTTTCCTCCAACACATTGGTGCGGCTGGCTTCCGGGTTAAGTGAGCTGTATATGTATGCTTTAGTGAGAAAGTGTTGGGTTCAGGTACATCTACATTTATCCACCCCCAAAATGAATATTTATGAGGAATCATCCCCACCCACAACTTCTCACCTGAATGCATTATTTTTCTTTTTTAAGGGGTTGGGAAAAAGATGAAATTTGGGTTGAGAGTTACCCTTTAAGAAGATAAATTGTTGGAATGGGTAGGGTTTATGACTTTGCAGTGGTGCAGAGGAGACTAAATCACTTTTGTCAAGTCAGTGACCATCATTGGTCAAGACCAGATTCCTTTTGTCAAGTTCCTTTCAAAGTGTGTTGCATTATGGGGATAAAAATTGTCCGACTTTGCCTGTTCACTGCGTGAACTTCAGTGATCAAAGGTCATGAAGATTTGACCGCAAAGTTTCTGTAGTTTCGCCTCACCAACTTCATCCTTCAGCCATCGCCTGCATTGTGGGAGGCTCTATTGTCAACCAATTAGTAAAGTGTTTTTGTTTGACCCATGCAAACGTCACCGTAGGCCTATACAGTGGAAATGTTACGAATGAACGTGATGAGGCTCTCTCACCAATTGACTGTACACATATTTTCAGTTTGAGTGAGTGATATGTTGGTTTTGGAGAGGTGTTTATTTCGACATTATAAACACACTTATGTTGCATTGAGCATCTCTGTTGGAAAACCACATCAGTGTCCGACTTTCGGCTGTGCCTCCCTCGGTCTTACCACTCAAACAAACTAAATTCCAGTCTTTCTTGTGCCTACATGTCCCATCAGGCAGTCAGTGCGTCGGGACACTTCTGGGCCAGCCTAATGCATACCAAAAGTAGGGGTGTTCAAATATTTTTCTAATACATTTCCACCCACCCACCCCCAAAAAAACAATTTGAATGTTCATAGCGGAGTTTTTTTTTTTTTTTTAAACAAATTAAAAAACTTTAATTTGTCAGTGTTCTAGTCCAATATATTTCAATTAAATTTACTAGCTAAGATACCTCGTGTTTTCCTTTTTGTTGTTGCTCCAAGCAGTCCACGTTTTGTGCATATGGACGGTGGTTTGATTGTCCCGTGTGCACATGTCGCTGCTCGGCTGTTGAACTAGGAATAGCCTTACTGTCTACGGGAGGTAGGCGTCCAGGCAACCGGCCCACATCCCGCTACACACACGGCGACTTCTCATCGTCTCAGATTAGTTGTTAGACTAAGGTTTTTTTTTTTTATTATTTTATATTTATTTTGTTGTTTTGATACTACGGATCAGGCCTGAATAATATCGGATGTGGTGAGTTGTTGCCATTAATTACTTGGTTATGTTAGTTAACTCATGTTAACTTTTTTGGGGGTGGGGGTGATTTAACTAGTCAAGTCTTGATGAGAAAATGTCGTTGAGGTTTTATTATTATTATAACCCCACAGTTGAGATGTAGTTAACTAGAGGTAGCTAGTCGCTAACTACGCAAGTCAATGGATCAACGTTAACTGGCTCATTTTAACCTTAGCTAGTTGACTTCGCCCCCAAAACAAACAAAATAACCTCCTATAAAATGTACATTTAGCGATGGCGACAGTCTGTTGTTGTTGTTATCTTGATTTTTAAACCTGTTTTTATTTTTTTTAATGTACGGTAGCGAGCTGGCTAACGTCCCCCTGAAGGAGTTGATAGCTTAGTTAACGTCAGCTACTTCGCCCAACTTTTATTATTATAACTAACTAACTAACCTGTCGTTTTAGTTTAAAAAAACCCCCACACTGGCTATAACTATAACCAGCGTTATTCATCTGAACTAGCTGTTTGGCAGCAGGTTGCCGACTGCGGGCTGGTTGTCGCCAGATCGGGGGAATGGGTTAGCCTGTACCGACGTCGGCTTTGTTTCCACCATGAAGCCAGCTACAGCTAGTTAGCCTATACCCACCTCGTTCATTCCACCTTTATTCACCCAACGTTTACACGAACATTTTGCACAATTCACGTGTGCAATCAATGGTTTTATTTTGTTGTGTTTTTTTTTTTTTTTTTTTAACGCTTGTAGAGAAGTGAGAAGGTTTGGTGATTTTTTTTTTTAAGTGCCACTAATATTAAAATAAATCCCATATTTTTGAATTTCTGCTGCGACAGAGATCCGAACCCTTTGCCACGGCCTCTATCCCTCCCCCTCCTCCTCCTCTGCAAACCGAGAAGAAGCGGCCCACTTGGGCCTTTGTCATTTGCCAAAAACCACCCCCCACCTTTCCCCCAACACATCATTCGCCTCAATTATAGAAAGGATGCTCACCCCTTAAACCCTAAGAAATGGCTGAGTACTTCCATATCATTCACTTGGCTTGTGAGCCCATCTATCACAGTCGGCTATTGGTTTTTGTTGTTGTTGTTGCAATAGCATGTATGAAAACATTAGACCATTACAGCAAATCAAGTACGGTGTATGTCAACTCATTTCGACCCAGTGATGTGGCCTTTCACCAGCGTGCACATCATCCCTGCGCCCCATTCCTAGGGTAGCAAAGCACTGCAACGTGCCGTGACACTGGCCTTTTACTTCTTCTCGTATCGTATCAAGTTGACTTTCAGCACCTTCCAGGATCTATTACAGATGCTGTTTTTATTTTGTGTAGTCCTGCGATTTCTGCCTAATTAGTGATGTGGAGTTTTTTATAAACGACACGTTTTTTACTGACCAGTTTTTCTGAGTGACACGTTAATTTAGTCGTTCGTTTGACCCTGCTGGTGCTGGCCGCAAATAAGTCCTACAGCAGGGGTTAATGCGAACTGAGTCGAAAGATGGGTTATTTTTACTGAACGAGTCGACAAGGTCCGAGTCAGTCAAAAGAGACGTATTTTTTTCCCCCCTGAGTTTGCAATTTTTAAATGGTCATAACAGGTAATAGAAAAGCACTGGCTGAAATGAATCAACTAAGGTTGAACTAGGCAAGTCTAAAGTTAGATTTATCAGCATGAATGATTTGGTGCATTGACTCAGTCAAATGTAATAGTTGTGAATCTGTTGTTCATTAGCTACTGGTATGAGGTAGACAGAGCACACACTATATATTTAAGGCATGTCTAACTCAATGATTGACTGTTTACCTACCACTCTTGTTTTCACTCACAGTTTTGCTCCATATACTAGTGTTGTCCTGGGCTCAAAGCGGAACTTTATTTTTTACAAGGAGGACATGTGCGCGCCTCAGTACACAAAGAAATGTAGAAGCACAGTGGGGGGAAAAAATTAGGTATAAAATCTAGAATCCTTAAAAAAAATTCTAGACTACTAAATTACAATTCCAGGTACCAAAACTAAATATTTAGAGACGTATGAGAGTAAATTGTTGCCCTAGAGCCCCTTGTTGTCACTCAAATCTTTCAAAAATTTATGAAATGGTCTACATCCTCCCAAATTAGTATTATTTTTTTTTTTTTTTTTTTTAACTCCAACACCGTTGTGAGTTTACTATGACCACATGTCCAGAATAAGATGAATGAATGAAATGTCCCCGAGTCAAATGGGCACTATTTCCTCCAGTTTTCATTCATTTTTTTATTATACATTATTTTTGGCGAACGACACAGCCATGCAGATTTGAGTCTGTCTTAGCCAATGAGAGACGGGCGTGGTGAGATGAAGCGTGCTGCGCGCTGACGTACGATAAAGAACCTTTCCTGTTGCAGTTTGTAACCGTCCTCCCCCGTTTAACAGCTCTTCCCACTAGTTACCACAGCCACAAGTTACTTTGGGCCTATATCGTTCAAACGAATGGAAAAACACATTTTTTAAGGTTAGCAGTGTGGTTTATTTTTAATTTCTGTTGTTAAAATCTGATTTTTAAATGTAACAAAAAAAAAAAAAATCGGATTTTTAATTCTAACATTTTAAGTCTGATTTTTAATGTAACGTTTTAAAAATCAGATTTTTAATGTAAACGTTTACAAAAAAAAAAAATGATTTTTTTAAAGGTAACGTTTTAAATATATATATATATATATATATATATATATATATATATATATATATATATATATATATATATATATATATATGAGATTTTTAATAGCAGAAAGGGAATAAATATGCGATGGGCCGTAATGACTTTGTGGCTGTGGTAACTAGGGCCGCTCTGCCATTTTGGTTTCGTTCCCGTCGTTTCAGTCACAAAGACTCGGCCGGTGACTCGACATTACAGTCCGAAACCCTCCTTCAATCACACCCGCTTGGTTTTCCCTCGACAATCAACCGAACTACAACACAACCCAGCGTTGTTTCTTTACCGTTTTGTTGTTGTTTTTTTTAGACCCGCAACCGGAGGAGCGGTTTACAACTGAGAAGGGACAGAGAAGGATTATTGGTAAGACGGGATGAAATCAACGGCTAGCCGCGTTAGCTAGCTAACCTCTCCGGCGAAACACGGTTATTTATTTTATGCCAGGTGTTTTAGTCATAGACAATACATTGTCATCTTCAGTTTCGGATGTTTGCTAGTTAACGTTGCCACTGAGAGGCTTTAAAATATATATATTTTTTAAATAAATATAATCCAACGGTAGCACCACTGCTATACTTTCAGTTTCGCACATTGAGCGCTAGGCCGCAGTCGGTTTCTCCGGTCACCGACAGGGAGGGCAGTCTGCTGTTACATCGGTAAGTTTAATCACGTTCCTCCGACCCGAGTGCCCACCGTGAGCCGCTTGCCAAATCACTTGTGGTTTAGCTTTTTTGACCTGTTGCAGTTCGCTGATATTTGACGTCTTGGTTGTCTGGCTTTCGGTTTTTGTTCACCACTAGACAGGTTCGTTGGCCAGGTCTTTACAGTAAATAACACCGGTATCATTGTGCTATTTTCCATTTTATCTGCAGCTTTTGACGGGCTTTGATTTTTTTTTATAGCTACCCCGTGTCCACGTTTTGACGATTGAATCGCTCTTGCCTCAATTCGTTGAGTTGTAATGGTTACCAAGTCGTTGTTTGTGTGATCCTGTTCCATGTGCTAAGTAGGCAGGCAGCCTCAGTGGATGCAACATTCTCCCGACTCTTGTTGGCTGCTTGACATGAATCTCTAGAAGTTACTGCCACTGTCCCGGAATGACTGGTATCTCATGTGGGCGCCTTACTTGATATCGTTTTTTTTCTGTGTGTGCTGCAACCAGTTTTTGGGGTCATGTGTACCTGTGTCTCTACTTCTAGAAATAATGGACCGTGATTTTGCTTTGTAAACAAACTCTGCCGCCTGTTCGTTCTCTTTTTAGATCTCGTTTCCTGGTGTGATGGCTACACTGTCATCAATAACCTGACATGCTAGAGTTAAAATAGCGTTTTGTGTCTGTATCCTGTTGTTCTATAAGGCCTTGGGCTACAGCCCCTCCCACCCCGCAACCATGAAGCGTTGTGAAGTAGTGTCACACCCCTTTGTAGTCCACTGCACTAAAAGGTTAATGAATCAGCGTTTTTTTTTTATAGTGTTTGAGGCAGAGATGGGGTGTGGCCTTACAGATGACAAACAATGCTGGAAAAGTCAGGGCAGCCCTTTCCTATGGTATAATAAAACAACACGCCTTGCTCTCACTGCGTCTGAAAGGAACTGATACTGTTCACATCCGTTCCTAGGGCCCGGCTTGTCCGTGTTCTACCAGATTGTGTTTGGCTAGAGGCCAGTTGTAACTGCTTTGCCTAGAAATCTCTTTCTCCCACACCCTGGATGAGAAGGATTCAATGACCTCTAGTGGAGGGAGGGGGAGGGGTGTTGTACTCTAGATGTGTAGACACATAATCAGTCCTTGTTCTATAGGTGCAGACTGTTTTCAGTTACTTGGTGTTCCATCAGCCCTAGAGGCCTCCATTACTCCCACCCATTGACATTACCTGGTCAGACCAGGGCTTATTGAGTTCTTCGCCAGACAGGCTTATTGCACAACAACGTGTCGTCTACTAAATCGGTGTGTACACACCACGGTCAAGAATTTCAGTGTTCTTATTTTAAAATATCAGCTAGATTGTGTCAGTGGAACTGTCCAGTGCTGCAGCATGTTAGTGTACAGACTCCTGTTAGGACCGCTGTTTTACCAGCGCTGCTGTGTGTGTGTGTGTGTTTTCTCAGATGTCCAGCTCGCCGCTGTCCAAGAAGCGTCGCGTGTCAGACTCCGAGACGAAGACGGGATCTCACTGCTCCTCCTCTAACTCTGTCAGAACTGAACTGTCTCACACACCCACCAACGTACGTACACACACACACCCACCAACGTACGCACACACACACACACACACACACTGCTCCTCCTCTGTTTTAACTGATCTGTCTCACACACCCACCAACGTACGTACACACCACACACACCCACCAACGTACGGACGCACACACACACACACACACACACACACTGCTCCTCCTCTGTTTTAACTGATCTGTCTCACACACCCACCAACGTACGTACACACCACACACACCCACCAACGTACGCACGCACACACACACACACACACACTGCTCCTCCTCTGTTTTAACTGATCTGTCTCACACACCCACCAACGTACGTACACACACCCACCAACGTACGCACGCACACACACACACACACACACACACACACACACACTGCTCCTCCTCTGTCAGAACTGAACTGTCTCACACACCCACCAATGTACGTACACACACACACACACACACTGCTCCTCCTCTGTTTTAACTGATCTGTCTCACACACCCACCAACGTACTTACACACACACACACCACACACACACACACACACACACACACACTGCTCCTCCTCTGTATAAAACTGGTCTGTCTCATACTGTCATTTGTGTGTGTGTGTGGGGGACTGGTTCTCACTCCTGTTGTTGTTCTCCAGGGCATGGCTAAGAATGGCAATGATGCTGAGATCGACGAAGGCCTGTACTCCAGACAGCTGTAAGTACCATATCTATAGGCCCAATAACACACACTCAACCTGGGGTACTTGGGGAAAACTCATGAGAACATCCAGTAGGCCTTGTGACGGGGTTGGATACTGCGACCAAAATAGCCTGACCGTTTGAGGTGGCAGTGTGACTCACATTTTTAATTGGTTTCGTTTCGTTTTTTGGTTCACAATTTGCCTTTTTTTTTTTTTTTAAGTTTTTTTCTTTTTTATTATCATGATTTAATGTGCAAATGACCAAAAATAAACCATCTTTCTGAAGAGGAAACAACTGCAGGGGAAACACCCCTGTGTGTGTGGGGAGGTGCGAGTAGGCCCTACGGTATGTCTGAATACACTTACAGGCACCATTATTCAGCCTGCTTTCCACCAGACACTGGGAGACTAATTCGCCTTTCAGCAGGACAATAACCTAAAACACAAGGCCAAATATACACTGGAGTCGCTTGCAAAGATGACATTGAATGTTCCTTAGTGGCCCAGTTACAGGTTTTTTTTTTTACTTGAATTCGGCTGGAAAATCTATGACAAGGCTAGAAAATGTCTGTCTAGCAATGATCAACAACCACCAGTTTGAGAGCTTAAAGAGTGTTTAAAAAAATAAATAAAGATTTTAGAGACTTATCCAGAAACACTCCCAGCTGTAATCGCTGCCGATTTTGACTCTAACATGTATTGACTCATGGGGTTGAATATTTACTGGAATCAAGATATATTAGTTTATTATTTTTCATGATTTTGTTTTGTGTGCAAATGTTTTGAATTGCCCCCCCACACACTTTGACATTAGAGTATTTTGTGTAGATTGCTCTCAAATAATAACAAAATTAAATAATCCAATTTAATCCCACCTTGTAACACAACAGAACGTGGAAAAGCTCAAGGGGTGTAATATATTTTATGCATTGCACTGTAGCATTGGACGTGGAAAATTTTACTTAAAAATGGAAACATTTCTCTACACCACCAAGATAGGGTGCTCTAATTTGTTCCAAAAAAAACCAGCCAGGCTGGCCACGCCCACCACCTAAATCCATTTTAATCCAGGAAAAACCCTGGCCAGCATTCTCTTCTCCATAGCAATGTGTTGGGCTATGAAACGCATGCAGAGCCCCAGTGTCCTGGTCTCAGGGTTGTGAGGGCTGACGTAGTGTTTTAACGGTGCTATGTAGTCTTATAAAGCCTGCATTCTCTCCTCCATAGCTACGTGTTGGGCCATGATGCTATGAAGCGCATGCAGAGCCCCAGTGACCTGGTCTCAGGGCTGTGAGGGCTGGCGTAGTGTTTTAACGGTGCTATGTAGTCTTATAAAGCCTGCATTCTCTCCTCCATAGCTACGTGTTGGGCCATGATGCTATGAAGCGCATGCAGAGCTCCAACGTCCTGGTCTCAGGGCTGAGAGGGCTGGGAGTGGAGATCGCTAAGAATGTCATCCTGGGAGGAGTCAAGAGTGTTACCCTGCACGACCAGGGACAGGCCGAGTGGCGAGACCTCTCCTCACAGGTATGCTACGGGCCCTCTCTCTCTGCTCTCGTTCTGCATCTCTCTCTGCTCTCGTTCTGCATCCTCTCTCTGCTCTCGTTCTGCATCCTCTCTCTGCTCTCGTTCTGCATCCTCTCTCTGCTCTCGTTCTGCATCCTCTCTCTGCTCTCGTTCTGCATCCTCTCTCCAGTTCTACCTGCGTGAGGAGGACCCATCTCTGTATTAACCTTCTCTCTCCTGTCTCCAGTTCTGCCTGCGTGAGGAGGACCCATCTCTGTATTAACCTTCTCTCTCCTGTCTCCAGTTCTGCCTGCGTGAGGAGGACCCATCTCTGTATTAACCTTCTCTCTCCTGTCTCCAGTTCTACCTGCGTGAGGAGGACCTGGGGAAGAACAGGGCTGAGGTGTCTCGGACTCGCCTGGCTGAACTCAACAGCTACGTACCTGTCGTAGCCTACACTGGAGCCCTCATCGACGACTACCTGACTCAGTTCCAGGTAAAACTACATTACCCATCAGCCCCCGCACCCAGTTTAAAGTGGAACTGACAGCGTTTTTTTGACTACTTTGCAGATGTGAAATAATCACATCAGTCAAACATATCAAATTCACAGTTTGTTTCGACAACTTCGTAAGAGGTTTTATAAACAGGTTCTATGTGCCTCGAAATCCCGTGATGTACAGTAAGGCGTTTGTCGTCAGAGTAGATCCCGTGATGTACAGTAAGGCGTTTGTCGTCAGAGTAGATTCCGTGATGTACAGTAAGGCGTTTGTCGTCAGAGTAGATCCCGTGATGTACAGTAAGGCGTTTGTCGTCAGAGTAGATTCCGTGATGTACAGTAAGGCGTTTGTCGTCAGAGTAGATCCCGTGATGTACAGTAAGGCGTTTGTCGTCAGAGTAGATCCCGTGATGTACAGTAAGGCGTTTGTCGTCAGAGTAGATTCCGTGATGTACAGTAAGGCGTTTGTCGTCAGAGTAGATCCCGTGATGTACAGTAAGGCGTTTGTCGTCAGAGTAGATCCCGTGATGTACAGTAAGGCGTTTGTCGTCAGAGTAGATCCCGTGATGTACAGTAAGGCGTTTGTCGTCAGAGTAGATCCCGTGATGTACAGTAAGGCGTTTGTCGTCAGAGTAGATTCCGTGATGTACAGTAAGGCGTTTGTCGTCAGAGTAGATCCCGTGATGTACAGTAAGGCGTTTGTCGTCAGAGTAGATCCCGTGATGTACAGTAAGGCGTTTGTCGTCAGAGTAGATTCACCAATACGTTTCTTGATAGTCCAAAAGAATGCTGCTATCGGGTTGTAAATCACAGCAGGTCTGGTACGTTGTTCGCTGCCTCCACCCGTTCAGGACACACTGTTTCAGGTTCAGTATTTTTTTTTTTTTTTGGGGGACAAAGAACGGACGAATGTAACTAAAGCTGGGAATGTCAATCACGGTCAAAACTAGCCAGGTCAATGATGTCAAGTCACTACGCGGCTAGTATGCTAGCGTGTCTTTATGTAACTGATTTGGCAAGCTAAAAACACGGAGCCTAAAGTTAGCTAGGAGGATGCCATGTCGTTGGACCGGGGTCCCCGTCAAGTCTGCTTGGTCATCTGACCAAGTAGTGTCTTTTTTGTTTCGACGTGTCGCTACCTAGCCAAACAATGAACCATAATCCCTACCCATACGTTAGCTCCAGTTCAGACGGATTGTCGCAGCGGGAAATGCTGTAGTAATGAATCTGCAGGCTTCAAGGTTAGCTAGCGACATTATAAAGGATTTAGAAGAGATAATGGAGCTCTGTATGTTATATTGATCATATTTGAGAACTAAGAACCACTAAAATAACTGTGTATAATGTATACTGTAGTCTCTAGAGGAGGGGTGTGTGTGTGTGTACACTGTAGTCTCTAGAGGAGTGGTGTGTGTGTGTGTACTGTAGTCTAGAGGAGTGGTGTGTGCGTGTGTGTGTGTGTGTGTGTACTGTAGTCTAGAGGAGTGTGTGTGTGTGTGTACTGTAGTCTAGAGGAGTGTGTGTGTGTGTGTACTGTAGTCTAGAGGAGTGTGTGTGTGTGTGTACTGTAGTCTAGAGGAGTGTGTGTGTGTGTGTGTGTACTGTAGTCTAGAGGAGTGTGTGTGTGTGTGTACTGTAGTCTAGAGGAGGAGTGTGTGTGTGTGTGTGTGTACTGTAGTCTAGAGGAGGAGTGGGTGTGTGTGTGTACTGTAGTCTAGAGGAGTGTGTGTGTGTGTGTGTGTGTGTGTGTGTACTGTACCAGTCCAAAGTTGGACACCCCGACTCATTCCAGGGTTTTTGTTTATTTGTACTATTTTTCTACATTGTAGAATAATAGTGAAGACTTCAGAACTGTCCGTCATTCATTTAAGAATGACAGTACACCCAACGCACTAGACGACCTGTTCTGATAGCCTTTAGCCGTACCCTCATCCTGCTCCTCCTCTGTTCCTCTGGTGATGTAGAGGTTAACCCAGGCCCTGCGTGTCCCCAGGCGCTCTCACTTCTGTAACCGTAAAAGCCTTGGTTTCATGCACGTTAACATCAGAAGCCTCCTCCCTAAGATTGTTTTACTCACTGCTTTAGCACACTCTGCCAACCCTGATGTCCTGGCCGTGTCTGAATCCTGGCTCAGGAAGGCCACCAACAATTCTGAGATTTCCATCCCCAACTACAACGTTTTCTGTCACCCACCACTGCGACCTGTATGCTCTAGTCGGCTGGCCCTCGCTACATATTCGTCGCCAGACCCACTGGCTCCAAGGCATCTATAAGTCTTTGCTAGGTAAAGCCCCGCCTTATCTCAGCTCGCTGGTCACCATAGCAACACCCACCCGTAGCACGCGCTCCAGCAGGTATATGTCACTGGTCACCCCCAAAGCCAACACCTCCTTTGGCCGACTCTCCTTCCAGTTCTCTACTGCCAATGACTGGAACGAATTGCAAAAGTCGCTGGAGACTTATATCTCCCTCACTCCCTCACTAGCATCAGCTATCTGAGCAGCTAACCGATCGCTGCAGCTGTACGTCCATCTGTAAATAACCCATCCAATCTACCTACCTCATCCCCATATTGTTTTT
Source organism: Brachymystax lenok tsinlingensis (assembly GCA_030435695.1). Taxonomy (NCBI): domain Eukaryota; kingdom Metazoa; phylum Chordata; class Actinopteri; order Salmoniformes; family Salmonidae; genus Brachymystax; species Brachymystax lenok. The sequence continues at coordinate 2,298,175 of CM059802.1, forward strand.
ATTTACTTTTCTGCTCTTTTGCACACCAGTATTTCTACTTGCACATAATCATCTGCATCTATCACTCCAGTGTTCATTTGCTAAATTGTAATTACCTCGCTCCTAGGGCCTATTTATTGCCTTACCTCCTCACGCCATTTGCACTCACTGTATATAGACTTTCTGTTTTTCTCTCTATTGTGTTATTGACTGTATGTTTGTTTTACTCCATGTGTAACTCTGTGTTGTTTGTGTCGCACTGCTTTGCTTTATCTTGGCCAGGTCGCAGTTGTAAATGAGAACTTGTTCTCAACTGGCCTCCCTGGTTAAATAAAGGGGAAATAAAATAAAAACACTGTTGGAAAAGCATTCCAGTTGATGCTGGTTGAGAGAATGCCCAAGAGTGTGCAAAGCTGTCATCAAGGCAAAGGGTGGCTACTTTGAAGAAACTCAAATATAGTTTCACTCTCCTTCTTGGTCAAATAACACTTTAAAAACAAAAAAACATGACTACATGATTCCATATGTGTGTTATGTCACAGTTCTGATGTCTTCACTATTATTCTACAATGTAGAAAATAAAAATAAAAACTTGAATGATTTGCCTGGTACTGTGTGGTGTGATTAAAATAAAGTACAATTCCACATGAATTCATAATGCACGTTTACTGACCTGCACTACCATGACTGTACCTCAACTAAAACTCTGTGTTTCCTTCTCCATTTAACGTGTTGCTGTACAGGACTTCACTGCTGCCGCTTGCCTTTTTCTCTGCCATTTGGTCCAACTGTTAACGACGTTGGCGTCGTGGCGAAGAGTCGTCAACTCCCATTTCTGAGTGTCGAGATTAGATTCCGATAAGAATGAACTCCTAAAGATTCCGTTTTATTTTTTAATTTTTTTAAACTGGAGGACAATGATTCGTTGAGTTACCTCCCAAGAATACAAACGCATCAGTCATAGCGAGGGCCTGAGAGCGAGGCGAGGGTCACGGTATAGGCAGGTCGGCCACCAGGCAGACAGTCAGGCGCATCTTATCAGCAACTGTATCTCGCAGTTTATTAGCTTTCAATGTATTGCAACTTCAGAAAAGCAGGGCCTGTCGCCAATGACTAGGCTAGGATATTCTACAACGCAACAGATTGAAGACTGAACACACACTGTCATAATTAGCGAAGAGATAGGGGGTCATTAGTCCCTTACGCTATAGTAATACTACAGTGTGTGTGATCACACGTCTCTCTCTGTGTTTGTAGGTTGTTGTCCTGACCAACTCCCCTCTAGAGGAGCAGCAGCGCGTCGGAGACTTCTGTCACAGTAACGGCATCAAGCTGGTGATCGCCGACACGCGGGGGCTCTTCGGACAGCTCTTCTGTGACTTTGGAGAGGAGTTGCTGGTGATCGATACCAACGGAGAGCAGCCCCTCTCTGCCATGATCTCCATGATCACCAAGGTCAGTAACCCTACTACACCCTAGATCCCATTGGACCGAAGACGTTAAGGGGGTCCACCACTAGGCCTGTGTTTTGGATCCCCGCCGCTGCTAAATCGTGTTCACCACGGCATTTTCTGTTGTCATTTTTAGGAATGGTTAAACAATTGTAAACTTAAACAACTAAAACCAGATATATAGTATGGAGAAAAGATAATCTAACGATTTTTGAGAACTAACCACCACCAACCTGGGTGGTGTGATCGCCCAGGCTGGTATCCTACTAGATAGACCCCTACACCCTGAGTGGTGTGATCGCCCAGGCTGGTATCCTACTAGATGGACCCCTACACCCTGAGTGGTGTGATCGCCCAGGCTGGTATCCTACTAGATGGACCCCTACACCCTGAGTGGTGTGATCGCCCAGGCTGGTATCCTACTAGATGGACCCCTACACCCTGAGTGGTATGATCGCCCAGGCTGGTATCCTACTAGATAGACCCCTACACCCTGAGTGGTATGATCGCCCAGGCTGGTATCCTACTAGATAGACCCCTACACCCTGAGTGGTATGATCGCCCAGGCTGGTATCCTACTAGATAGACCCCTACACCCTGAGTGGTATGATCGCCCAGGCTGGTATCCTACTAGATAGACCCCTACACCCTGAGTGGTATGATCGCCCAGGCTGGTATCCTACTAGATAGACCCCTACACCCTGAGTGGTATGATCGCCCAGGCTGGTATCCTACTAGATAGATCATATCTGATTACCACTCTAGGTTTTCTATGTTGTGCTGATCTCATACCTGCTTCAGAGTAGTTTCTCTGTTTCCTATCAAATCCCCCTCTCTTGTCGGTGTAAGATGCCCCCCGGTTATCTCAGTCTTTCGTGTCGCTGTGTGTGTAGGACACTTCAGGCGTGGTGACGTGTCTGGACGAGGCTCGCCACGGGTTTGAGAGCGGAGACTTTGTGACCTTCACTGAGGTCCAGGGCATGACGGAGCTCAACGGCTGCCAGCCAGTAGAAATCAAGACCCTGGGTGAGTCATATTCCTTATATCAATACTTAGTACGGTCATAGCCTGGTCTCAGATCTGAGGGTTTATGCTATGAAGAAACCCAGAGTACATCTAGCTTTTCTAAAGCTAGCCAGCTTCAGTTAGCTTCACAGTCCAGCTCCGGCTTCGTCCATGCTACTACAGTGCTCGTACACAAATCCAAAGACACAAATATGGTGTCTTTGTTTTACTTATCGTTGATGCAGTCTTTTTGTTAGTCCTCAACTCGCTGCTGCCCTTTCGTTCAGGTTAGTGGAGTTAGCTGTGAGTTAGCCTGCACCGTAGCTGTTTAAATCTGAAGCATTCGTTGCCATTGAATTTTACCTGGCGAAAAGCTGAGGCACTTTCGTATTGACCGTTTTAACCCCGAATTGAACTGTTGGCCAAAGTTACCTCGCAAACTCCTCAAACCTGCTTCGTAGGATACCCCTCAGTTTATGAACATGACAGTACTGGCGTGGCAATGACATAGGAGGTGGCTAGTCTGCTCAAACAGTACTGGAACCAGGCTGCTGTCGTGGCCTTGGAACCAGGCTGCATCTTCTAAAGGCATTCTCTTCCCTCCCTCTCTCCTTCCAGGACCCTACACCTTCAGTATCTGTGACACCACAGGGTTCTCCGACTACGTCAGGGGAGGCATCGTCTCTCAGGTCAAGATGCCTCAGAAGGTGGCCTTCGTAAGTACCTCACATTGTCCTCGTGTCAATGGTGTGATGGCCAGGTACTTGGTGGATATTCTGAACATGTGGTGGTTCTCGTTAGAACACACAAGCAGTCCAATTCTGATGTTTTGCCCTATTATTTGCAAGAGTTCGATCTGATTGGTCAAAAGACCAATTAGTGAAGAAGATACATTTTTAAAAAAAGAACAACGATCAGAGTTGGGCAACACAGCCTCTGTTACTGGGGCACTTGTAATTTCCCATCTGAATTCACACGGCTATTCCACCAGTAGTTATCCTGTCAACTACTAGCCAGAAGCAACCAGCTGGCCTTTTCCGGACTCTTATCCCTCTCGTTCTCCCCCCCTTTCTGTAGAAACCCCTGACTGCATCAATGGCAGAGCCAGAGTTTGTGTTGACAGACTTTGCTAAGTTTGAGCGACCAGGACAGCTTCACCTGGGCTTCCAGGCTCTACACAGCTACCAGAGGAAACACAGCAGGCTTCCCAAGCCCTGGTGCCAGGTAGACACACACACATCTGTATATACACACCTGTTCTTGGGATTCCAGGCTCTACACAGCTACCAGAGGAAACACCGCAGTCTGCCCAAGCACCGGTGCGTCAAGCTTAGTAACTAATAATGCGTTCTTTCTGAATTCTGCATAAATGCAACCCCTTAAGTTTAACTCGCTAGTTATCTAAGTGGCTGAGTTAACAAGGTGACTGGGCATCCTAGTGTGTTGGCTTTCTGCCGTGTTTGAGAAGTCAAAGCCCTTTCGGATATCTTGATTTCTTAGCAATTTTGTCCTCTCCACTCTTGGCCCGTCTTCTCCGAGCAGGCAGGCCTGTTGCCTCTAGCTTGTGCACATGCTTCTCCAGAGACAGTACTGTTCACATCCAATCTGATTGGTCACATACACATGGTTAGCAGATGTTAATGCGAGTGTAGCGAAATGCTTGTGCTTCTAGTTCCGACCATGCAGTAGTATCTAACAAGTAATCTAACAATTTCACAACTACCTTATACACACAAGAGTAAAGGAATGAATACGAGTATGTACATATAAATATATGGATGAGCGTTGGCTGACCGGCGTAGGCAAGATGCAGTAGATGGTATAGAGTACAGTATATACATATGAGATGAGTAATGTAGGATATGTAAACATTATATGAAGTGGCATCGTTTTAAAGTGGCTAGTGATAAATTTATTTCATCCAATTATTAAAGTGGATAGAGATTTGAGTCAGTATGTTGGCAGCAGCCACTCGATGTGATAGCTGTTTGCACAATGTCTCTAGTTTACACTCGCTTGTAAATGTCCAAACTCACCAAAAATGACGGTAGCTCCTACCTATTTATGTATACCTTTTGAGCTGGCAATTTTTCTATTTGCGCTCGTTAAGCATATTTAGCTAGCAGCTTCCATGGACATTCGCTATTACTAGATTTCTGGCAATAGACACCCAATGGGCTTTTTGTGTGTTTTCTGGCACCCCCTTGTGTACAAAGCCGGTAGTACTGTAAATCCAAGGATGAGAGAAGGTATGATATGTAAATCTGGATACCGCTCAACCCTACCTGACACACACACACACTGATAATCCCAATCCCATGTCCATTGGACTGGTTATTTGTGAAAAGCTCATGCAGAATCTTGTGATTTGAGTAATTATGTTCAGCTTATTTTCTATTTCCTTCTAGTTATTTAGCAACACACACAATCTCCTGGCTGGCATTATTTTTTTTTTTTTTTACAAACTGTACAAATTGATTGTTTCCTTTTCAGCTGCCATTATAAAAGTGAGTGCTTTTTAATGTAATTCTTTGCTTTGTGTTCCAGGCCGATGGAGAGGAGTTGGTGTCCCTGGCGAAAGAGCTGAACTCCAGCCAGACGGGGTCGGCCAAGGTGGACGAGCTGGATGACAAGCTCATTAAGAAACTAGCCTTCGTCTCCGCCGGCGACCTGGCACCAATCAACGCTTTCATTGGTGGACTGGCCGCACAGGAAGTTCTGAAGGTAAGCAGCTGCTCACTTCATGTCTTCTCAGAATTGTTTCTGTCCTCTGTTTTCGGGACCTGTAGGAGGGATGCGTTCCTACTGTTCTTTGTTGTCCAACACCTTGTTATGTGGAGGAGAGAATAGTGTCCTCTGTGTTCAGGACCTGTAGGAGGGATGCGTTCCTACTGTTCTTTATGTTGTCCAACACCTTGTTATGTGGAGGAGAGAATAGTGTCTGTCCTCTCTCAATAAATCCCATTTTATTAGTCACATGCGCCGAATACAACAGGTGTAGACCTCACCGTCAAATGCTCACTGACAAGCCCTTAACCAACAATTTCTGTTTAACAAATACGAATAAGAAGTAAAAGGAACAGGTGATTTAAGAGCAGCAGTAAAATAACAATAGCGAGGCTATATACAGGGGCTACAGAGCCAATGTGCGGGGACACTGGTTAGTTGAGGTAAATGAGGTAGTATGTATATGTAGGTAGAGTTATTGAAGTGACTATGCATAGATAATAAGACAGTAGCAGCAGCAGCTTAGAAAGGGGGGGCGCAATGCAAATAGTCTGGGTAGCCATTTGATTAGCTGTTCAGCAGTCTTATGGCTTGGGGGGAGGGTAGAAGCTGTTTAGAAGCCTCTTGGACCTAGACTTGGTTCTCCGGTACCGCTTGCCGTGCGGTAGCAGAGAGAACAGTCTATGACTAGGGTGGCTGGAGTCTTGGGCAATTTTTAGGGCGTTCCTCTGACACCGCCTGGTATAGAGGTCCTGGATGGCAGGAAGATTGGCCCCGGTGATGTACTGGGCCGTACTCACTACCCTCTGTAGTGCCTTGCAGTCGGAGGCCGAGCAGTTGCCATACCAGGCAGTGATGCAACCAGTCAGGATGCTCTCGATGGTGCAGCTGTAGAACCTTTTGAGGATCTGGGGACCCATGCCAAATCGTTTCAGTCTCCTGAGGGGGAAAAGGCGTTGTTGTGCCCTCTTCACGACTGTCTTGGTGTGCTTGGATCATGTTAGTTTGTTGGTGATGTGGACACCAAGGAACTAGAAGCTCTCAGCCTGCTCCACTACAGCCCCGTCGATGAGAATGGGGGTGTACTTGGTCCTCCTTTTCCTGTAGTCCACAATCCTCTCCTTTGTCTTGATCACGTGGCTGCACTGTATTACAGCGGTGTGTTCGGGTTCTGAGCAGTTTGAGGTCCGTTTTTACATTATTATAAAGTAATGACATTACAATGATTTTAGAGCTTTTTAATGGAAATTCCAAAGCCAAACATTGTGAGCATTCAATTGTCAAAACCATTTAAAATATTCTCTGTAAAGTCTACATTGGGAAGACATCAATAGAACAACAGTAAATTACTAAATAATAACATATTACTTCGTTATAATATAATAATAATAATTATATATAATAATTATAATATGTTTCATTCCAAAGTCATTTATCTCATCTGTGCAGGCAGTAGCAGCCAGACAACTGTCTCACGTCATCTCTGTTCTCCCCATACTGTACTGTCTAGTCATTTAGCTAGCCTGCCTAAGTATCTAACATTATCTCTACCGTCTAACGTCATCTCTGTTCTCCCCATACTGTACTGTCTGTAGTAATTTAGCTAGCCTGCCTAAGTATCTAACATTATCTCTACCGTCTCACGTCATCTCTGTTCTCCCCATACTGTACTGTCTAGTCATTTAGCTAGCCTGCCTAAGTACGCTGCAGAGTTGTCTGACCAAACCATTTTTACTAGTTCTTCAAAGTAGACAAACTGTCTTGCTCTTGTTGTTGTGTATATTCCTCTCTCATGTGGTCTGTGAGTATCTAACCCAATGTAGCGGGTGTAAACGTGTATCCGTCCAGAGATCTGTAGATAATGACGAGATGCTCATGTCTCTAACAATGGACGTCGTTGTCCCAAAGGCAGGATGGTAGGCGACAAGCTCAGATCCAAAGAAACTCATTGGCCTTATTTTGGACAGGTTCGGATCAGTCTTTGAGCTGGAAACGGTCCATTGTAGTTAATTACCATCTTCATACCCTGAACTAGGTTGAATATTTGCTTATTGAAAACTCCCTACGTGGAAGTTCATGTCTGGGATGCAGCGGCTGTACTAGATTATAACTCTGTGTCTCTCTCTGTTTCTCTGTGTCGGTCTCTGTCTCTGTGTCCTAGGCGTGTACAGGGAAGTTCATGCCCATAATTCAGTGGCTGTATTTTGATGCTCTGGAGTGTCTGTCTGAGGAAGAGGGAGGAGCCATGCTCACCGAGGAGGACTGTGCCCCTGTGAGTACACCCCAAAAACGCACACACCTACCCCACACACTAGATGGTAGCTGGATGGGTCGCGGGGCTGGATGGGTCGCGGGGCTGGATAGTAGCTGGTTGGGTCGCGGGGCTGGTTGGGTCGCGGGGCTGGTTGGGTCGCGGGGCTGGTTGGGTCGCGGGGCTGGATGGGTCGCGGGGCTGGATGGTAGCTGGATGGGTCGCGGGGCTGGATGGTAGCTGGTTGGGTCGCGGGGCTGGATGGGTCGCGGGGCTGGATAGTAGCTGGTTGGGTCGCGGGGCTGGATGGTAGCTGGTTGGGTCGCGGGCTGGTTGGGTCGCTGGCTGGTTGGGTCGCTGGGCTGGATGGGTCGCGGGGCTGGATGGTAGCTGGATGGGTCGCGGGGCTGGATGGTAGCTGGTTGGGTCGCGGGGCTGGTTGGGTCGCGGGGCTGGATGGTAACTGGTTGGGTCGCGGGGCTGGATGGTAACTGGTTGGGTCGCGGGGCTGGATGGTAGCTGGTTGGGTCGCGGGGCTGGATGGTAGCTGGATGGGTCGCGGGCTGGTTGGGTCGCGGGGCTGGATGGTAGCTGGTTGGGTCGCGGGGCTGGTTGGGTCGCGGGGCTGGATGGTAGCTGGTTGGGTCGCGGGGCTGGTTGGGTCGCGGGGCTGGATGGTAGCTGGTTGGGTCGCGGGGCTGGTTGGGTCGCGGGGCTGGATGGTAGCTGGTTGGGTCGCGGGGCTGGTTGGGTCGCGGGGCTGGTTGGGTATTTTGTTCTGTGTTCTTGTATCAGTAGGGGTATGACACTTATCCATAGCCCTACCGATACAAGGCCATCCATGTTTATTTTGTTATTGATATGAATTATTTATCATATAGCAAATGTTGCTATAGATGTGTAAAACACCTGCTTCTCTAAATTGCCCCCCCCCCCCCAGAGGAACAGTCGTTATGACGGCCAGATCGCTGTGTTCGGCTCCCAGTTGCAAGATGAGTTGGCTAAACAGCGCTACTTCCTGGTTGGGGCTGGCGCTATTGGCTGTGAGCTGCTGAAGAACTTTGCCATGATTGGATTGGCCAGCGGCGAGGGTGAGGTCATCGTGACGGACATGGACACCATAGAGAAATCCAACCTCAACAGACAGTTCCTCTTCAGGTGAGAGGGAGGGAGGAGGAGGAGGAGACTAATACCGTGGGAGGTTTTAAATAATGAGTGGAAACCCCCACCTATTTCAGCTTGTCCGTTAGTCAGTGTTTTGACTGTTTTGGACATTGTGTGCGTTCCTAATGACACCCTGTTTACTTTATAGTGCACTACTTCTGATCTGGGGTCATTTCAAACGTAGTGCGCTATACAGGGAGAACGATTAGCATTTTTAATTATTCATCTTTTATTGGCACTTATTTATTTTCTAAAGGGGTTTATGTGTTTTTAAATGGTTGTGTTTGGTTCAGGCCGTGGGACGTGACGAAGATGAAGAGCGAGACCGCGGCGGCAGCGGTGAAGCAGATGAACCCGTCCATCCGGATCACGGGACACCAGAACCGCGTCGGGCCCGACACCGAGCGCGTCTACGATGACGACTTCTTCGAGAGCCTCCACGGAGTCGCCAACGCACTGGACAACGTCGACGCGCGTAAGACACGCTCTAAAGACTTCTGTTATAGACATTTAGTTCTCAATGTTCATAAACTGAACTCCAATTAAACAAACTCTGTTACCCAGTATTTGTAAGATACTGGTTGAAATGAGACAAACAGAGGCCCAGTCTATAATGGTCAAATGTGGATTATTTATTCACGGGAGAGCTCTGAGCTCTAGAAGGTGTACACAGTCTTTTATATGGTACAATGTTGAAATACAAAGATACAAAATTCCCACCACTTCCCCCGCCCTCTCCAAGGAAATAGTGTCATCCCACAGTACCCATTCATTCCTTATCACAATCTTCGAAGTCAAACTTGGGAGGTGTTGGGAGGTTCTTCTCAAGGACGGGCCTCTCGCCTGTGTCTGGTAGAATCAAATAGTTCTATGTTCTCCCAGACAACCCCTAAATGAAGTCATACTTCTGCACACTAAGTTAATATCTAGACACACACACACATTAATTGGACTGCCATTTGTCTTGTAACCCTATCTCTATTGCATACATTTTCAGAATGGAATGTTCTTAGTATTAAGTACAAACATTTAGTCATCAAAACATAAAATCTATAACTTCCTACTGCTGTTTGTTGCCGTGTGTAACGTCCCGAGGTAGAACGAAGCCGGGCTGTTAGTTGCCGTGTGTAACGTACCGAGGTAGAACGAAGCCGGGCCGTTTGTTGCCGTGTGTAACGTCCTGAGGTAGAACGAAGCCGGGCTGTTTGTTGCCGTGTGTAACGTACCGAGGTAGAACGAAGCCGGGCCGTTTGTTGCCGTGTGTAACGCACCGAGGTAGAACGAAGCCGGGCCGTTTGTTGCCGTGTGTAACGCACCGAGGTAGAACGAAGCCGGGCCTATTTCTTCAGGACCAGTTATCTGCTGCCACACATGATGAAACAGGGTGAGACACATATATTTCTGGGGGTTACGTGATAAAACAGATATATTTCTGAGGTTTACATGATGAAACAGGGTCAGATATTTGTGGTTTAATTCGGGTGTGGCGATTTATATCAAATTAATTTGATGTTTTTTGTGATACTGCGATACAGGCATTTGGAATTGTGTTATTAGCGTTTTATGTCCACTTGTTCTCATGTTGTCTTTATGGTATGGTCTCGTTCGCTCTCTCTGTGCATGTTCCCATTTCCACCAGAGATCTGTATATAATGACGAGATGCTCATGTCCCCGCCGTAACAATGGGACTCGTTGTCCCGAAATAAACCCATAGAAACTCATTGGGCTTATTTTGGACACATTTTGGCCACAGTGAAACCTCTCGACTTCGCCACTTTCTCCCAAGCCCCCACCACTCACAACAACAAAGATGAGAGATCACTTCCTCTGGAAACAGACAGGTTCAGCTCACTATGTGCTGTAACAGAGGATCATTTTAATCCTGTTTGTCCCAACTACTCAAATTGCGCGCTGAACAGACCACATCGGGAGTGTCCATGAACATTGGTTCTGGGAAATGAATGCGCCGTTTGTCGCGCGCGTAATATCATTGCAGTACCGCTAGCAGCGTTTTAAGCCAAGGCCGTTATGCTATCTGTCTAGTCGGGGGTTTTAGGCATGTGCCTCAAGCAGAAGAAGATGCGTTTGTGCACAGGGTTTGGCAACTCGCTCTCATTCTGAGAAATAAGGTAGGTCACATGATTTCAACATCTGAACAAAGGGGGACAAGCTGTCATGCTTTTGAAACCGTTGGGAGACAGACAGAAGGGTGTGTTCGTAACAGTTCAACCGTTCTGCCTTTTTGTTAGATGGCAAATAGCGGCAAAAGCTGGCTGAACCAAGAAACATGAAGATTAGCTGGCTACTCACTGGGACGTGCTCTTGACAGATTGTGGATGAGACCTGTTGTTAGAGCCGATTTGGACACAGTATGAAAGACCGAACATGCAGAGCTCCGTGTACGTTTGTGTAAATGTATGAATGTATATGATGAAATATTAGGTACCTTTCTGATTTCATATTGACCTGATTTTGAGATGTTTTCATTTGTTGTTAGTGGAACTTAGTTTCTGCCCCCCCCCGTCTTGCCCATTCATTGTACTGTGGTCAGTGTGTTACGATAAAGGATCGCTGTAGTCCTGGCTAAGGCGCGGCGGGAGCGCTGTAGTCCTGGCTAAGGCGCGGCGTAGTCCTGGCTAAGGCGCGGCGTAGTCCTGGCTAAGGCGCGGCGTAGTCCTGGCTAAGGCGCGGCGTAGTCCTGGCTAAGGCGCGGCGAAGTCCTGGCTAAGGCGCGGCGGGAGCGCTGTAGTCCTGGCTAAGGCGCGGCGTAGTCCTGGCTAAGGCGCGGCGTAGTCCTGGCTAAGGCGCGGCGTAGTCCTGGCTAAGGCGCGGCGGGAGCGCTGTAGTCCTGGCTAAGGCGCGGCGTAGTCCTGGCTAAGGCGCGGCGTAGTCCTGGCTAAGGCGCGGCGTAGTCCTGGCTAAGGCGCGGCGGGAGCGGCGTAGTCCTGGCTAAGGCGCGGCGGGAGCGGCGTACAAAAGTTGATGCAAAGAGTCAATATTTGCAGTGTTGACCCTTCTTTTTCAAGACCTCTGCAATCCTCCCTGGCATGTCGTCAATTAACTTCTGGGCCACATCCTGACTGATTGCGGCCCATTCTTGCGTAATCAATGCTTGGAGTTTCAGAATTTGTGGGTTTTTGTTTGTCCACCTGCCTCTTGAAGATTGACCACAAGTTCTCAATGGGATTAAGGTCTGGGGAGTTTCCTGGCCATGGACCCAAAATATTGATGTTTTGTTCCCTGAGCCACTTAGTTATCACTTTTGCCTTATGGCAAGGTGCTCCATCATGCTGGAAAAGGCATAGTTCATCACCAAACGGTTCCTGGAAGGTTGGGAGAAGTTTTCTCTCGGAGGATGTGTTGGTACCATTCTTTATTCATGGCTGTGTTCTTAGGCAAAACTGATTTTACAGGGTCGTACTTTCTCTTTTTAAAGCTTTTCTCATCTCATATTCCTTCTCTCTCCTCTCCTGCAGGTATGTATATGGACCGGCGCTGTGTCTACTACCGGAAGCCCCTGTTAGAGTCCGGTACTCTGGGTACCAAGGGCAACGTCCAGGTGGTCATCCCCTTCCTGACAGAGTCGTACAGCTCCTCCCAGGATCCCCCGGAGAAGTCCATCCCCATCTGCACACTGAAGAACTTCCCCAACGCCATCGAGCACACACTGCAGGTAACACACACACACACACTGCAGGTAACACACACACACACACTGCAGGTAACACACACACACACACTGCAGGTAACACACACACTCTCTGCAGGTAACACACACACACACACACACACACACACACACACACACACTGCAGGTAACACACCACACACACACACACACACTGCAGGTAACACACACACACACACTGCAGGTAACACACACAGACACACACACTCTCTGCAGGTAACACACACACACACACACACACACACACACACTGCAGGTAACACACCACACACACACACACACTGCAGGTAACACACACACACACACTGCAGGTAACACACACACACACACTCTGCAGGTCAATACAGGAGAAGAATAATTGTCCGTTGTACCATAGCAGTTAGGGTTTGAGTGGCTCAAGAGCATAGCAGGAATATTTTCTCATCAGACCTAGGATTCAAACCGGCCACGCTCCAACCTTCTCTAACCTGTGGGACTGACGTCCGCTCGCTCTCTGTGTGTCTCTGTCTGTCTGTCTCTGTCTGTCTCTGTGTCTGTCTCCCCCCGGGGGACTGACGTCCTCTATATTCAGTGTGTGATGTGTATGGTAACTCTCCTGTCTCCTCCTCTGGTCTCCAGTGGGCGCGTGATGAGTTTGAGGGTCTGTTTAAACAGCCATCGGAGAATGCCATGCAGTACCTCACGTAAGTTCCACCAATTTACCACGTTTACGTCCCTCGTTTGAATGCACTGACTGTATAAATGTCAGATCGCCAGCTGGTAACCCGTGCCTTTCGGGATTGAGACATAAACATTACCCTAGTTCACAGGGATAATTATTCCCGGTGTTTCCTGCATAGAGAAGTAAATCATTAGTAAATACGCTTATCCGATGAACTAAGTCTCTCTCTGGATAACACTCCGTGTCTTTGTGACGTCTGAAACTATTTCTAAGTGCTGGTAGCCCTGCTGCGTCTGTTACCTCTACCCAGATACGAGGCGCTGGAGGCACAGCCTCTAGGGGCGCTGGAGGCACAGCCTCTAGGGGCGCTGGAGGCACAGCCTCTAGGGGCGCTGGAGGCACAGCCCCTAGCCCAGGTTAATATTAACCCTGTTCATGTTTTCCTAACCAGCGATGCTAAGTTCCTGGAGAGGACCCTGAAGCTGCCCGGAGCCCAGCCTCTAGAGGTGCTGGAGGCCGTCTATAAGAGTTTGGTGACGGACTGCCCTCACAGCTGGGCCGACTGTGTCACCTGGGCTCGTCACCACTGGCAGTGCCAGTACAGCAACAACATCTGTCAACTACTGCACAACTTCCCCCCAGAACAGGTGGATAGAACACACACACTGTTACACACACACACACTGTTACACACACACACACACACACTGTTACATACACACACACACACACACACACACACACTGTTACACACACACACACACACACACACACTGTTACACACACACACTGTTATTTGATTGTGGTTTTGTTGTACTATTATCAATGCTCTTCTGTCTCTCTCAGCTGACCAGCTCTGGCGCCCCCTTCTGGTCCGGTCCAAAGAGATGTCCTCACCCTCTAGAGTTCAGTACCAGCAACGTGAGTCCTTTATCCTGTCTCCCCCTGTCCACGGTTGGAGACCGTCTCCTCTGTCTCGGTCTGTCTGTGTCTCTCTCTCTCGGTCGGTCTGTCTGTGTCCCTCTCTCTCGGTCGGTCTGTCTGTGTCTCTCTCTCTCGGTCTGTCTGTCTGTGTCTCTCTCTCTCGGTCTGTCTGTCTGTGTGTCTCTCTCTCTCTCGGTCTGTCTGTCTGTGTGTCTCTCTCTCTCTCGGTCTGTCTGTCTGTGTGTCTCTCTCTCTCGGTCTGTCTGTCTGTGTGTCTCTCTCTCTCTCGGTCTGTCTGTCTGTGTGTCTCTCTCTCTCGGTCTGTCTGTCTGTGTGTCTCTCTCTCTCGGTCTGTCTGTCTGTGTGTCTCTCTCTCTCGGTCTGTCTGTCTGTGTGTCTCTCTCTCTCGGTCTGTCTGTCTGTGTGTCTCTCTCTCTCGGTCTGTCTGTCTGTGTCTCTCTCTCTCGGTCTGTCTGTCTGTGTCTCTCTCTCTCGGTCTGTCTGTCTGTGTCTCTCTCTCTCTCGGTCTGTCTGTCTGTGTGTCTCTCTCTCTCTCGGTCTGTCTGTCTGTGTGTCTCTCTCTCTCTCGGTCTGTCTGTCTGTGTGTCTCTCTCTCTCTCGGTCTGTCTGTCTGTGTCTCTCTCTCTCTCGGTCTGTCTGTCTGTCTCTCTCTCTCTCGGTCTTTCTCTAGATGTAACCGTCCCCCCTCTCTGTCTAGGATCTCCATATGGACTATGTGATGGCAGGAGCCAACTTGTTTGCCCAGTCGTACGGCATGCAGGGCTCTACTGACCGTGTCGGCGTGGCTAAGATCCTGGACAGCCTATCGGTGCCCACCTTCGTCCCCAGGTCAGGGGTCAAGATCCACGTCTCCGACCAGGAGCTGCAGAGCGCCAACGTCAACGTCGGTGAGCATGGGATTTGATTTGATAAAGAAACTTCTATGGAAGGAGACAATAGGATCTAGTGGCAGTCAACCTTCTGCCTGTAGGGGTGTCTACACACAATAGGATCTAGTGGCAGTCAACCTTCTGCCTGTAGGGGTGTCTACACACAATAGGATCTAGTGGCAGTCAACCTTCTGCCTGTAGGGGTGTCTACACAAGGATCTAGTGGCAGTCAACCTTCTGCCTGTAGGGTGTCTACACTAATAGGATCTAGTGGCAGTCAACCTTCTGCCTGTAGGGTGTCTACACACAATAGGATCTAGTGGCAGTCAACCTTCTGCCTGTAGGGGTGTCTACACACAATAGGATCTAGTGGCAGTCAACCTTCTGCCTGTAGGGTGTCTACACACAATAGGATCTAGTGGCAGTCAACCTTCTGCCTGTAGGGGTGTCTACACAATAGGATCTAGTGGCAGTCAACCTTCTGCCTGTAGGGGTGTCTACACACAATAGGATCTAGTGGCAGTCAACCTTCTGCCTGTAGGGTGTCTACACTAATAGGATCTAGTGGCAGTCAACCTTCTGCCTGTAGGGTGTCTACACACAATAGGATCTAGTGGCAGTCAACCTTCTGCCTGTAGGGATGTCTACACAATAGGATCTAGTGGTAGTCAACCTTCTGCCTGTAGGGTGTCTACACACAACAGGATCTAGTGGCAGTCAACCTTCTGCCTGTAGGGGTGTCTACACGCAATAGGATCTAGTGGCAGTCAACCTTCTGCCTGTAGGGGTGTCTACACACAATAGGATCTAGTGGCAGTCAACCTTCTGCCTGTAGGGTGTCTACACGCAATAGGATCTAGTGGCAGTCAACCTTCTGCCTGTAGGGATGTCTACACACAATAGGATCTAGTGGCAGTCAACCTTCTGCCTGTAGGGATGTCTACACACAATAGGATCTAGTGGCAGTCAACCTTCTGCCTGTAGGGATGTCTACACACAATAGGATCTAGTGGCAGTCAACCTTCTGCCTGTAGGGGTGTCTACACACAATAGGATCTAGTGGCAGTCAACCTTCTGCCTGTAGGGGTGTCTACACACAATAGGATCTAGTGGCAGTCAACCTTCTGCCTGTAGGGGTGTCTACACACAATAGGATCTAGTGGTAGTCAACCTTCTGCCTGTAGGGATGTCTACACACAATAGGATCTAGTGGCAGTCAACCTTCTGCCTGTAGGGATGTCTACACACAATAGGATCTAGTGGCAGTCAACCTTCTGCCTGTAGGGATGTCTACACACAATAGGATCTAGTGGCAGTCAACCTTCTGCCTGTAGGGATGTCTACACACAATAGGATCTAGTGGTAGTCAACCTTCTGCCTGTAGGGATGTCTACACACAATAGGATCTAGTGGTAGTCAACCTTCTGCCTGTAGGGGTGTCTACACACAATAGGATCTAGTGGCAGTCAACCTTCTGCCTGTAGGGGTGTCTACACACAATAGGATCTAGTGGCAGTCAACCTTCTGCCTGTAGGGTGTCTACACACAATAGGATCTAGTGGCAGTCAACCTTCTGCCTGTAGGGGTGTCTACACGCAATAGGATCTAGTGGCAGTCAACCTTCTGCCTGTAGGGATGTCTACACATAATAGGATCTAGTGGTAGTCAACCTTCTGCCTGTAGGGATGTCTACACGCAATAGGATCTAGTGGTAGTCAACCTTCTGCCTGTAGGGATGTCTACACTAATAGGATCTAGTGGTAGTCAACCTTCTGCCTGTAGGGGTGTCTACACGCAATAGGATCTAGTGGTAGTCAACCTTCTGCCTGTAGGGATGTCTACACACAATAGGATCTAGTGGTAGTCAACCTTCTGCCTGTAGGGGTGTCTACACACAATAGGATCTAGTGGCAGTCAACCTTCTGCCTGTAGGGGTGTCTACACACAATAGGATCTAGTGGCAGTCAACCTTCTGCCTGTAGGGATGTCTACACACAATAGGATCTAGTGGTAGTCAACCTTCTGCCTGTAGGGATGTCTACACACAATAGGATCTAGTGGTAGTCAACCTTCTGCCTGTAGGGATGTCTACACACAATAGGATCTAGTGGTAGTCAACCTTCTGCCTGTAGGGGTGTCTACACACAATAGGATCTAGTGGTAGTCAACCTTCTGCCTGTAGGGGTGTCTACACACAATAGGATCTAGTGGTAGTCAACCTTCTGCCTGTAGGGTGTCTACACACAATAGGATCTAGTGGCAGTCAACCTTCTGCCTGTAGGGATGTCTACACACAATAGGATCTAGTGGCAGTCAACCTTCTGCCTGTAGGGATGTCTACACACAATAGGATCTAGTGGCAGTCAACCTTCTGCCTGTAGGGGTGTCTACACACAATAGGATCTAGTGGTAGTCAACCTTCTGCCTGTAGGGTGTCTACACACAATAGGATCTAGTGGTAGTCAACCTTCTGCCTGTAGGGATGTCTACACACAATAGGATCTAGTGGTAGTCAACCTTCTGCCTGTAGGGTGTCTACACACAATAGGATCTAGTGGCAGTCAACCTTCTGCCTGTAGGGTGTCTACACACAATAGGATCTAGTGGCAGTCAACCTTCTGCCTGTAGGGATGTCTACACACAATAGGATCTAGTGGTAGTCAACCTTCTGCCTGTAGGGATGTCTACACTAATAGGATCTAGTGGTAGTCAACCTTCTGCCTGTAGGGGTGTCTACACTAATAGGATCTAGTGGTAGTCAACCTTCTGCCTGTAGGGTGTCTACACACAATAGGATCTAGTGGTAGTCAACCTTCTGCCTGTAGGGATGTCTACACACAATAGGATCTAGTGGTAGTCAACCTTCTGCCTGTAGGGTGTCTACACACAATAGGATCTAGTGGCAGTCAACCTTCTGCCTGTAGGGTGTCTACACACAATAGGATCTAGTGGCAGTCAACCTTCTGCCTGTAGGGATGTCTACACACAATAGGATCTAGTGGTAGTCAACCTTCTGCCTGTAGGGATGTCTACACACAATAGGATCTAGTGGTAGTCAACCTTCTGCCTGTAGGGATGTCTACACACAATAGGATCTAGTGGTAGTCAACCTTCTGCCTGTAGGGTGTCTACACACAATAGGATCTAGTGGTAGTCAACCTTCTGCCTGTAGGGGTGTCTACACACAATAGGATCTAGTGGTAGTCAACCTTCTGCCTGTAGGGGTGTCTACACACAATAGGATCTAGTGGCAGTCAACCTTCTGCCTGTAGGGATGTCTACACACAATAGGATCTAGTGGCAGTCAACCTTCTGCCTGTAGGGATGTCTACACACAATAGGATCTAGTGGCAGTCAACCTTCTGCCTGTAGGGGTGTCTACACACAATAGGATCTAGTGGTAGTCAACCTTCTGCCTGTAGGGATGTCTACACACAATAGGATCTAGTGGTAGTCAACCTTCTGCCTGTAGGGGTGTCTACACACAATAGGATCTAGTGGCAGTCAACCTTCTGCCTGTAGGGGTGTCTACACACAATAGGATCTAGTGGCAGTCAACCTTCTGCCTGTAGGGATGTCTACACACAATAGGATCTAGTGGTAGTCAACCTTCTGCCTGTAGGGATGTCTACACACACAGGATCTAGTGGTAGTCAACCTTCTGCCTGTAGGGATGTCTACACACAATAGGATCTAGTGGTAGTCAACCTTCTGCCTGTAGGGGTGTCTACACACAATAGGATCTAGTGGCAGTCAACCTTCTGCCTGTAGGGGTGTCTACACACAATAGGATCTAGTGGCAGTCAACCTTCTGCCTGTAGGGGTGTCTACATAATAGGATCTAGTGGCAGTCAACCTTCTGCCTGTAGGGATGTCTACACACAATAGGATCTAGTGGTAGTCAACCTTCTGCCTGTAGGGGTGTCTACACACAATAGGATCTAGTGGCAGTCAACCCAGGTTGCTTTCTGCTTAACCGACTTGCCAAAACTACAGTTTGTTAACAAGACATTTGTGGATTGGTTGAAAAACGAGTTTTAATGCGTGGCGTGTGTCTGTCTGCGTTGCGTGTCTGTCTGCGTGGCGTGGCGTGTCTGTCTGCGTGGCGTGTCTGTCTGTCTGCGTGGCGTGTCTGTCTGTCTGCGTGGCCTGTCTGTCTGCGTGGCGTGTCTGTCTGTCTGCGTGGCCTGTCTGTCTGGGGGGGCGTGTGTCTGTCTAGATGACAACAGACTGGAGGAACTGAAGACTCTGCTGCCTGGACCTGAAGCTTCTTCTCACTTTAAACTCACTGCCATCGACTTTGAGAAGGTAGAGAAGTCTCCCTCTACTCCCATCTCTACTCTGATCTCTCCCTCTACTCCCATCTCTACTCTGATCTCTCCCTCTACTCCCATCTCTACTCTGATCTCTCCCTCTACTCCCATCTCTACTCTGATCTCTCCCTCTACTCCCATCTCTACTCTGATCTCTCCCTCTACTCCCATCTCTACTCTGATCTCTCCCTCTACTCCCATCTCTACTCTGATCTCTCCCTCTACTCCCATCTATCCTCTGATCTCTCCCTCTACTCCCATCTCTACTCTGATCTCTCCCTCTACTCCCGTCTCTCCCTCTGCTCCCGTCTCTCGCTCTGCTCCCGTCTCTCGCTCTGCTCCCGTCTCTCGCTCTGCTCCCGTCTCTCGCTCTGCTCCCGTCTCTCGCTCTGCTCCCGTCTCTCTCTACAAAGCCTTTCAAGTCCTGTCATCCTTCAACACTCAACCCTTCTATTTGTGTAACGTGTGTGTTTGCTTGCTAACTGTGTGTGTGTGACCGTGTTCCAGGATGATGACTCTAATTTCCACATGGACTTCATCGTGGCTGCTTCCAACCTACGAGCAGAGAACTACCACATTCCCCCTGCCGACAGACACAAGGTGTGTGAACACACACACACACTGACATGCCCCTACACACAGCCATAGAGGTCACATTTCCACTCGACTTTTGACTAAAGATGCTTTTCTGTTTCCGCCTGAAGCAAAACAAGCCCCAAAAAGTGTGTACAGATGTCTCCATGGCAATCACCATATTCTCTCTCCTCCCTCTCCTCTCTCCTCCCTCTCTTTCCTCTCTCCTCCCTCCCTCTCCTCTCTCCTCTCTCTCCTCTCTCTCCTCTCTCCTCTCTCTCCTCCCTCTCTCTCCTCCCTCTCCAGAGTAAGCTGATAGCTGGGAAGATCATTCCTGCGATAGCGACCACCACGGCGGCCGTCGTAGGTCTGGTGTGTCTGGAGCTCATCAAGATCGTTCAGGGACACAAGAAGGTGGAGTCGTTTAAGAACGGCTTCATGAACCTGGCGCTGCCCTTCTTCACCTTCTCAGAACCAATCGCTGCTCCCAGCCACAAGGTACAGGACCCGGGGAGGTGCAGGGCCCGGGGGGTTGCAGGGCCCGGGGAGGTGCAGGGCCCGGGGAGGTGCAGGGCCCGGGGAGGTCTTCACACCCGGTCACCCTGAACAAGACGTAGTGACTCTTCATCAGCAGAAACACTGCACGGTCTAGAACGTTCTATTCCATGGGTTACTGCTGTTAGGTGATTGCTAATGAACTTGGCGCTTCACCCTGTGAGTTAGCCATCTCCCTGACTGCAGCACAGGCAGTTCAACACATCTCTTTGGAACGGTCCGTGTGGGTGTGTTTAAATGCTCGTAGTGACGGAGTAGGACCTGGTGAAACTGCAGGGAGATGTCCTCATCGCTGCCCTGACAGTATCCACTGTTTAATCAATACCTGGATGCATCTCTGTGTTGAGATCATTTAGTGTTGAGGCACTAACAGATATTCTCTCCCCTCCCCCCCTCTCTCCCCTCCCCCTCTCCCTCCCTCTCTCCCCCCCTCTCTCCTCTCTCTCCCCTCTCTCTCTCCCCCCTCTCCCCTCTCCTCTCTCTCCTCTCTCTCCCCCCTCTCCCTCTCTCCCCCCTCTCTCCCTCTCCCCCTCTCTCCCTCTCCCCCTCTCCCTCTCCTCTCTCTCTCTCTCCTCTCTCTCTCTCCCTCTCTCTCTCTCCCCTCCCTCTCTCCCTCTCTCCCCCTCTCTCTCTCCCTCTCTCCCCTCTCCCTCTCTCTCTCTCTCTCTCTCTCCCCTCTCTCCCTCTCCCCCTCTCTCCCTCTCCCCCCTCTCTCCCTCTCTCCCCTCTCTCTCTCTCCCTCTCTCCCCTCTCTCCTCTCCCCCTCTCTCTCTCCCCTCTCTCTCTCTCTCCTCCCCCTCTCCTCTCTCTCTCTCCCCTCTCTCCCTCTCTCCCTCCCTCCTCCCCTCCCTCCTCTCTCTCTCTCCCCTCTCTCCCTCTCTCCTCCCCCTCTCTCCCCCCCTCCATAGTACTATGAGATTGACTGGTCGCTGTGGGATCGTTTTGAGGTGAAGGGTCTGCAGCCCAATGGGGAGGAGATGACTCTCAGACAGTTCCTCGACTACTTCAAGGTACGCCTGCCCTCCTTCTCGTCTCACCATGCTGTCTCAGTGCTCTACTCCTCCTCCTCCCCTCACCATGCTGTCTCAGTGCTCTACTCCTCCTCCTCCTCTCACCATGCTGTCTCAGTGCTCTACTCCTCCTCCTCCCCTCACCATGCTGTCTCAATGCTCTACTCCTCCTCTCCCTCACCATGCTGTCTCAGTGCTCTACTCCTCCCCTCACCATGCTGTCTCAGTGCTCTACTCCTCCCCTCACCATGCTGTCTCAGTGCTCTACTCCTCCCCTCACCATGCTGTCTCAGTGCTCTACTCCTCCTCCCCTCACCATGCTGTCTCAGTGCTCTACTCCTCCCCTCACCATGCTGTCTCAGTGCTCTACTCCTCCTCCCCTCACCATGCTGTCTCAGTGCTCTACTCCTCCTCCTCCCCTCACCATGCTGTCTCAGTGCTCTACTCCTCCTCCTCCCCTCACCATGCTGTCTCAGTGCTCTCCTCCTCTCACCATGCTGTCTCAGTGCTCTCCTCCTCCTCTCACCATGCTGTCTCAGTGCTCTACTCCTCCTCCTCTCACCATGCTGTCTCAGTGCTCTACTCCTCCTCCTCTCACCATGCTGTCTCAGTGCTCTACTCCTCCTCCCCTCACCATGCTGTCTCAGTGCTCTACTCCTCCTCCCTCACCATGCTGTCTCAGTGCTCTACTCCTCCTCCTCCCTCACCATGCTGTCTCAGTGCTCTACTCCTCCTCCTCCCTCACCATGCTGTCTCAGTGCTCTACTCCTCCTCCTCCCCTCACCATGCTGTCTCAGTGCTCTACTCCTCCTCCCCTCACCATGCTGTCTCAGTGCTCTACTCCTCCTCCTCCTCTCACCATGCTGTCTCAGTGCTCTACTCCTCCCCTCACCATGCTGTCTCAGTGCTCTACTCCTCCTCCCTCACCATGCTGTCTCAGTGCTCTACTCCTCCTCCTCCTCACCATGCTGTCTCAGTGCTCTACTCCTCCTCCTCTCACCATGCTGTCTCAGTGCTCTACTCCTCCTCCTCTCACCATGCTGTCTCAGTGCTCTACTCCTCCTCCTCTCACCATGCTGTCTCAGTGCTCTACTCCTCCTCCTCCCTCACCATGCTGTCTCAGTGCTCTACTCCTCCTCCTCCCCTCACCATGCTGTCTCAGTGCTCTACTCCTCCTCCTCCTCTCACCATGCTGTCTCAGTGCTCTACTCCTCCTCCTCCCCTCACCATGCTGTCTCAGTGCTCTACTCCTCCTCCTCCCTCACCATGCTGTCTCAGTGCTCTACTCCTCCTCCTCCCTCACCATGCTGTCTCAGTGCTCTACTCCTCCTCCTCCCCTCACCATGCTGTCTCAGTGCTCTACTCCTCCTCCTCCCCTCACCATGCTGTCTCAGTGCTCTACTCCTCCTCCTCCCCTCACCATGCTGTCTCAGTGCTCTACTCCTCCTCCTCCCCTCACCATGCTGTCTCAGTGCTCTACTCCTCCTCCTCCTCCTCACCATGCTGTCTCAGTGCTCTACTCCTCCTCCTCCCCTCACCATGCTGTCTCAGTGCTCTACTCCTCCTCCTCCCTCACCATGCTGTCTCAGTGCTCTACTCCTCCTCCTCCTCTCACCATGCTGTCTCAGTGCTCTACTCCTCCTCCTCCCCTCACCATGCTGTCTCAGTGCTCTACTCCTCCTCCCCTCACCATGCTGTCTCAGTGCTCTACTCCTCCTCCCCTCACCATGCTGTCTCAGTGCTCTACTCCTCCTCCCCTCACCATGCTGTCTCAGTGCTCTACTCCTCCTCCTCCCCTCACCATGCTGTCTCAGTGCTCTACTCCTCCTCCTCCTCTCACCATGCTGTCTCAGTGCTCTACTCCTCCTCCTCTCACCATGCTGTCTCAGTGCTCTACTCCTCCTCCTCTCACCATGCTGTCTCAGTGCTCTACTCCTCCTCCTCTCACCATGCTGTCTCAGTGCTCTACTCCTCCTCCTCCTCACCATGCTGTCTCAGTGCTCTACTCCTCCTCCTCTCACCATGCTGTCTCAGTGCTCTACTCCTCCTCCCCTCACCATGCTGTCTCAGTGCTCTACTCCTCCTCCTCCCTCACCATGCTGTCTCAGTGCTCTACTCCTCCTCCTCCCCTCACCATGCTGTCTCAGTGCTCTACTCCTCCTCCTCCCTCACCATGCTGTCTCAGTGCTCTACTCCTCCTCCCCCTCACCATGCTGTCTCAGTGCTCTACTCCTCCTCCTCCCCTCACCATGCTGTCTCAGTGCTCTACTCCTCCTCCCCTCACCATGCTGTCTCAGTGCTCTACTCCTCCTCCCCTGCCATGCTGTCTCAGTGCTCTACTCCTCCTCCCCTCACCATGCTGTCTCAGTGCTCTACTCCTCCTCACCATGCTGTCTCAGTGTTTCTCCTCTCTCACCATGCTGTCTCAGTGCTCTACTCCTCCCCTCACCATGCTGTCTCAGTGCTCTACTCCTCCCCTCACCATGCTGTCTCAGTGCTCTACTCCTCCCCTCACCATGCTGTCTCAGTGCTCTACTCCTCCTCCTCTCCCCATGCTGTCTCAGTGCTCTACTCCTCCTCCTCTCCCCATGCTGTCTCAGTGCTCTACTCCTCCTCCTCTCACCATGCTGTCTCAGTGCTCTACTCCTCCTCCTCTCACCATGCTGTCTCAGTGCTCTACTCCTCCTCCTCTCACCATGCTGTCTCAGTGCTCTCCTCCTCCTCCCCTCACCATGCTGTCTCAGTGCTCTACTCCTCCTCCTCCTCTCACCATGCTGTCTCAGTGCTCTACTCCTCCTCCTCCCTCACCATGCTGTCTCAGTGCTCTACTCCTCCTCCCCTCACCATGCTGTCTCAATGCTCTACTCCTCCTCCTCCCCTCACCATGCTGTCTCAGTGCTCTACTCCTCCTCCCCTCACCATGCTGTCTCAGTGCTCTACTCCTCCTCCTCCTCTCACCATGCTGTCTCAGTGCTCTACTCCTCCTCTCACCATGCTGTCTCAGTGCTCTACTCCTCCTCCTCCCCTCACCATGCTGTCTCAGTGCTCTACTCCTCCTCCTCCCCTCACCATGCTGTCTCAGTGCTCTCCTCCTCCTCCCCTCACCATGCTGTCTCAGTGCTCTACTCCTCCTCCCCTCACCATGCTGTCTCAGTGCTCTACTCCTCCTCCTCCCCTCACCATGCTGTCTCAGTGCTCTACTCCTCCTCCTCCCCTCACCATGCTGTCTCAGTGCTCTACTCCTCCTCCTCCCCTCACCATGCTGTCTCAGTGCTCTACTCCTCCTCCTCCTCTCACCATGCTGTCTCAGTGCTCTACTCCTCCTCCTCCTCTCACCATGCTGTCTCAGTGCTCTACTCCTCCTCCCCTCACCATGCTGTCTCAGTGCTCTACTCCTCCTCCTCCCTCGCCATGCTGTCTCAGTGCTCTACTCCTCCTCCCCTCGCCATGCTGTCTCAGTGCTCTACTCCTCCTCCCTCGCCATGCTGTCTCAGTGCTCTACTCTCCTCCTCCCTCGCCATGCTGTCTCAGTGCTCTACTCCTCCTCCCCTCGCCATGCTGTCTCAGTGCTCTACTCCTCCTCCCTCGCCATGCTGTCTCAGTGCTCTACTCCTCCTCCCCTCGCCATGCTGTCTCAGTGCTCTACTCCTCCTCCCCTCGCCATGCTGTCTCAGTGCTCTACTCCTCCTCCCCTCGCCATGCTGTCTCAGTGCTCTACTCCTCCTCCTCTCGCCATGCTGTCTCAGTGCTCTACTCCTCCTCCCCTCGCCATGCTGTCTCAGTGCTCTACTCCTCCTCCCTCGCCATGCTGTCTCAGTGCTCTACTCCTCCTCCCTCGCCATGCTGTCTCAGTGCTCTACTCCTCCTCCCCTCGCCATGCTGTCTCAGTGCTCTACTCCTCCCTCGCCATGCTGTCTCAGTGCTCTACTCCTCCTCCCCTCGCCATGCTGTCTCAGTGCTCTACTCCTCCCCTCGCCATGCTGTCTCAGTGCTCTACTCCTCCTCCCCTCGCCATGCTGTCTCAGTGCTCTACTCCTCCTCCCCTCGCCATGCTGTCTCAGTGCTCTACTCCCCTCGCATTGCTGTCTCAGTGCTCTACTCCCCTCGCATTGCTGTCTCAGTGCTCTACTCCTCCTCCCCTCGCATTGCTGTCTCAGTGCTCTACTCCTCCTCCCCTCGCATTGCTGTCTCAGTGCTCTACTCCTCCTCCCCTCGCCATGCTGTCTCAGTGCTCTACTCCTCCTCCCCTGCATTGCTGTCTCAGTGCTCTACTCCTCCTCCCCGCCATGCTGTCTCAGTGCTCTACTCCTCCTCCCTCGCCATGCTGTCTCAGTGCTCTACTCCCTCGCCATGCTGTCTCAGTGCTCTACTCCCCTCGCCATGCTGTCTCAGTGCTCTACTCCTCCTCCCCTCGCATTGCTGTCTCAGTGCTCTACTCCTCCTCCTCTCCCCATGCTGTCTCAGTGCTCTACTCCTCCTCCCCTCACCATGCTGTCTCAGTGCTCTACTCCTCCTCCCTCGCCATGCTGTCTCAGTGCTCTACTCCTCCTCCCCTCGCCATGCTGTCTCAGTGCTCTACTCCTCCTCCCTCGCCATGCTGTCTCAGTGCTCTACTCCTCCTCCCCTCGCCATGCTGTCTCAGTGCTCTACTCCTCCTCCTCTCGCCATGCTGTCTCAGTGCTCTACTCCTCCTCCTCTCGCCATGCTGTCTCAGTGCTCTACTCCTCCTCCTCTCTCCATGCTGTCTCAGTGCTCTACTCCTCCTCCTCTCTCCATGCTGTCTCAATGCTCTACTCCTCCTCCTCTCTCCATGCTGTCTCAATGCTCTACTCCTCCTCCTCTCGCCATGCTGTCTCAATGCTCTACTCCTCCTCCTCTCGCCATGCTGTCTCAGTGCTCTACTCCTCCTCCTCCTCCTCTCGCCATGCTGTCTCAATGCTCTACTCCTCCTCCTCCTCTCACCATGCTGTCTCAATGCTCTACTCCTCCTCCTCCTCTCGCCATGCTGTCTCAATGCTCTACTCCTCCTCCTCCTCTCACCATGCTGTCTCAATGCTCTACTCCTCCTCCTCCTCCTCTCACCATGCTGTCTCAATGCTCTACTCTACCTCCTCCCCCCCTCTAGAATGAACATCAGTTGGAGATCACCATGCTGTCTCAAGGAGTCTCGATGCTCTACTCCTTCTTCATGCCTGCAGCTAAACTGAAGGAGAGGCTGGTGTTGCCGTGAGTCTTTACCAACTGCCCTTGTTTTGCGTTCAGACTCAGGACAGGATGGACACACACACAACTTCCACAAATATGGGACTTCCTGCCCTCATTGAGATGAATGTCTGAAATGGAAGAATCAAATATTTTATTAAACAATTAACAATAGGAAGGACCATAATTTTAAAACCTTGGAGGAATCTGAAGTTTCTCAATGTTACCAGAGATGACTTGTGTGGAACGTTTGAGTCTTTTCTCCTCCGCAGGATGACGGAGATTGTGACCAAGGTGTCTAAGAAGAAGCTGGGGAAGCATGTTAAAGCCCTGGTGTTTGAGCTCTGCTGCAACGACCTGACTGACGAAGATGTGGAGGTTCCCTACGTCAGATACACCATCCGCTGAACACACACCTACACACACCGGGGAATCCCTGAGGGAGGAGGGAAGGCGTTGGTTGGATCTGTCGCTTGGTTTAAATGGTTATTGGAGCACTGATTTGGTTGATTTTTGGGTTGAAGAGCTTGAGTCCAGAATGGCACCCTATTCCATATATAGTACACAACTTTTTTTGACCACTCTCAAAGTATTGCATTTCATAGCGTGTCATTGGGTATCTCATGGTGTTCAACAAGCCCTGTGATGTGTTATATTGTGATGTGTTGAGGGGCTCTAGGGGAAGGAGGAGCATGTATATTGGACTCTAGACTTTCTGTGTATCTGGTTATTTTAATGCTCCCTGTACCCTACCGCTCTGGTGCCCTCTCCCTGTACCCTACCGCTCTGGTGCCCTCTCCCTGTACCCTACCGCTCTGGTGCCCTCTCCCTGTACCCTACCGCTCTGGTGCCCTCTCCCTGTACCCTACCGCTCTGGTGCCCTCTCCCTGAACCCTACCGCTCTGGTGCCCTCTCCCTGAACCCTACCGCTCTGGTGCCCTCTCCCTGTACCCTACCGCTCTGGTGCCCTCTCTCTCCCTCTCTCTCCCTCTCTCTCCCTCTCTCTCCCTCTCTCAGTTTCTCTCTCTTCCTCTCTCTCCCTCTCTCTCTCCCTCTCTCTCCCTCTCTCCCCCTCCTTCTCTCTCCTCCCCTGGTCGTTGCTTTTCTGCGTTTTAAAACAAGTCATGACATGACCCAGTAATGCCAAAAAAATAAAAAAAAAAACAATTCAGGGTCTTCATGATCAAATTTGTATAACAGAAATGCAAAACCACTATTTTTCTCCCAAATCGAAGTCACTGCCTTGGATTCGAGTTTGACTGCAAATACCGATCTGTGGTAAATGACCCCCTGTCCTGGCCCTAACCGATGACCTCTGACCCCCTCCCAGGGTTGGTGTGTGTGACTACTGCCCTCTAATCTGGCTTTAAGGGAAAGGGGTCACATGACTTGAGTTTTCCTATTTCTTTGCCTCTTTTTCTGTTTTCCCGTTTTTTCTTTTGGGACCGACTAGTCTGCACCTTTTTTTAGGATCATCAGCTCAGTTTCCTGTTTTCCTTTGTAACCTCCAGTGACCCATTAGAGAGGCGGCCGTGAGAGGCAGGGCATAGTTGGTCTGGTATAGTTGTCATGGGAGCACTTTGTGTGATGCGTAGTGATGAATAAAGATGTTTAAACATGGCTCGTCTCCTCTCTTCTGTTCACTCAAGTGTTTCTGTTGCGTTTGCAGCGCTAGCCTGGGTCCCAGATCTGTTCGTGTCGTCTTGTCACGTCCTGCGGTCATCGTAACGACAACACGAACATGTGGGACCAGGCTTGTAAATAATGTCTTGGGGAAAATCTAGAAATGGATTGGAGGATCTGACTGGGGTGAGCTACATCATGATTCACCCAGGGCTAGCGAGGTATTAATGATTCACCCAGGGCTAGCGAGGTATTAATGATTCACCCAGGGCTAGCGAGGTATTAATGATTCACCCAGGGCTAGCGAGGTATTAATGATTCACCCAGGGCTAGCGAGGTATAAATGATTCACCCAGGGCTAGCGAGGTATAAATGATTCACCCAGGGCTAGCGAGGTATAAATGATTCACCCAGGGCTAGCGAGGTATAAATGATTCACCCAGGGCTAGCGAGGTATAAATGATTCACCCAGGGCTAGCGAGGTATAAATGATTCACCCAGGGCTAGCGAGGTATATATGATTCACCCAGGGCTAGTGATGTAATGTGATGATTCACCCAGGGGTGGTGATGAGTCACCCAGGGGGTAGTGGTGTAATGTGATGATTATTCACCCAGGGGTAAGGATGTGATTATTCACCCAGGGGTAGTGGTGTAATGTGTTGATCTGTCACCCAGGGGTAGTGGTGTAATGTGGTGATCTGTCACCCAGGGGTAGTGGTGTAATGTGACGATCAGTCACCCAGGGGTAGTGGTGTAATGTGATGATCTGTCACCCAGGGGTAGTGGTGTAATGTGACGATCTGTCACCCAGGGGTAGTGGTGTAATGTGACGATCAGTCACCCAGGGGTAGTGGTGTAATGTGACGATCAGTCACCCAGGGGTAGTGGTGTAATGTGACGATCAGTCACCCAGGGGTAGTGGTGTAATGTGACGATCTGTCACCCAGGGGTAGTGGTGTAATGTGACGATCTGTCACCCAGGGGTAGTGGTGTAATGTGACGATCAGTCACCCAGGGGTAGTGGTGTAATGTGACGATCAGTCACCCAGGCGTAGTGGTGTAATGTGATGATCTGTCACCCAGGGGTAGTGGTGTAATGTGACGATCAGTCACCCAGGGGTAGTGGTGTAATGTGGTGATCGGTCACCCAGGGGTAGTGGTGTAATGTGATCTGTCACCCAGGGGTAGTGGTGTAATGTGATGATCAGTCACCCAGGGGTAGTGGTGTAATGTGATGATCAGTCACCCAGGGGTAGTGGTGTAATGTGATGATCAGTCACCCAGGGGTAGTTCTTTAGTGCAGCTTTTCAAAGACCCCAAGTCACTTTGATGTGATAATGCTATTTACAGCGAGGGAACCATAACCTGGTTTCTTTGGGGTTTGTTTCTGCTGTAGCCAAATCCATGTCAAATGTATTACAACAGAGAAGCAAATGCTCAACTTTATCAGTATGGTGTGTCCACTTTGGCTGCGTTTACACAGGCAGTCCAATTCTGATCTTTTGCCCAATTATTGGCAAAAAAAAACTAATCTGATCGGTCAAAAGACTTAATTAGTGAATAAAAGATCAGAATTGGACTGCCTGTGTAAACCCAGCATATGTATCTCAACGTTTCAAATCTGTTCCAGTTTTGTACCTGTTCAACACTCTGTGGCTAATATCAGCAGGGCTGTACCTGTTCAACACCCTGTGGCTAAGAGCAGCAGGGCTGTGCCTGCTCAACACCCTGTGGCTAAGAGCAGCAGGGCTGTACCCTGTTCAACACTCTGTGGCTAAGAGCAGCAGGGCTGTACCCTGTTCAACACTCTGTGGCTAAGAGCAGCAGGGCTGTACCTGCTCAACACTCTGTGGCTAAGAGCAGCAGGGCTGTACCTGTTCAACACCCTGTGGCTAAGAGCAGCAGGGCTGTACCTGTTCAACACCCTGTGGCTAAGAGCAGCAGGGCTGTACCTGTTCAACACTCTGTGGCTAAGAGCGTTTCTTATTGGCCGAATTCAGCTAGGTCCCTCCCCTTCTGTTTGGCGCCTACTGACCTCTGACCAGGCTATGGGAACCAATAGGGTGCTGCTTTGTCCATGTTGTCACAGCCTTTATCAGGTAGAGTAGTGAACTAGGCCAACAGGCTCACTTCCTGTATCAGACAACACTGTCATGATTCCATGACCAGTATTTCTGATGAACTAGGTCAACAGGCTCACTTCCTGTATCAGACAACACTGTCATGATTCCATGACCAGTATTTCTGAGGCATTTCATTGACCAGTCATCTGTACAGTGTGAGTCAGTAGCGTTAACAGTGTTCAGTTGTCTGAGCCTCGTGTTGGAAACCGAACGCAGCGGATACATGAAGAGGTTCTGCCAGAGGATGTGGTTTTGGTACGAGACAGCAAGGGGAAGAGAGGGGGAGGAAGGGAGGAGTTTGTTCTCTCTCTCTCTCTCTCTCTCTCTCTCTCTCTCTCTCTCTCTCTCTCTCTCTCTCTCTCTCTCTCTCTCTCTCTCTCTCACCGTCTCTGGGAAGAACCAGAATAGATGAGCGACAGGTGAGCGTAGTGGAAGGAGGAGAGGATCGAGGTTAGGGTCCAGTTATTATTTTGAACTTGTGTTTTAGAGTGTCTTGGAGGATGGTCCGTGTGTTGGAGACGATGCTTTGATGACGGAGAAAAGCGAGGGATGATGGAGAGAGATGAGACTGAAGGCTACACTTCGACTTCCTGGTATGTTCTCTTGTTTTTCTCTTTCAGACTCTTGTTTCCCCTCACTGAGCTCTCTCACCCTACTCAGTGTCATATAAAGCATTGTTACAAGGTTTTGTCTGCTGGGGTTATCAAAATGGAGGAGGGCTGCATGTTAGTAGTATTGGGACGAGGCCCTGGAGGAGGGCTGCGTGTTGGTAGTATTGGGACGAGGCCCTGGAGGAGGGCTGCGTGTTGGTAGTATTGGGACGAGGCCCTGGAGGAGGGCTGCGTGTTGGTAGTATTGGGACGAGGCCCTGGAGGAGGGCTGCGTGTTGGTAGTATTGGGACGAGGCCCTGGAGGAGGGCTGCGTGTTAGTAGTATTGGGACGAGGCCCTGGAGGAGGGCTGCGTGTTAGTAGTATTGGGACGAGGCCCTGGAGGAGGGCTGCGTGTTGGTAGTATTGGGACGAGGCCCTGGAGGAGGGCTGCGTGTTGGTAGTATTGGGACGAGGCCCTGGAGGAGGGCTGCGTGTTGGTAGTATTGGGGCGAGGCCCTGGAGGAGGGCTGCGTGTTGGTAGTATTGGGACGAGGCCCTGGAGGAGGGCTGCGTGTTGGTAGTATTGGGACGAGGCCCTGGAGGAGGGCTGCGTGTTGGTAGTATTGGGACGAGGCCCTGGAGGAGGGCTGCGTGTTGGTAGTATTGGGACGAGGCCCTGGAGGAGGGCTGCGTGTTAGTAGTATTGGGACGAGGCCCTGGAGGAGGGCTGCGTGTTGGTAGTATTGGGGCGAGGCCCTGGAGGAGGGCTGCGTGTTGGTAGTATTGGGGCGAGGCCCTGGAGGAGGGCTGCGTGTTGGTAGTATTGGGGCGAGGCCCTGGAGGAGGGCTGCGTGTTGGTAGTATTGGGGCGAGGCCCTGGAGGAGGGCTGCGTGTTAGTAGTATTGGGACGAGGCCCTGGAGGAGGGCTGCGTGTTGGTAGTATTGGGGCGAGGCCCTGGAGGAGGGCTGCGTGTTGGTAGTATTGGGACGAGGCCCTGGAGGAGGGCTGCGTGTTGGTAGTATTGGGGCGAGGCCCTGGAGGAGGGCTGCGTGTTGGTAGTATTGGGGCGAGGCCCTGGAGGAGGGCTGCGTGTTGGTAGTATTGGGACGAGGCCCTGGAGGAGGGCTGCGTGTTGGTAGTATTGGGACGAGGCCCTGGAGGAGGGCTGCGTGTTGGTAGTATTGGGACGAGGCCCTGGAGGAGGGCTGCGTGTTGGTAGTATTGGGACGAGGCCCTGGAGGAGGGCTGCGTGTTGGTAGTATTGGGACGAGGCCCTGGAGGAGGGCTGCGTGTTGGTAGTATTGGGACGAGGCCCTGGAGGAGGGCTGCGTGTTGGTAGTATTGGGACGAGGCCCTGGAGTTGGTCTAAAGGTAGTTTCCTGGTTCTACTTCTCACTGTGCTTTGTGTCTTCTGCTCTAATGACCGTATTAACCATGTAGTGCAAGTTTTAACATTATTCTGTCTTTCTGTGTCTGTGTGACCCTGGATGTGTTTTCTAGGTCTAATGTAAAAAGGGATACCCACTCCACCAGCCCCCCAGACCATGCAGGAGTAAGTTTCTCATGTTGCTTACTTCTAATTTGAGTAGCACATTCATCAGGGAACCTCTCATAATCAGAACACATCTCAAGCGGAATAAAAACACGAGTTTTTACTATGACGGCTGCATGGCCGGACGAACCAAGTCTAGGGTCCAGAGAGAGAACTTCTAGAAGGCTTTCCTCTTGGCATCGGAGGGAACACGTTTCTGTCACGGGGCAGAGAGAACGTTGCAGTTTTAAAGCTTAAATTACAGTACATTTATGTAAACAATAAAGTGGCTACCAGTATCCCTGTGAGCCTCCCAGGCCCATGTTGTCCAGGCTTAAGAACGTAAATAGCACATGAATAAATTAGACTGTAATTCAACACTGTAAACTTATTCCACGGATCCCTCGGCCAAAAAGTTGTCTAACCTGCTTTTAGTAATATTCATTCAAGTCCCAGTGCTAATAGTGCTGTGAAGGTAGTTTTTGTTTATTTTTTGACCATTTTAATTGAAAACTATCACAGTAAGGTACTTCATAGTTATCACAGTAATGTACTTCATAGTTATCACAGTAAGGTACTTCATAGTAAGGTACTTCATAGTTATCACAGTAAGGTACTTCATAGTTATCACAGTAAGGTACTTCATAGTTATCACAGTAAGGTACTTCATAGTTATCACAGTAAGGTACTTCACAGTAAGATACTTCATAGTTATCACAGTAAGGTACTTCACAGTAAGATACTTCATAGTAAGGTACTTCATAGTTATCACAGTAAGGTACTTCACAGTAAGGTACTTCATAGTTATCACAGTAAGGTACTTCACAGTAAGGTACTTCATAGTTATCACAGTAAGGTACTTCACAGTAAGGTACTTCATAGTTATCACAGTAAGGTACTTCACAGTAAGGTACTTCATAGTTATCACAGTAAGGTACTTCACAGTAAGGTACTTCATAGTTATCACAGTAAGGTACTTCACAGTAAGGTACTTCATAGTTATCACAGTAAGGTACTTCACAGTAAGGTACTTCATAGTTATCACAGTAAGGTACTTCACAGTAAGGTACTTCATAGTTATCACAGTAAGGTACTTCATAGTTATCACAGTAAGGTACTTCATAGTTATCACAGTAAGGTACTTCATAGTTATCAGAAATGATTTGATATTGATACACTAACCACTTTGAGAACCCCTGATTGGTTCTCTGTCTATGGCTAAGTTGGTGTGTGTCTGTGTAAATGATTTGATATTGATACACTAACCACTTTGAGAACCCCTGATTGGTGTCTGTGTAGAAAAAGAGAAAACAGGACCCAGGTTCTGAGACCATCGTCAGAATCACAGAGGGCAGAGTGAGTGACCCCGCCGCCTCAGAACCCAATCTACGTCTTGCTCTCTCAGTCTCTGTTATACACTTCCTGGCTCTCTCTTTTTCCTCTCTCTGTTTCTCTCTGTTTTCCCTCTCTCTTCATCAATGTCTTTCTCGCTCTCTGTCTGTTTTTTTAAGCGGAAACTGAGCGTGGCCTCTGCAGCCACAGACTTTGAACGGAACAGAGACAGAAACCTCAGCGGAACAGGCTGTTGACAGACAGAAACAGGGCCACTCTGTAACCGTCTTCGATCTCTGCTCTCTACTGCAGCGTATTTTCGTCATCGCTGATAGCTGAAAAGACAGGATAGGTCTTCATTATGGTGCTAACACACACACCACATTTCTGACTAGTGTTGCATATATTTCTTTTAAGTAACTTAGTAAAATGGTAAAATGTGTGAATAGTCCAGTCACTGTATTAAATAGATAAGAAGTTTAAAGTCTTGTGTTCCAGTCACTAGCAGCTGTAGTAGATGTGGTAACTTAAGTGTTACAGCAGCCATTTCAGATTTGACTCAACTAGTCTTCCTCTTCTAGAGACTCGCACAGGAAACAGGAACTGAGCCTGCAACAATATCTTCTGTCTCTCTCCCTCACAGTCTCTCCCTCGCAGTCTCTCCCTCGCCGTCTCTCCCTCGCCGTCTCTCCCTCGCCGTCTCTCCCTCGCCATCTCTCCCTCGCCATCTCTCCTCTTTCTGTCTCTATCGCTCTTTAGCTCATCGATTGATTGATATTATATATTTATATTCCGGTCTCTGACATTGCTCGTTCTGATATTTCTTAATTTATTGATATATTTTTTCTGGATTCATCTTGCTGCAGTCAACTTTGATTTTGACGGACTTCATTCTCTTCTGTGATTGGTTATTTCTGGCAGGATGACGAGGATGATGATGATGACGATATGATGTCAGACCTGATAAAGGACTCTGAGGTGTGTTTCATCCATGTGTCTGAGGCGTGCCTCATCCATGTGTCTGAGGCGTGCCTCATCCATGTCTCTGAGGCGTGTTTCATCCATGTCTCTGCAGGAGCCCAGCAATAAAAGGGTTAAACCAGTGGGGAAAGGGGGAGGAGTCACAGGCATCATCACCCCAGTCAAAACACCTGCCCTGAAACGCCTGGGAAAGAGCATAACGGTAACCACACACACACACACACACACACACACACACACACACACACACACACACACACACACACACACACACACACACACACACACACACACACACACACACACACACACACACACACACAGAGAACACACACAGAGAACACACACAGAGAACACACACAGAGAACACACACACACAGAGAACACACACAGAGAACACACACAGAGAACACACACAGAGAACACACACAGAGAACACACACACACAGAGAACACACACAGAGAACACACACAGAGAACACACACACACAGAGAACACACACAGAGAACACACACAGAGAACACACACAGAGAACACACACACACAGAGAACACACACACACAGAGAACACACACAGAGAACACACACAGAGAACACACACAGAGAACACACACACACACACACAGAGAGAACACACACACACACACACACACACACAGAGAACACACACAGAGAACACACACACACACACAGAGAACACACACACACACAGAGAACACACACACACACACACAGAGAGAACACACACACACACACACACAGAGAACACACACAGAGAACACACACAGAGAACACACACACACAGAGAACACACACAGAGAACACACACAGAGAACACACACAGAGAACACACAGAGAACACACACACACAGAGAACACACACAGAGAACACACACAGAGAACACACACACACAGAGAACACACACAGAGAACACACACAGAGAACACACACAGAGAACACACACACACAGAGAACACACACACACAGAGAACACACACAGAGAACACACACAGAGAACACACACAGAGAACACACACACACAGAGAACACACACAGAGAACACACACAGAGAACACACACAGAGAACACACACACACAGAGAAGACACACAGAGAACACACACAGAGAACACACACAGAGAACACACACAGAGAACACACACACACACACACACAGAGAACACACACACACACACACACACACAGAGAACACACACAGAGAACACACACACACACACAGAGAACACACACACACACAGAGAACACACACAGAGAACACACACAGAGAACACACACAGAGAACACACACAGAGAACACACACAGAGAACACACACACACACACAGAGAACACACACACACACACACACACACAGAGAACACACACAGAGAACACACACACACACACAGAGAACACACACACACACAGAGAACACACACAGAGAGAACACACACACACACACAGAGAACACACACACACACAGAGAACACACACACACACAGAGAACACACACACAGAGAACACACACACACACACAGAGAACACACACACACACAGAGAACACACACAGAGAGAACACACACACAGAGAGAACACACACACACACAGAGAACACACACAGAGAACACACACACACACACAGAGAACACACACACACACAGAGAACACACACAGAGAGAACACACACACACAGAGAGAACACACACACACACAGAGAACACACACAGAGAGAACACACACACACAGAGAGAACACACACACACAGAGAGAACACACACACACACAGAGAACACACACACAGAGAACACACACACACAGAGAGAACACACACACACAGAGAACACACACACACAGAGAGAACACACACACACACAGAGAACACACACACACAGAGAGAACACACACACACACAGAGAACACACACACACAGAGAGAACACACACACACACACAGAGAACACACACAGAGAACACACACACACAGAGAGAACACACACACACACAGAGAACACACACACACAGAGAGAACACACACGCACACAGAGAACACACACACACAGAGAGAACACACACACACACACAGAGAACACACACAGAGAGAACACACACACACAGAGAGAACACACACACACAGAGAGAACACACACACACAGAGAACACACACACACACACAGAGAACACACACAGAGAGAACACACACACACACAGAGAACACACACAGAGAACACACACACACACACAGAGAACACACACAGAGAACACACACAGAGAACACACACAGAGAACACACACAGAGAACACACACACACACACAGAGAACACACACACACACACACACACACACAGAGAACACACACAGAGAACACACACACACACACAGAGAACACACACAGAGAACACACACAGAGAACACACACAGAGAACACACACAGAGAACACACACACACACACAGAGAACACACACACACACAGAGAACACACACAGAGAGAACACACACACACACACAGAGAACACACACACACACAGAGAACACACACAGAGAGAACACACACACACACACAGAGAACACACACACACACAGAGAACACACACACACACAGAGAACACACACAGAGAACACACACACACACACAGAGAACACACACACACACAGAGAACACACACAGAGAGAACACACACACACAGAGAGAACACACACACACACAGAGAACACACACAGAGAACACACACACACACAGAGAACACACACACACACAGAGAACACACACAGAGAGAACACACACACACAGAGAGAACACACACACACACAGAGAACACACACAGAGAGAACACACACACACAGAGAGAACACACACACACAGAGAGAACACACACACACAGAGAGAACACACACACACACAGAGAACACACACACAGAGAACACACACACACAGAGAGAACACACACACACACAGAGAACACACACACACACAGAGAACACACACACACAGAGAGAACACACACACAGAGAGAACACACACACACAGAGAACACACACACACAGAGAGAACACACACACACACAGAGAACACACACAGAGAGAACACACACACACAGAGAGAACACACACACACACAGAGAACACACACACACACAGAGAACACACACACACACAGAGAACACACACACACAGAGAGAACACACACACACACACAGAGAACACACACAGAGAGAACACACACACACAGAGAGAACACACACACACAGAGAACACACACACACAGAGAGAACACACACACACACACAGAGAACACACAGATGGAACACACACACACAGAGAGAACACACACACACAGAGAGAACACAGACACACACACACACACACACACAGAGAACACACACACACACACACAGAGAACACACACAGAGAACACACACACACACACAGAGAACACACACAGAGAACACACACAGAGAACACACACACACAGAGAGAACACACACACACACAGAGAACACACACACACACACACAGAGAACACACACACACACAGAGAACACACACACACACACACACACACACAGAGAACACACACACACACAGAGAACACACACACAGAGAGAACACACACACACACAGAGAACACACACACACAGAGAGAACACACACACACAGAGAACACACACACACAGAGAGAACACACACACACACAGAGAACACACACAGAGAGAACACACACACACAGAGAGAACACACACACACAGAGAACACACACACACAGAGAGAACACACACACACACACAGAGAACACACACAGATGGAACACACACACACAGAGAGAACACACACACACAGAGAGAACACAGACACACACACACACACACACACAGAGAACACACACACACACACACAGAGAACACACACAGAGAGAACACACACACACACACAGAGAACACACACAGAGAACACACACAGAGAACACACACACACAGAGAGACACACACACACACACAGAGAACACACACACACACACACACAGAGAACACACACACACACACAGAGAAACACACACACACACACACACACACACAGAGAACACACACACACACAGAGAGAACACACACACACAGAGAACACACACACACACACACACACACACAGAGACACACACACACACACACAGAGAACACACACACACACAGAGAACACACACACACACACACACACAGAGAACACACACACACACACACAGAGAACACACACAGAGAGAACACACACACACACAGAGAACACACACAGAGAGAGACACACACACACACACAGAACACACACACACACACACACACACACACACACAGAGAACACACACAGAGAACACACACACACACACAGAGAACACACACACACAGAGAACACACACAGAGAGAACACACACACACACACAGAGAACACACACACACAGAGAACACACACACACACAGAGAACACACACACAGAGAACACACACACACACAGAGAACACACACACACACAGAGAGAACACACACAGAGAGAACACACACACACAGAGAGAACACACACACACACAGAGAACACACACAGAGAACACACACACACACAGAGAACACACACACACACAGAGAACACACACAGAGAGAACACACACACACACAGAGAGAACACACACACACACAGAGAACACACACAGAGAGAACACACACACACAGAGAGAACACACACACACAGAGAGAACACACACACACAGAGAACACACACAGAGAACACACACACACAGAGAGAACACACACACACACAGAGAACACACACACACACAGAGAACACACACACACAGAGAGAACACACACACACAGAGAGAACACACACACACACAGAGAACACACACACACAGAGAGAACACACACACACACACAGAGAACACACACAGAGAGAACACACACACACAGAGAGAACACACACAGAGAACACACACACACAGAGAGAACACACACACACACACAGAGAGAACACACACACACACACAGAGAACACACACAGAGAGAACACACACACACAGAGAGAACACACACACACACAGAGAACACACACACACAGAGAGAACACACACACACACACAGAGAACACACACAGATGGAACACACACACACAGAGAGAACACACACACACAGAGAGA
Organism: Brachymystax lenok tsinlingensis; assembly: GCA_030435695.1. Classification (NCBI taxonomy): domain Eukaryota; kingdom Metazoa; phylum Chordata; class Actinopteri; order Salmoniformes; family Salmonidae; genus Brachymystax; species Brachymystax lenok. Next base: position 2,337,926 of record CM059802.1, read on the forward strand.
ACACAGACACACACACACACACACACACACAGAGAACACACACACACACACAGAGAACACACACAGAGAGAACACACACACACACACAGAGAACACACACAGAGAGAACACACACAGAGAACACACACACACAGAGAGAACACACACACACACACAGAGAACACACACACACACACAGAGAACACACACACACAGAGAACACACACACACACACACACACACACAGAGAACACACACACACAGAGAGAACACACACACACAGAGAGAACACACACACACAGAGAACACACACACACACAGAGAACACACACACACACAGAGAACACACACACACAGAGAGAACACACACACACACACAGAGAACACACACAGAGAGAACACACACACACAGAGAGAACACACACACACACAGAGAACACACACACACAGAGAGAACACACACACACACACAGAGAACACACACAGATGGAACACACACACACAGAGAGAACACACACACACAGAGAGAACACAGACACACACACACACACACACACAGAGAACACACACACACACACACAGAGAACACACACAGAGAGAACACACACACACACACAGAGAACACACACAGAGAGAACACACACAGAGAACACACACACAGAGAGAACACACACACACACACAGAGAACACACACACACACACACAGAGAACACACACACACACAGAGAACACACACACACACACACACACACACACAGAGAACACACACACACAGAGAGAACACACACACACACAGAGAACACACACACACACACACACACACAGAGAACACACACACACACAGAGAACACACACACACACAGAGAACACACACACACACACACACACACACAGAGAACACACACACACACAGAGAACACACACACACACAGAGAACACACACACACACACACACACAGAGAACACACACACACACAGAGAACACACACACACACAGAGAACACACACACACACAGAGAACACACACACACACACAGAGAACACACACACACACAGAGAACACACACACACACAGAGAACACACACACACACACACACACAGAGAACACACACACACACAGAGAACACACACACACACAGAGAACACACACACACACAGAGAACACACACACACACACAGAGAACACACACACACACAGAGAACACACACACACACAGAGAACACACTCTCTTGCACATAAGTGCGCACACGCACAATCTTCCCGACCAGCATTGAGGAAGTCCGCTCTGGTTCATCAGAGATTGAGGAAACTACATTCTACGTGTCTAAATTCCAATATGTGTAATATGTATGTCTCATCCCTTAGTGTGTGTGTCTCTCTCCCCTCAGAGGTCCATCAGTTTCCGGACAGAGGCACGACCTTTGCCCCCCGCTCCTATTCGCTCGCGGCAGAAGGCCTCGTCGTTCCCGCGGCGACGCAGTAGCCAATGCTGGAGTGACACAGTGGAGAGTCACGACCTCACGGCCAAGGAGATCAAACGACAAGAGGTCAGGGGTTATTGTTAGATGTCTGGGGTTACTCTACAGGGGTTGGAGGTCAGGGGTTATTGTTAGAAGTCTTTCCCTGCACCGATTTGAAAGGAAACAAAAGTAAACTGCTTTAAGAAACAAGGTGGTGAGAATTCCCGCCAGTCCACGTCTACACCAATCCACTAGTCCATGTCTGCACCATTCCACTAGTCCATTTCTACACCATTCCACTAGTCCATGTCTACACCAGTCCACGTCTACACCAATCCACTAGTCCACGTCTACACCATTCCACTAGTCCACGTCTACACCATTCCACTAGTCCATGTCTACACCAATCCACTAGTCCATGTCTACACCAATCCACTAGTCCACGTCTACACCAATCCACTAGTCCACGTCTACACCATTCCACGAGTCCACGTCTACACCATTCCACTAGTCCACGTCTACACCATTCCACTAGTCCATTTCTACACCATTCCACTAGTCCATGTCTACACCAATCCACTAGTCCATGTCTACACCAATCCACTAGTCCATGTCTACACCAATCCACAAGTCCACGTCTACACCATTCCACTAGTCCATGTCTACACCAATCCACTAGTCCATGTCTACACCAATCCACTAGTCCATGTCTGCACCATTCCACTAGTCCATGTCTACACCAATCCACTAGTCCATGTCTACACCAATCCACTAGTCCATTTCTACACCATTCCACTAGTCCATGTCTACACCAATCCACTAGTCCATGTCTACACCAATCCACTAGTCCATGTCTACACCAATCCACAAGTCCACGTCTACACCATTCCACTAGTCCATGTCTGCACGAATCCACTAGTCCATTTCTACACCATTCCACTAGTCCATGTCTACACCATTCCACTAGTCCACGTCTACACCAATCCACTAGTCCACGTCTACACCAATCCACTAGTCCATGTCTACACCAATCCACTAGTCCACGTCTACACCATTCCACTAGTCCACGTCTACACCATTCCACTAGTCCACGTCTACACCATTCCACTAGTCCACGTCTACACCATTCCACTAGTCCACGTCTACACCATTCCACTAGTCCACACCATTCCACTAGTCCACGTCTACACCAATCCACTAGTCCACGTCTACACCAATCCACTAGTCCACGTCTGCACCATTCCACTAGTCCATTTCTACACCAATCCACTAGTCCATTTCTACACCAATCCACTAGTCCATTTCTACACCAATCCACTAGTCCATGTCTACACCAATCCACTAGTACACGTCTACACCAATCCACTAGTCCATGTCTACACCAATCCACTAGTCCACGTCTACACCAATCCACTAGTCCATGTCTACACCAATCCACTAGTCCATGTCTACACCAATCCACTAGTCCACGTCTACACCATTCCACTAGTCCACGTCTACACCAATCCACTAGTCCACGTCTACACCAATCCACTAGTCCACGTCTACACCATTCCACTAGTCCACGTCTACACCATTCCACTAGTCCACGTCTACACCATTCCACTAGTCCACGTCTACACCAATCCACTAGTCCACGTCTACACCAATCCACTAGTCCATGTCTACACCAATCCACTAGTCCATGTCTACACCAATCAACTAGTCCATGTCTACACCAATCCACTAGTCCACGTCTACACCATTCCACTAGTCCACGTCTACACCATTCCACTAGTCCACGTCTACACCATTCCACTAGTCCACGTCTACACCATTCCACTAGTCCACGTCTACACCAATCCACTAGTCCATGTCTACACCAATCCACTAGTCCATGTCTGCACCATTCCACTAGTCCATTTCTACACCAATCCACTAGTCCATTTCTACACCAATCCACTAGTCCATGTCTGCACCATTCCACTAGTCCATTTCTACACCAATCCACTAGTCCATTTCTACACCAATCCACTAGTCCATGTCTACACCAATCCACTAGTCCATGTCTACACCAATCCACTAGTCCACGTCTACACCAATCCACTAGTACACGTCTACACCAATCCACTAGTCCACGTCTACACCAATCCACTAGTCCATGTCTACACCAATCCAGTAGTCCACGTCTACACCAATCCACTAGTCCATGTCTACACCAATCCACTAGTCCATGTCTACACCAATCCACTAGTCCACGTCTACACCATTCCACTAGTCCACGTCTACACCATTCCACTAGTCCACGTCTACACCATTCCACTAATCCACGTCTACACCATTCCACTAGTCCACTCCTACACCAATCCACTGGTCCACGTCTACACCAATCCACTAGTACACGTCTACACCATTCCACTAGTCCATGTCTGCACCAATCCACTAGTCCATTTCTACACCAATCCACTAGTCCATTTCTACACCATTCCACTAGTCCATGTCTACACCAATCCACTAGTCCACGTCTACACCAATCCACTAGTCCATGTCTACACCAATCCACTAGTCCATGTCTACACCAATCCACTAGTCCACGTCTACACCATTCCACTAGTCCACGTCTACACCATTCCACTAGTCCACGTCTACACCATTCCACTAGTCCACGTCTACACCATTCCACTAGTCCACGTCTACACCATTCCACTAGTCCACACCATTCCACTAGTCCACGTCTACACCAATCCACTAGTCCACGTCTACACCAATCCACTAGTCCACGTCTGCACCATTCCACTAGTCCATTTCTACACCAATCCACTAGTCCATTTCTACACCAATCCACTAGTCCATGTCTACACCAATCCACTAGTACACGTCTACACCAATCCACTAGTCCATGTCTACACCAATCCACTAGTCCACGTCTACACCAATCCACTAGTCCATGTCTACACCAATCCACTAGTCCATGTCTACACCAATCCACTAGTCCACGTCTACACCATTCCACTAGTCCACGTCTACACCATTCCACTAGTCCATGTCTACACCAATCAACTAGTCCATGTCTACACCAATCCACTAGTCCACGTCTACACCATTCCACTAGTCCACGTCTACACCATTCCACTAGTCCACGTCTACACCATTCCACTAGTCCACGTCTACACCATTCCACTAGTCCACGTCTACACCAATCCACTAGTCCATGTCTACACCAATCCACTAGTCCATGTCTGCACCATTCCACTAGTCCATTTCTACACCAATCCACTAGTCCATTTCTACACCAATCCACTAGTCCATGTCTACACCAATCCACTAGTCCATGTCTACACCAATCCACTAGTCCACGTCTACACCAATCCACTAGTACACGTCTACACCAATCCACTAGTCCACGTCTACACCAATCCACTAGTCCATGTCTACACCAATCCAGTAGTCCACGTCTACACCAATCCACTAGTCCATGTCTACACCAATCCACTAGTCCATGTCTACACCAATCCACTAGTCCACGTCTACACCATTCCACTAGTCCACGTCTACACCATTCCACTAGTCCACGTCTACACCATTCCACTAATCCACGTCTACACCATTCCACTAGTCCACTCCTACACCAATCCACTGGTCCACGTCTACACCAATCCACTAGTACACGTCTACACCATTCCACTAGTCCATGTCTGCACCAATCCACTAGTCCATTTCTACACCAATCCACTAGTCCATTTCTACACCAGTCCACTAGTCCATTTCTACACCAATCCACTAGTCCATTTCTACACCAATCCACTAGTCCACGTCTACACCAATCCACTAGTCCACGTCTACACCAATCCACTAGTCCACGTCTACACCAATCCACTAGTCCATGTCTACACCAATCCACTAGTCCATTTCTACACCAATCGATTAGTCCATTTCTACACCATTCCACTAGTCCATGTCTACACCAATCCACTAGTCCATGTCTACACCATTCCACTAGTCCATGTCTACACCATTCCACTAGTCCACGTCTACACCATTCCACTAGTCCACGTCTACACCATTCCACTAGTCCACGTCTACACCATTCCACTAGTCCACGTCTACACCAATCCACTAGTCCATGTCTACACCAATCCACTAGTCCATGTCTGCACCATTCCACTAGTCCATTTCTACACCAATCCACTAGTCCATTTCTACACCAATCCACTAGTCCATGTCTACACCAATCCACTAGTCCATTTCTACACCAATCCACTAGTCCACGTCTACACCAATCCACTAGTACACGTCTACACCAATCCACTAGTCCACGTCTACACCAATCCACTAGTCCATGTCTACACCAATCCACTAGTCCACGTCTACACCAATCCACTAGTCCATGTCTACACCAATCCACTAGTCCATGTCTACACCATTCCACTAGTCCATTTCTACACCAATCGATTAGTTCATTTCTACACCATTCCACTAGTCCATTTCTACACCAATCCACTAGTCCATGTCTACACCATTCCACTAGTCCATGTCTAGACCATTCCACTAGTCCATGTCTAGACCATTCCACTAGTCCATGTCTACACCAATCCACTAGTCCATGTCTACACCATTCCACTAGTCCATGTCTACACCATTCCACTAGTCCATGTCTACACCAATCCACTAGTCCATTTCTACACCAATCGACTAGTCCATTTCTACACCATTCCACTAGTCCACTTCTACACCAATCCACTAGTCCATTTCTACACCATTCCACTAGTCCATGTCTACACCAATCCACTAGTCCATGTCTACACCATTCCACTAGTCCATGTCTACACCATTCCACTAGTCCACGTCTACACCATTCCACTAGTCCACGTCTACACCATTCCACTAGTCCATGTCTACACCATTCCACTAGTCCATGTCTAGACCATTCCACTAGTCCATGTCTACACCAATCCACTAGTCCATGTCTACACCATTCCACTAGTCCATGTCTACACCAATCCACTAGTCCATTTCTACACCAATCCACTAGTCCATTTCTACACCAATCCACTAGTCCATGTCTACACCAATCCACTAGTCCATGTCTACACCATTCCACTAGTCCATGTCTACACCAATCCACTAGTCCATGTCTACACCAATCCACTAGTCCATGTCTACACCAATCCACTAGTCCATGTCTACACCAATCCACTAGTCCATGTCTACACCAATCCACTAGTCCATGTCTACACCATTCCACTAGTCCATGTCTACACCAGTCCACGTCTACACCAATCCACTAGTCCACGTCTACACCATTCCACTAGTCCACGTCTACACCATTCCACTAGTCCACGTCTACACCAATCCACTAGTCCACGTCTACACCATTCCACTAGTCCACGTCTACACCAATCCACTAGTCCACGTCTACACCAATCCACCAGTCCACGTCTACACCAATCCACTAGTCCACATCTACACTAGTCCACATCTACACCAATCCACTAGTCCACAACTACACCAGTCCACTAGTCCACGTCTACACCAGTCTTCATCTACACCAGTCCACTAGTCCACGTCTACACCAGTCCACTAGTCCACGTCTACACCATTCCACTAGTCCACGTCTACACCAATCCACCTGTCCACGTCTACACCAGTCCACTAGGGAGCTAGGAGCCTGGGATGTGGTTGGGATACACCCAGGGAGGGAGCTAGGAGCCTGGGATGTGGTTGTAGACTTGTTTATGAAGTTGTATCAGGTCAAGTGGTCCCCTATCGTAGTTGTGGAGAGATACAGGCCAGGGTGTGCATGTTTTTGTTCCAGCCCAACACTAACAAACACACCTGATGAATATAACCCAGGCCTAGGGCTGTGGTGTGGTACAGGGTAGTACAGACTGTACAATGTTGTGTCTGGGTGGGGCATCAGTTGCGGTTTCATTTCCTGTTAAAGGCCTCTGCAGCGGGAGATGAAAGAGGAAGTGAGCTGGTAGAACTTCCTGTTTCAGAAATTCTATCTGATCAACTGTGATACCTCTGTGTGCCTGTTGCTGTGGAAGTGTGTGTGTGTTTTTGCGGTGGGGAAGTGTGTGTTTTTTGCGGTGAGGTGTGTTGCTGAGTGTGTTGGGTTTTCAGTGAACGATGGTTGTGTAGGCTTAAACAGAATCTGCAGTCTGTAGTAGCCCATGTTGCTCTGTTGTAGCTGCAGTAGTAGTGAGAAGCTGACTGGTGTCCCCTGTCATGTAGGAGTCCGTGCTCAGTAAATAATCTGTCTCTCTCTCTCTCTCTGTCTCCCCTCTTCTCTCTCTCTCTACTAGGTGATCTATGAGTTGACGGAGGGAGAGAGACAGCTGATCGAGGACCTCAGTCTGGTTAAAAATGTACCTGTCCGCCTGATTCACACACTACACCTGTCCACCTGATTCACACACTACACCTGGCCACCTGATTCACACACTACACCTGTCCACCTGATTCACACACTACACCTGGCCACCTGATTCACACACTACACCTGTCCACCTGATTCACACACTACACCTGGCCACCTGATTCACACACTACACCTGGCCACCTGATTCACACACTACACCTGGCCACCTGATTCACACACTACACCTGGCCACCTGATTCACACACTACACCTGGCCACCTGATTCACACACTACACCTGGCCACCTGATTCACACACTACACCTGGCCACCTGATTCACACACTACACCTGTCCACCTGATTCACACACTACACCTGGCCACCTGATTCACACACTACACCTGGCCACCTGATTCACACACTACACCTGGCCACCTGATTCACACACTACACCTGTCCACCTGATTCACACACTACACCCGGCCATCTGGGTTACCTACACACTACAGCTGCACACTGTACTGTGAACTAACTCTGTGGCGTTCCAGGTGTAGTGTGAACTAACTCTGTGGCGTTCCAGGTGTAGTGTGAACTAACTCTGTGGCGTTCCAGGTGTAGTGTGAACTAACTCTGTGGCGTTCCAGGTGTAGTGTGAACTAACTCTGTGGCGTTCCAGGTGTACTGTGAACTAACTCTGTGGCGTTCCAGGTGTACTGTGAACTAACTCTGTGGCGTTCCAGGTGTAGTGTGAACTAACTCTGTGGCGTTCCAGGTGTACTATGAGCCCATGCTGAAGTTGGACATCCTGACCGAGAGTGAACTGGGACAGATCTTTGGTACTCTGGACTCTCTCATACCCCTCCATGAAGGTAACCCACACATGCCACAATCCTCCTCGTTAAGGTCTCTTTTCAGATATCTATATTTATCTTGATGGTTCTGTGTTGGTTTGCTCTGGTCTTGTTGTAGATCTCTTTTCAGATATCTATATTTATTTTGATGGTTCTGTGTTGGTTTGCTCTGGTCTTGTTGTAGATCTCTTTTCAGATATCTATATTTATCTTGATGGTTCTGTGTTGGTTTGCTCTGGTCTTGTTGTAGATCTCTTTTCAGATATCTATATTTATCTTGATGGTTCTGTGTTGGTTTGCTCTGGTCTTGTTGTAGATCTCTTTTCAGATATCTATATTTATCTTGATGGTTCTGTGTTGGTTTGCTCTGGTCTTGTTGTAGATCTCTTGGCTCGTCTGGAACGCCTGAGAGGATCAGAAAAGACTGTTGGGGAAGTTGGACAGACACTCTTCAACTGGGTGAGAAACCATCACCATGGAAACTGAGGACTGAAAGAGAAGACGGAGGAAAGGAATGCAGTTTGTGAACCATGTTTTTATCTCTCCCCCCTCCTCTATCTCACCCTCTCTCTCCCTTCTCTCCCTCCCCCTCTATTTCTCCCTTCTCCTTCTATTTCTCTCTTTCTATTTCTCTCTCCCCTCTGTCTCTCCCCTCTGTCTCTCCCTCTCTCTCCCTCCCTCCCTCTCCCTCCCTCTCTCTTTATAGTTCCCCTGTCTAGAGGCGTATGTGACATATTGTTGTAACCAGGTGGAGGCTAAGGTGAGTGTTTCCTGTCAAGATTTGTTCCTAGTCAGGTGAGTTTCTCCCTGTCACTGTCATCATGTTAGGTTTGCTGTTTATTGACTGATTGATTGATGCACTGATTTATTGATTGACTGATTGATTTGTATTTTGCTTAATCAATCGATTGATTGGTCCAGGCCCAGTTGGACCAGAAGCAGAAGATTAATGTTTGATTGATTGGTTTATTTGATTGGTTAATTGATGCACTGATTGATTGGTTTATTGATTGGTTAATTGATGCACTGATTGATTGGTTTATTGATTGTATTGATCAAGGCACTGTTGGACATGAAGAAGCAGCAGAAGCGAGTGGAGCAATTCCTTCGTCTGTGCCAGGAGTCGTCTTTTAGCAGGAAGTTGGACCTCTGGAACTTCCTGGACCTCCCTCGCAGCCGATTGGTCAAATACCCGCTCTTGCTACGGGAGATTCTAAAGAGCACGCCCCCAGATCACCCCGACGAAGACACACTTCCTGAAGCTGTGAGGATACACACACATTAATTGGTTGTTTCATTCATTAATTTATTGGCTGATTGATCGGTCGCCTGATTGATTAGTTGATACACTCACCCCAGTTGGAGTTGGTCCAGTCCATCGTATCAGAGGTGGACAGAAAGACCGGGAGGCGGAGTGTCAGTTCTATAGGCGGGGCTTGGCTTACCTGGAGGAGGGCCAACGGCTCTCTGAGATCCAGCTGTCACGATTCCTCTACTGCCACGGAGAACTGAAGAACAACAAGGGACAGGTACTGTCTATCTACCTGTCTGTCTATCTACCTGTCTGTCTGTCTGTCTATCTACCTGTCTATCTACCTGTCTGTCTATCTATCTACCTGTCTGTCTATCTATCTATCTACCTGTCTGTCTATCTATCTACCTGTCTGTCTATCTATCTGCCTGTCGGTCTGTCTGTCTATCTACCTGTCTGTCTATCTATCTGCCTGTCTGTCTGTCTATCTACCTGTCTGTCTGTCTATCTATCTACCTGTCTGTCTGTCTATCTCTGTCTATCTATCTACCTGTCTGTCTATCTGCCTGTCTGTCTATCTACCTGTCTGTCTGTCTGTCTGTCTGTCTGTCTATCTACCTGTCTGTCTGTCTATCTACCTGTCTGTCTGTCTATCTCTGTCTATCTATCTACCTGTCTGTCTGTCTATCTGCCTGTCTGTCTGTCTGTCTATCTACCTGTCTGTCTGTCTGTCTATCTATCTATCTACCTGTCTGTCTATCTACCTGTCTATCTACCTGTGTCTGTCTACCTGTCTGTCTGTCTACCTGTCTGTCTGTCTACCTGTCTGTCTATCTACCTGTCTGTCTGTCTGTCTGTCTGTCTGTCTGTCTATCTACCTGCCTGTCTGTCTGTCTGTCTGTCTGTCTATCTACCTACCTTCTGGGTTAGAGTCCAGGCTCTGTCTCAGTGGTCTAAGGTACTGCATCGCAGTGCTAGCTGTGCCACTAGAGATTCTGGGTTCGAGTCCAGGCTCTGTCTCAGTGCGACCGGGAGACCTATGAGGCGGCGCGAAATTGACCCAGCGTCGTCCGGGTTAGAGGAGGGTTTGGCCGGCAGGGATGTCCCGGGTCGGGCGCAGTACATGCTGACACGGTCGCCAGGTGTGTGGTGTTTCCTCCGACACATTGGTGTGGCTGGCTTCCCGGTTAAGTGGGCATTGTGTCAAAAAGAAGTGCAGCTTGGTTGGGTCGTGTTTCGGAGGATACACGGCTCTCGACCTTCGCCTCTCAGAGTCTGTACGGGAGTTGCAGCGAGACTGTAACTACCAATTGGAAACCATGGAATTGGGTAGAAAAAAGTGTAAAAAACAAACTCCCTGCGTCTTGATTCCCAGAACTCCCTGCGTCTTGATTCCCAGAACTCCCTGCGTCTTGATTCCCAGAACTCCCTGCGTCTTGATTCCCAGAACTCCCTGCGTCTTGATTCCCAGAACTCCCTGCGTCTTGATTCCCAGAACTCCCTGCCTCTTGATTCCCAGAACTCCCTGCGTCTTGATTCCCAGAACTCCCTGCGTCTTGATTCCCAGAACTCCCTGCGTCTTGATTCCCAGAACTCCCTGCGTCTTGATTCCCAGAACTCCTGCGTCTTGATTCCCAGAACTCCCTGCGTCTTGATTCCCAGAACTCCCTGCGTCTTGATTCCCAGAACTCCCTGCGTCTTGATTCCCAGAACTCCCTGCGCCTTGATTCCCAGAACTCCCTGCGTCTTGATTCCCAGAACTCCCTGCCTCTTGATTCCCAGAACTCCCTGCCTCTTGATTCCCAGAACTCCCTGCGTCTTGATTCCCAGAACTCCCTGCGTCTTGATTCCCAGAACTCCCTGCGTCTTGATTCCCAGAACTCCCTGCGTCTTGATTCCCAGAACTCCCTGCCTCTTGATTCCCAGAACTCCCTGCGTTTTGATTACCTGGTGCTGCAAGGCTAATAAAGGAGTCTAATGTTAAATTTGTTAAATGAGATTTGCATTTGTTTGGATTAAATGTAAAAATGTATTGTGGTGTTGAAATTGTAGTTTTTGAAATTTTAACCTGTTTTTATACATTTGGTATTTGTATCTTTGGGATGAATTTGTTGTCCTCGGGGACCCCTGATTAAAGACCCTGGTCTCAAAGGGTTCCCCTGATTAAAACAATTAATTTACAAAAATAAATCAAATGCTAGGTGGGTTGGAGCCAGTGTTTTATTTATTGATTATTTACAATGACGGCCTAGGAACTGCCTTGTTCAGGGTTTTTACAGATTTTTACCTTGTCACCTCTGGGATTCGATCTAGCAACCTTTCGGTTACTGGCCCAACGCTCTAACCGCTAGGCTACCTGCCGACCCAATTCTTTCTGAGGTTACTATTATATACAGTGTGTTCAGAAAGTATTCAGACCCCTTGACTTTTTCCACTTTTTCCACACCCCATAATGACATCACAATACCCCGTAATGACATCACAATACGCCGTAATGACATCACAATACCCCGTAATGACATCACAACACCCCGTAATGACATCACAACACGCCGTAATGACATCACAACACGCCGTAATGACATCACAACACCCCGTAATGACATCACAATACCCCATAATGACAAAGCAAAAACCAGTTTTTAGAAATTGTTGTCATTATGGGGTATTGTGATGTCATTATGGGGCATTGTGTGTAGATTGATGAGGGGAAAAAAACTTTAATCCATTTTAGAACAAGGCTGTAATGTAACAAAATGTGGAAAAAGTCAAGGGGTCTGAATACTTTCTGAAGGCACTGTGTATCTGTCGTCCTGTAGAAGCTCCACGTGTTCCTGTTTGAGCTCTGTCTGGTTCTGACGCGCTCGGTGGAGGACAAAGAAGGGGCCGTGGTCTTTCAGGTGTACCGCCAGCCCCTCCCCACCGCCACACTCCACCTAGAAGACCTACCTGACGGGGAGGGCGGCGGGGGAGGAGCCTTCAGGGGGGCCTTCACCAGCGGCAACGACAAAGGTATGGAGGGAGTGCTTTTACAGAGTCTGTTTTAAACGGAATGCTACTGAAGGTTACTGAATGTTACTGAAGGTTACTGAAGGTTACTGAAGGTTACTGAAGGTTACTGAAAGTTACGGAAGGTTACTGAAAGTTACGGAAGGTTACTGAATGTTACATTAAAGAGGTTTGGGCCATGATAATGACTTTCCCCATTCTCTCGGTCTCCGTTCTCTCTCCCCTTCCGTGTGTGTATGTCAGTACGTAACTGTTTCAGGGTGTCCAGTAGGGGGCGCTCCAAGGCTCAGTCTCACAGTCTCCAGGCCAACGACTCATTCAACAAGCAGCAGTGGATCTCCTGCCTGCGCCAGGCCATGGTCCAATCGCGAGACAGGGACGCCCAGGTCAGCCAATCACCGCTGTCGTCCCGCCTCTCCCCAGACTTCGCCCTCTACCACATCGCAGAGCTGAGTCTGAGCTCAGACACCGAGATGGCAGACCAGAGCAGTCAATGACCGAGCAGAGTGATCCGTGACAGACTAGACCAATCAAATCAAAGACTGATCAACTGATTGCTTATCAATAGTCCCATGAGGTATTTTGAGGTGGTGATGTTAAACGTGAATGATATGTACGCTGGTCAGTACAGTTTATAAGGGGAGAGAGAGGGGGCTCGTAATGTAATGTGCTCTGTTGTCAACTCCTTGTGGGATCGTCATGCAGAACAATGCCAATCGAGATCTGGAACGAGGCTACCGTACTTTGGAGCTCTGGGGTGGATCAAGTTCCAAACGATTCAATCATCAGACATCTTCTGGAATAGGATGTAATAATACAATGTGCCTAGAGAGAGCGAACCTTTGTGCCACATAGTCTGTTTAAAGTGAAGTTTAAACTCCCTACGATGTTAGCTGTGATTATTTGATAACCTGTACAGATTCAAGGCATTATTGATGAAAGTTAAATATTATGTGTGAAAGGGGTGTTTTTATATATCGTTTTTTTATTTTACTTGTTGCTAATAAACTAAAATATCTATAAAACCTAGTGGTTAAGAGCGTTGGGCCAGTAACCGAAAGGTTGCTAGATCAAATCCCCCGAGCTGACGAGGTAAAACAACATCTGTCGTTCTGCCCCTGAACAAGGCAGTTAACCCACTGTTCCTAGGCCGTCATTGAAAATAAGAATTTGTTCTTGACTGACTTGCCTAGTTAAATAAAGGTTAAATTAAAAAAAACTATTCCTCTCTCCCTCTCAGCTCACCCATGTGTTCCCATCAGGTCTACAGTAAGGTTAGGGACAGAATTACAGCTACGTTTCGATGGAAAGATCCAGAGGGAAAAGATTAGGGATGATTATCATCTCTCTCTATCTCCGCCTATCCCTCCTCTCACCTTTCTCACTCCCAGCTCCTCAACAGTATTTTATCATGTCAATAGTAATGTTGTCCCTGAATTTACCTGATTTCTACTATTAACCCTGCAACGTTTAATCCAATCAGGAAGTCCATTGTGGCTAGCTCATCCAGTTTAAAAAAAACGTTGACACCGCTTTTCTCCTCAATTTCGTGGTATCCAGTTGTCTCATCGCCGCAACTCCCGTACGAACTGGGGAGAGGCGAAGGTCGAGAGCCGTGCGTCCTCCGAAACACGACCCTGCCAAGCCGCACTGCTTTTTTTTGACACAATGCACGCTTAACCTGGGAAGCCAGCCGCACCAATGTGTCGGAGGAAACACCGTACACCTGGCGACCGTGTCGGCGTGCACTGCGCCCAGCCCGCCACAGGAGTCGCTAGAGCGCGACGGGACAAGGACATCTCGGCCGGCCGGACCCTCCCCTAACCCGGACGACGCTGGGCCAATTGTGTGCCCCCCTTCCCCATGGGTCTCCCAGTCACAGCCGGCTGCGACAGAGCCTGCACTCTAACCCAGAATCTCTAATGGCACAGCTAGCACTGCGATGCAGTACCTTAGACCACTGGGACAGAGCCTGCAGTACCTTAGACCACTGGGACGGAGCCTGCAGTACCTTAGACCACTGGGACAGAGCCTGCGGTACCTTAGACCACTGGGACAGAGCCTGCGGTACCTTAGACCACTGGGACGGAGCCTGCAGTACCTTAGACCACTGGGACAGAGCCTGCAGTACCTTAGACCACTGGGACAGAGCCTGCAGTACCTTAGACCACTGGGACAGAGCCTGCAGTACCTTAGACCACTGGGACAGAGCCTGCAGTACCTTAGGATTATTTCTGGTTATTTAAAACCCTTTCTGGTATCTGAACTGGTTGCGTTCGGTGATCTACATCTTGATTGGCTTACGCCTCAGATCAGTTTAAAAATACATGTCTTGAGTTCAACTTGGCTCAACTGATAACAAAACCCACTCAGATTAATGTAAAAAAATCAAAACTAGCAAACTCCTAATTGATTGACGTTATCCTGGCCAATCGTCCCCATAGGTATTTAGCTAGTGGTGTGTTTGCAAGTGTTAACAGCGACCACTGGCCTGTTGCTTGCATTAGAGATACCAAATTGAAAAACTCTGCTGACCCTCGTATAATTGTGAAGAGAAATCTTTTTTTTTTTTATTCTCGCTCCAAGAGTTCCTTCATGATGTGTATCATTCAGAGCTCTTTTCTTCTAGCTGCATACCGGACCCTGTTGTGGCACTTCAATTTTTCTCATCCACTGTTACCTCTCTGGCTGATAAACATACGACTCAAGAGTCAAAAACCCAACTAATCCATCTGTATTCTCAGACCAACTCTGGGCCAAGGCTAGACAAACTGGCTCGTTAGCTGATTGGCAGCTATTTAGGCCACTGAGAAATAGGTACCACCCTGCATCCCACTGTTGGCTTGCTTCTGAAGCTAAGCAGGGTTGGTCCTGGTCGGTCCCTGGATGGGAGACCAGATGCTGCTGGAAGTGGTGTTGGAGGGCCAGTAGGAGGCAGCCTTGGTCCTCTGGTCTAAAAAAATATTCTAATGCCCCAGGGAAGTGATTGGGGACATTGTGCTGTCTTTTGGATGGGATGTTAAACAGGTGTCCTGACTCTCTGAGGTCATTAAAGATCCCATGGCACTTATCGTAAGAGTAGGGGTGTTAACCCCGGTGTCCTGGCTAAATTCCCAAGCTGTCCCTCATCCTCTCTCTCCCCTGTAACTATTCCCCAGGTCGTTGCTGTAAATGAGAATGTGTTCTCAGTCAACTTACCTGGCTAAATAACGGTAAAATAAAAGGTCCCATGCTTCTGTTAAACAGGCCAAATGAAACTACATCCTTAGCGCTATGAACCGACTCTGTTAGTGATCCCTCTAGATTCTGGAAAACCGTTCATTCACTCGTTTTAGAGTCCTGCATCATCACTGGAAAAGTTCAGATTTGTGATGCTTTTAAAATCAGCATTTTATCTCAGCTGGTTTCTTATTTGAATTAAATGGTGGTCATACCAGTCTTGGCCGGTCAGCTGACTGTTCTTCCCACATACAGCCTCCAGTCAGCTGACTGTTCCTCCCTCATACAGCCTCCAGTCAGCTGACTGTTCTTCCCTCATACAGCCTCCAGTCAGCTGACTGTTCTTCCCACGTACAGCCTCCAGTCAGCTGACTGTTCCTCCCACATACAGCCTCCAGTCAGCTGACTGTTCTTCCCACATACAGCCTCCAGTCAGCTGACTGTTCTTCCCACATACAGCCTCCAGTCAGCTGACTGTTCTTCCCACATACGGCCTCCAGTCAGCTGACTGTTCCTCCCTCATACAGCCTCCGGTCAGCTGACTGTTCTTCCCTCATACAGCCTCCAGTCAGCTGACTGTTCTTCCCACGTACAGCCTCCAGTCAGCTGACTGTTCCTCCCACATACAGCCTCCAGTCAGCTGACTGTTCCTCCCACATACAGCCTCCAGTCAGCTGACTGTTCCTCCCACATACAGCCTCCAGTCAGCTGACTGTTCTTCCCTCATACAGCCTCCAGTCAGCTGACTGTTCCTCCCTCATACAGCCTCCGGTCAGCTGACTGTTCTTCCCTCATACAGCCTCCAGTCAGCTGACTGTTCTTCCCTCATACAGCCTCCAGTCAGCTGACTGTTCTTCCCTCATACAGCCTCCAGTCAGCTGACTGTTCTTCCCACATACAGCCTCCAGTCAGCTGACTGTTCTTCCCTCATACAGCCTCCAGTCAGCTGACTGTTCTTCCCTCATACAGCCTCCAGTCAGCTGACTGTTCCTCCCACGTACAGCCTCCAGTCAGCTGACTGTTCCTCCCACGTACAGCCTCCAGTCAGCTGACTGTTCCTCCCACGTACAGCCTCCAGTCAGCTGACTGTTCCTCCCACGTACAGCCTCCAGTCAGCTGACTGTTCCTCCCACATACAGCCTCCAGTCAGCTGACTGTTCCTCCCACATACAGCCTCCAGTCAGCTGACTGTTCCTCCCACATACAGCCTCCAGTCAGCTGACTGTTCCTCCCACATACAGCCTCCAGTCAGCTGACTGTTCCTCCCACATACAGCCTCCAGTCAGCTGACTGTTCCTCCCACATACAGCCTCCAGTCAGCTGACTGTTCCTCCCACATACAGCCTCCAGTCAGCTGACTGTTCTTCCCTCATACAGCCTCCAGTCAGCTGACTGTTCCTCCCACGTACAGCCTCCAGTCAGCTGACTGTTCCTCCCACGTACAGCCTCCAGTCAGCTGACTGTTCTTCCCACATACAGCCTCCAGTCAGCTGACTGTTCTTCCCTCATACAGCCTCCAGTCAGCTGACTGTTCCTCCCACGTACAGCCTCCAGTCAGCTGACTGTTCTTCCCACGTACAGCCTCCAGTCAGCTGACTGTTCCTCCCACGTACAGCCTCCAGTCAGCTGACTGTTCCTCCCACGTACAGCCTCCAGTCAGCTGACTGTTCTTCCCACATACAGCCTCCAGTCAGCTGACTGTTCTTCCCTCATACAGCCTCCAGTCAGCTGACTGTTCTTCCCTCATACAGCCTCCAGTCAGCTGACTGTTCTTCCCACATACAGCCTCCGGTCAGCTGACTGTTCCTCCCACGTACAGCCTCCAGTCAGCTGACTGTTCCTCCCACGTACAGCCTCCAGTCAGTTGACTGTTCCTCCCACGTACAGCCTCCAGTCAGTTGACTGTTCCTCCCACGTACAGCCTCCAGTCAGCTGACTGTTCTTCCCACATACAGCCTCCAGTCAGCTGACTGTTCTTCCCTCATACAGCCTCCAGTCAGCTGACTGTTCCTCCCACGTACAGCCTCCAGTCAGCTGACTGTTCTTCCCACATACAGCCTCCAGTCAGTTGACTGTTCCTCCCACGTACAGCCTCCAGTCAGCTGACTGTTCTTCCCACATACAGCCTCCAGTCAGCTGACTGTTCTTCCCTCATACAGCCTCCAGTCAGCTGACTGTTCCTCCCACGTACAGCCTCCAGTCAGCTGACTGTTCTTCCCACATACAGCCTCCAGCCAGTTGACTGTTCTTCCCACATACAGCCTCCAGTCAGCTGACTGTTCTTCCCACATACAGCCTCCAGTCAGCTGACTGTTCTTCCCTCATACAGCCTCCAGTCAGCTGACTGTTCCTCCCACATACAGCCTCCAGTCAGCTGACTGTTCCTCCCACATACAGCCTCCAGCCAGTTGACTGTTCTTCCCACATACAGCCTCCAGTCAGCTGACTGTTCTTCCCTCATACAGCCTCCAGTCAGCTGACTGTTCCTCCCTCATACAGCCTCCAGTCAGCTGACTGTTCCTCCCACATACAGCCTCCAGTCAGCTGACTGTTCTTCCCACATACAGCCTCCAGTCAGCTGACTGTTCCTCCCACGTACAGCCTCCAGTCAGCTGACTGTTCTTCCCACATACAGCCTCCAGCCAGTTGACTGTTCTTCCCACATACAGCCTCCAGTCAGCTGACTGTTCTTCCCTCATACAGCCTCCAGTCAGCTGACTGTTCCTCCCACATACAGCCTCCAGTCAGCTGACTGTTCCTCCCACATACAGCCTCCAGTCAGCTGACTGTTCCTCCCACATACAGCCTCCAGCCAGTTGACTGTTCTTCCCACATACAGCCTCCAGTCAGCTGACTGTTCCTCCCACATACAGCCTCCAGTCAGCTGACTGTTCCTCCCACATACAGCCTCCAGCCAGTTGACTGTTCTTCCCACATACAGCCTCCAGTCAGCTGACTGTTCTTCCCTCATACAGCCTCCAGTCAGCTGACTGTTCCTCCCACATACAGCCTCCAGTCAGCTGACTGTTCTTCCCACATACAGCCTCCAGTCAGCTGACTGTTCTTCCCACATACAGCCTCCAGTTGCCTCAATGGATGATCAGTCAACCTCAACCGCAATAGGTACTGCATTCATATGCCCTTATATGGGCATTTTCATAAGGGAGGGGTTCAAAATGAGGCAATGTGTCAAAACCACTTTTTCCAGGACAGAAATTCCTCGGGTTTTTTCGCCTGCCATATCCGTTGTGTTATACTCACAGACAAAATGTTAACATCCTATCCAATGGTACTAAATATGTGCATATCCTATTCTCTGAGCCTGAATGGGAGGCATTTTACTTTGGGCACGCCAGGCTCTCCAAAATGGTCACCTCGTGCGCTGCTCCCAAAGAAGTTAAGCTGTCCTCCATAGGGTTGGATAAGCTGTCCTCCATAGGGTTGGATAAGCTGTCCTCCATAGGGTTGGATAAGCTGTCCTCCATAGGGTTGGATAAGCTGTCCTCCATAGGGTTGAATAAGCTGTCCTCCATAGGGTTGATTAAGCTGTCCTCCATAGGGTTGGATAAGCTGTCCTCCATAGGGTTGGATAAGCTGTCCTCCATAGGGTTGGATAAGCTGTCCTCCATAGGGTTGGATAAGCTGTCCTCCATAGGGTTGGATAAGCTGTCCTCCATAGGGTTGGATAAGCTGTCCTCCATAGGGTTGGATAAGCTGTCCTCCATAGGGTTGGATAAGCTGTCCTCCATAGGGTTGGATAAGCTGTCCCCCATAGGGTTGGATAAGCTGTCCTCCATAGGGTTGAGTAAGCTGTCCTCCATAGTGTTGTGTAAGCTGTCCTCCATAGGGTTGGGTAAGCTGTCCTCCATTGGGTTGGGTAAGCTGTCCTCCATTGGGTTGGGTAAGCTGTCCTCCATTGGGTTGGGTAAGCTGTCCTCCATAGGGTTGGGTAAGCTGTCCTCCATAGGGTTGGGTAAGCTGTCCTCCATAGGGTTGGATAAGCTGTCCTCCATAGGGTTGGATAAGCTGTCCTCCATAGGGTTGGATAAGCTGTCCCCCATAGGGTTGAATAAGCTGTCCTCCACAGGGTTGGATAAGCTGTCCTCCACAGGGTTGGGTACTGATGCTTGCCGATGGTTTCATAATTATCTCAATGACAGAACTCAAGCCAGTTCCTTGAGTTACATAAAGCGGTGCCCTAAGGTTCGATACTCGGCCCACTAGTATTTACAATCTATATAAATAACATTGGTAATGTTGTAAAATATATATATATATATATATGTATGTACGCTGATGATAGTGTTTGTATTCCATTGCTCCATCGGTGGACCAAGCCGTATCACATTTGAAGTCTAACTTTCAACCACAGCAGATGTCACTACTGGATCTACGTTGGTGCTGAATGCAAACAAAACAAAATGCATGCTTTTTTTCTTTGTCCCACAACCCAGATTTAAAATAATTTGTAATGACCTGTTTGAACGGTACACAAATTGAGCGAGTTCCTTCCTACAAATATTATGGTATCTGGCTCGATGACAAACTGTCATTTAAAATAATATGTCACTGAGCTGGTGAAGAAATTTAAGTTCAAGGTTGGTTTCTTTTTACAGAAACAAAGCATGTCTGACTTTTGTTTTATAGGAAGAAAATTGTCCAGGCCACTTTTATGTCTATTTCAGACTATGGGGATATTATCTACAGAGCCTTCCGAAAGTGTTCACACCCCTTGACTTATTCCACATGTTGTTGTGTTACAGCCTGAATCCAAAATGGATTAAATATGGGGGGGGGGTTTCTCACCCATTACACACAATACCTCATAATGACAATGTGAAAACAAGTTTGTACTGAATGGTGTGATGCCTTTCCGTGTCCACTGTTTTAAATCTGCTGTGCTGAGTTGCAGGGATGAAGCTGGGGTCGTATGCGGGCCAGCTCAGCAGTTTGACCTCTCTGTCTAAATGATTTTGCATTAACTACCATAAACCAATACACTGGGTGTATTGATACACCATCCAACTGAGTTAGGAAGGACGCCTGTATCTTTGTAGTGACTGGGTGTATTGATACACCATCCAACTGAGTTAGGAAGGACGCCTGTATCTTTGTAGTGACTGGGTGTATTGATACACCATCCAACTGAGTTAGGAAGGACTCCTGTATCTTTGTAGTGACTGGGTGTATTGATACACCATCCAACTGAGTTAGGAAGGACTCCTGTATCTTTGTAGTGACTGGGTGTATTGATACACCATCCAACTGAGTTAGGAAGGACTCCTGTATCTTTGTAGTGACTGGGTGTATTGATACACCATCCAACTGAGTTAGGAAGGACTCCTGTATCTTTGTAGTGACTGGGTGTATTGATACACCATCCAACTGAGTTAGGAAGGACTCCTGTATCTTTGTAGTGACTGGGTGTATTGATACACCATCGACTGAGTTAGGAAGGACTCCTGTATCTTTGTAGTGACTGGGTGTATTGATACACCATCCAACTGAGTTAGGAAGGACGCCTGTATCTTTGTAGTGACTGGGTGTATTGATACACCATCGACTGAGTTAGGAAGGACTCCTGTATCTTTGTAGTGACTGGGTGTATTGATACACCATCCAACTGAGTTAGGAAGGACTCCTGTATCTTTGTAGTGACTGGGTGTATTGATACACCATCCAACTGAGTTAGGAAGGACTCCTGTATCTTTGTAGTGACTGGGTGTATTGAGACACCATCCAACTGAGTTAGGAAGGACTCCTGTATCTTTGTAGTGACTGGGTGTATTGAGACACCATCCAACTGAGTTAGGAAGGACTCCTGTATCTTTGTAGTGACTGGGTGTATTGATACACCATCCAACTGAGTTAGGAAGGACTCCTGTATCTTTGTAGTGACTGGGTGTATTGATACACCATCCAACTGAGTTAGGAAGGACTCCTGTATCTTTGTAGTGACTGGGTGTATTGATACACCATCCAACTGAGTTAGGAAGGACTCCTGTATCTTTGTAGTGACTGGGTGTATTGATACACCATCCAACTGAGTTAGGAAGGACTCCTGTATCTTTGTAGTGACTGGGTGTATTGATACACCATCCAACTGAGTTAGGAAGGACTCCTGTATCTTTGTAGTGACTGGGTGTATTGATACACCATCCAACTGAGTTAGGAAGGACGCCTGTATCTTTGTAGTGACTGGGTGTATTGATACACCATCCAACTGAGTTAGGAAGGACGCCTGTATCTTTGTAGTGACTGGGTGTATTGATACACCATCCAACCGAGTTAGGAAGGACTCCTGTATCTTTGTAGTGACTGGGTGTATTGATACACCATCGACTGAGGGACCGTACAGATAATTGTATGTGTTGTGGTACAGAGATGAGGTAGTCATTTAAAATCATGTTAAACACTATTATTGCACACAGATTGAGTCCAAGCAACTTATTATGTGACTTGTTAAAATTATTTTTACTCCTGAACTTATTTTGACTTGCCATAACAAAGGGGTTGAATACTCATTGACTCAATACATTTCAGCGGTACAGCACTACCTGATATTATACAGCGGTACAGCCCTGCCTGATATTATACAGCGGTACAGCCCTGCCAGATATTATACAGCGGTACAGCCCTGCCAGATATTATACAGCGGTACAGCCCTGCCTGATATTATACAGCGGTACAGCCCTACCTGATATTATACAGCGGTACAGCCCTGCCTGATATTATACAGCGGTACAGCCCTGCCAGATATTATACAGCGGTACAGCCCTGCCTGATATTATACAGCGGTACAGCCCTACCTGATATTATACAGCGGTACAGCCCTGCCTGATATTATACAGCGGTACAGCCCTGCCTGATATTATACAGCGGTACAGCCCTGCCTGATATTATACAGCGGTACAGCCCTACCTGATATTATACAGCGGTACAGCCCTGCCTGATATTATACAGCGGTACAGCCCTACCTGATATTATACAGCGGTACAGCCCTGCCTGATATTATACAGCGGTACAGCCCTGCCTGATATTATACAGCGGTACAGCCCTGCCTGATATTATACAGCGGTACAGCCCTGCCTGATATTATACAGCGGTACAGCCCTGCCTGATATTATACAGCGGTACAGCCCTGCCTGATATTATACAGCGGTACAGCCCTGCCTGATATTATACAGCGGTACAGCCCTGCCTGATATTATACAGCGGTACAGCCCTACCTGATATTATACAGCGGTACAGCCCTACCTGATATTATACAGCGGTACAGCCCTGCCTGATATTATACAGCGGTACAGCCCTGCCTGATATTATACAGCGGTACAGCCCTGCCTGATATTATACAGCGGTACAGCCCTGCCTGATATTATACAGCGGTACAGCCCTGCCTGATATTATACAGCGGTACAGCCCTTTCTGATATTATACAGCGGTACAGCCCTGCCAGATATTATACAGCGGTACAGCCCTGCCTGATATTATACAGCGGTACAGCCCTGCCTGATATTATACAGCGGTACAGCCCTGCCTGATATTATACAGCGGTACAGCCCTGCCTGATATTATACAGCGGTACAGCCCTGCCTGATATTATACAGCGGTACAGCCCTTTCTGATATTATACAGCGGTACAGCCCTGCCTGATATTATACAGCGGTACAGCCCTACCTGATATTATACAGCGGTACAGCCCTACCTGATATTATACAGCGGTACAGCCCTGCCTGATATTATACAGCGGTACAGCCCTGCCTGATATTATACAGCGGTACAGCCCTGCCTGATATTATACAGCGGTACAGCCCTTTCTGATATTATACAGCGGTACAGCCCTACCTGATATTATACAGCGGTACAGCCCTGCCTGATATTATACAGCGGTACAGCCCTGCCTGATATTATACAGCGGTACAGCCCTGCCTGATATTATACAGCGGTACAGCACTACCTGATATTATACAGCCCTACCTGATATTATACAGCTCTACCTGATATTATACAGCCCTACCTGATATTATACAGCTCTACCTGATATTATACAGCGGTACAGCCCTGCCTGATATTATACAGCGGTACAGCCCTACCTGATATTATACAGCGGTACAGCCCTGCCTGATATTATACAGCGGTACA
Source organism: Brachymystax lenok tsinlingensis (assembly GCA_030435695.1). Lineage (NCBI taxonomy): Eukaryota > Metazoa > Chordata > Actinopteri > Salmoniformes > Salmonidae > Brachymystax > Brachymystax lenok. The sequence goes on from CM059802.1 coordinate 2,362,184, forward strand.
GCCCTGCATGATATTATACAGCGGTACAGCCCTGCCTGATATTATACAGCGGTACAGCCCTGCCTGATATTATACAGCGGTACAGCCCTGCCTGATATTATACAGCGGTACAGCCCTACCTGATATTATACAGCGGTACAGCCCTACCTGATATTATACAGCGGTACAGCACTACCTGATATTATACAGCGGTACAGCCCTACCTGATATTATACAGCGGTACAGCCCTGCCTGATATTATACAGCGGTACAGCCCTGCCTGATATTATACAGCGGTACAGCCCTGCCTGATATTATACAGCGGTACAGCCCTGCCTGATATTATACAGCGGTACAGCCCTGCCTGATATTATACAGCGGTACAGCCCTGCCTGATATTATACAGCGGTACAGCCCTGCCTGATATTTTACAGCGGTACAGCCCTGCCTGATATTATACAGCGGTACAGCCCTGCCTGATATTATACAGCGGTACAGCCCTGCCTGATATTATACAGCGGTACAGCCCTGCCTGATATTATACAGCGGTACAGCCCTGCCAGATATTATACAGCGGTACAGCCCTACCTGATATTATACAGCGGTACAGCCCTGCCTGATATTATACAGCGGTACAGCCCTGCCTGATATTATACAGCGGTACAGCCCTGCCTGATATTATACAGCGGTACAGCCCTACCTGATATTATACAGCGGTACAGCCCTACCTGATATTATACAGCCCTACCTGATATTATACAGCCCTACCTGATATTATACAGCGGTACAGCCCTACCTGATATTATACAGCCGTACAGCCCTGCCTGATATTATACAGCGGTACAGCCCTACCTGATATTATACAGCGGTACAGCCCTACCTGATATTATACAGCGGTACAGCCCTACCTGATATTATACAGCGGTACAGCCCTACCTGATATTATACAGCGGTACAGCCCTGCCTGATATTATACAGCGGTACAGCCCTACCTGATATTATACAGCGGTACAGCACTACCTGATATTATACAGCGGTACAGCCCTACCTGATATTATACAGCGGTACAGCCCTGCCTGATATTATACAGCGGTACAGCCCTGCCTGATATTATACAGCGGTACAGCCCTGCCTGATATTATACAGCGGTACAGCCCTGCCTGATATTATACAGCGGTACAGCCCTGCCTGATATTATACAGCGGTACAGCCCTGCCTGATATTATACAGCGGTACAGCCCTGCCTGATATTTTACAGCGGTACAGCCCTGCCTGATATTATACAGCGGTACAGCCCTGCCTGATATTATACAGCGGTACAGCCCTGCCTGATATTATACAGCGGTACAGCCCTGCCTGATATTATACAGCGGTACAGCCCTGCCAGATATTATACAGCGGTACAGCCCTACCTGATATTATACAGCGGTACAGCCCTGCCTGATATTATACAGCGGTACAGCCCTGCCTGATATTATACAGCGGTACAGCCCTGCCTGATATTATACAGCGGTACAGCCCTACCTGATATTATACAGCGGTACAGCCCTACCTGATATTATACAGCCCTACCTGATATTATACAGCCCTACCTGATATTATACAGCGGTACAGCCCTACCTGATATTATACAGCCGTACAGCCCTGCCTGATATTATACAGCGGTACAGCCCTACCTGATATTATACAGCGGTACAGCCCTACCTGATATTATACAGCGGTACAGCCCTACCTGATATTATACAGCGGTACAGCCCTACCTGATATTATACAGCGGTACAGCCCTGCCTGATATTATACAGCGGTACAGCCCTGCCTGATATTATACAGCGGTACAGCCCTGCCTGATATTATACAGCGGTACAGCCCTACTTGATATTATACAGCGGTACAGTCCTCTGTTCATCTTTCCCTCAATCCTGACTAGTCTCCAAGTCCCTGCTGCTGAAAACATCCCCACAGCATGATGCTGCCATCACCATGCTTCACCGTAGGGATGGTGTCAGGTTTCCTCCAGACGTGACGCTTGGCATTCAGGCCAAAGAGTTCAATCTTGGTTTCATCAGACCAGAGAATCTTGTTTCTCATGGTCTGAGAGTCTTTTAGTGCCTATTGGCAAACGGGCTTTCATGTGCCTTTTAATGAGGAGTGGCTTCCGTATGGCCACTATACCATAAAGGCCTGATTGGTGGAGTGCTGCGGAGATGGTTGTCCTTCTGGAAGGTTCTCCCATCTCCACAGAGGAACTTGAGTGCTCTGTCAGAGTGACCATCAGTTTGGCTGGGCGGCCAGCTCTAGGAAGAGTCTTGGTGGTTCCAAACTTCTTCCATTTAAGAGTGATGAAGGTCTTCGGGACCTTCAATGCTGCAGAAACGTGTTGGTACCCTTCCCCAGATCTGTGCCTTGACACAATCCTGTCTCAGAGCTCTATACGGACAATTCCTTCGACCTGATGGCTTGGTTTTTGGATTGACATGCACTGTCAACAGTGGGACATTATATAGACAGGTGTGTGCCTTTCCTAATCATGTCCAATCAATTAAATTTACCACAGGTAGATACTTTTCAAGGATGATCAATGGAAACAGGATGCACCTGAGCTCAATTTTGAGTCTCATAGCAAAGGGTCTGAATACTTATGTAAATAAGGTATTCATGTTTTTTTTTTTGTATTAAGTTGCAAAAAAAACCTTTTCTTTTTGTCATTGTGAGGTACTGTGTGTAGATTGAGAGAAAAAAAACATTTAATCCATTTTAGAATAAAATGTGGAAAAAGGGAAGAGGCCTGAATACTTTCCGAATGCGCTGTAAATAGGCATGTTTAATTTTGTCTGGTTTAGCTTTTCAAATAAAGTTCAATATTTTTTGCTCATATGATTTTAAAAAACGAGTCATCTGGAGTAGGCAGCGCCAGAACCATGAGTTAATCAACTGTGATAGAACCAGAGTAAATCAACTGTGATAGAACCAGAGTAAATCAACTGTGATAGAACCAGAGTTAATCAACTGTGGTAGAACCAGAGTTAATCAACTGTGATAGAACCAGAGTAAATCAACTGTGATAGAACCAGAGTAAATCAACTGTGATAGAACCAGAGTTAATCAACTGTGATAGAACCAGAGTTAATCAACTGTGATAGAACCAGAGTAAATCAACTGTGATAGAACCAGAGTTAATCAACTGTGATAGAACCAGAGTTAATCAACTGTGATAGAACCAGAGTTAATCAACTGTGATAGAACCAGAGTTAATCAACTGTGATAGAACCAGAGTAAATCAACTGTGATAGAACCAGAGTTAATCAACTGTGATAGAACCAGAGTTAATCAACTGTGATAGAACCAGAGTTAATCAACTGTGATAGAACCAGAGTAAATCAACTGTGATAGAACCAGAGTTAATCAACTGTGATAGAACCAGAGTTAATCAACTGTGATAGAACCAGAGTTAATCAACTGTGATAGAACCAGAGTTAATCAACTGTGATAGAACCAGAGTTAATCAACTGTGATAGAACCAGAGCTAATCAACTGTGATAGAACCAGAGCTAATCAACTGTGATAGAGTTAATCAACTGTGATAGAACCAGAGTTAATAAACTGTGATAGAACCAGAGTTAATCAACTGTGACAGAACCAGAGTTAATCAACTGTGATAGAACCAGAGTTAATCAACTGTGATAGAACCAGAGTTAATCAACTGTGATAGAACCAGAGTAAATCAATGTGATTCTTTTCCATAAATAGACATGTATTTATCTCTCCATGGTTGCAGGATCTTATCTATTTTTGCTAACTTTGTATTGAAATTGATTTATATTTTTTGAGATGTGAATACCAAGTATGTCTACTTCACCATCCGCCCATTTTATTGGTAAACTACAAGGTAGTGTAAACACTGTGTCTTATAACGATCCAATACGTAATATGGTACAGTTGTCATAATTAGGTTTTAGTCCAGAGAGGCCAGAAAAGTGATCTAGATCTTCAATGAGACCTTGTAGGGATCCAGATTGCGGACTTAAGAAGAAACTTGAGTCATCGGCATACATTGACACTTCTGTTTTTAACCTCTGGATCTGATTTAATAGCTAGCATTTCGATGCCCATAATAAATAAATATGGAGACAACGGACAGCCTTGTTTTCTATGTGCTATGCATTTCGTCAGGATTTTAGAGGCCTCCAGTTTTTTAAATGGACGGGATCTGTATACCTACCACGTGGATCCTGTTTCAGTAGTAATGAAATCAGACCTTGTTGTTGAAAGTCTTTCATTTTTATCATTAAAATTAAAACATGCTAATAATGGACATTTGAGTACATCCAAAAAGGTCTGATATCCCTCTACTGGTATACCGTCAAGCCCTGGTATTTTTCCAGACTGAAAAGATTTTATTGCCTCATAAAGTTCCTCCTCTGTAAGTTGGTCTTTTTCTGTACATTTGTTAATTTTACATTATTATTAGTAGTAGTTGTAGTATTATATCCTTGCAGTTAACATCATTCAGTGGAGATGGAGGAGACTACCATAATGATTAAGTGTCCATATAGCTGTACCATAATGATTAAGTGTCCATATAGCTGTACCATAATGATTAAGTGTCCATATAGCTGTACCATAATGATTAAGTGTCCATATAGCTGTACCATAATGATTAAGTGTCCATATAGCTGTACCATAATGATTAAGTGTCCATATAGCTGTACCATAATAATTAAGTGGCCATATAGCTGTACCATAATAATTAAGTGTCCATATAGCTGTACCATAATGATTAAGTGTCCATATACTGTAGCTGCAACTTTGTAAACCTCCAATTGTCCTAATATTCCCCCCACTAAAACCTCCCCCCATATCTAGGTCTGTTGTCTCTAAGACCATCAGACCATCTCCCTGACACATGACGCACCTTTGCGTCCTAAGGCAAACCGTTGGCCGCCAATTGCCGTTGGCCAGAGGGGAAATATGGGCAGTCCCATGATAACATAATTCAATACTGACACCGTTCACTCACACATTCAAAACGCTGTAGTCTATTGCATGTCTATGAGGGTGCTTCTTAAGAGAAAACTAATCAAATAAAATGGAAAAAACATTCAAAAAATGAAAGAACAATCAAATATAATATTAATAAAAATAATAACAGCACAATATTATAGAAGCATGCTCATATTTAGAAATTACTAGGAAGGCTATTAGCATATCAGCCCAGCCTGCTCAGTTCATTGGATCTGATTGGCTATTAGCATGTGAGCCCAGCCTGCTCAGTTCATTGGATCGGATTGGCTATTAGCATGTCAGCCCAGCCTGCTCAGTTCATTGGATCTGATTGGCTATTAGCATGTCAGCCCAGTCTGCTCAGTTCATTGGATCTGATTGGCTATTAGCATGTCAGCCCAGCCTGCTCAGTTCATTGGATCGGATTGTTTGAAAAAATCTGTAAATACCTATACATATCTCAAAACCAGTTCTCAATTACATCACGCTGCCTATCAGCTAGACATATTTCATGGCCTACCCTCCACTAGGACTACACCACTGCTGGTAGTCTACCCTCCACTAGGACTACACCACTGCTGGTAGTCTACCCTCCACTGGGACTACACCACTGCTGGTAGTCTACCCTCCACTAGGACTACACCACTGCTGGTAGTCTACCCTCCACTAGGACTACAGTACTGCTGGTAGTCTACCCTCCACTAGGACTACACCACTGCTGGTAGTCTACCCTCCACTAGGACTACACCACTGCTGGTAGTCTACCCTCCACTAGTACTACACCACTGCTGGTAGTCTACCCTCCACTAGGACTACACCACTGCTGGTAGTCTACCCTCCACTAGGACTACACCACTGCTGGTAGTCTACCCTCCACTAGGACTACACCACTGCTGGTAGTCTACCCTCCACTAGGACTACAGTACTACTGGTAGTCTACCCTCCACTAGGACTACAGTACTGCTGGTAGTCTACCCTCCACTAGGACTACACCACTGCTGGTAGTCTACCCTCCACTAGGACTACAGTACTGCTGGTAGTCTACCCTCCACTAGGACTACACCACTGCTGGTAGTCTACCCTCCACTGGGACTACAGTACTGCTGGTAGTCTACCCTCCACTAGGACTACACCACTGCTGGTAGTCTACCCTCCACTAGGACTACACCACTGCTGGTAGTCTACCCTCCACTGGGACTACAGTACTGCTGGTAGTCTACCCTCCACTAGGACTACAGTACTGCTGGTAGTCTACCCTCCACTAGGACTACAGTACTGCTGGTAGTCTACCCTCCACTAGGACTACAGTACTGCTGGTAGTCTACCCTCCACTGGGAGTACAGTACTGCTGGTAGTCTACCCTCCACTAGGACTACAGTACTGCTGGTAGTCTACCCTCCACTAGGACTACACCACTGCTGGTAGTCTACCCTCCACTAGGACTACAGTACTGCTGGTAGTCTACCCTCCACTGGGACTACAGTACTGCTGGTAGTCTACCCTCCACTAGGACTACAGTACTGCTGGTAGACTACCCTCCACTGGGACTACACCACTGCTGGTAGTCTACCCTCCACTAGGACTACACCACTGCTGGTAGTCTACCCTCCACTAGGACTACACCACTGCTGGTAGTCTACCCTCCACTAGGACTACACCACTGCTGGTAGTCTACCCTCCACTAGGACTACAGTACTGCTGGTAGTCTACCCTCCACTGGGACTACAGTACTGCTGGTAGTCTACCCTCCACTGGGACTACACCACTGCTGGTAGTCTACCCTCCACTAGGACTACACCACTGCTGGTAGTCTACCCTCCACTGGGACTACAGTACTGCTGGTAGTCTACCCTCCACTGGGACTACAGTACTGCTGGTAGTCTACCCTCCACTAGGACTACAGTACTGCTGGTAGTCTACCCTCCACTGGGACTACACCACTGCTGGTAGTCTACCCTCCACTAGGACTACAGTACTGCTGGTAGTCTACCCTCCACTAGGACTACAGTACTGCTGGTAGTCTACCCTCCACTAGGCCTACACCACTGCTGGTAGTCTACCCTCCACTAGGACTACAGTACTGCTGGTAGTCTACCCTCCACTAGGACTACAGTACTGCTGGTAGTCTACCCTCCACTAGGACTACACCACTGCTGGTAGTCTACCCTCCACTAGGACTACACCACTGCTGGTAGTCTACCCTCCACTAGGACTACACCACTGCTGGTAGTCTACCCTCCACTAGGACTACACCACTGCTGGTAGTCTACCCTCCACTGGGAGTACAGTACTGCTGGTAGTCTACCCTCCACTGGGACTACAGTACTGCTGGTAGTCTACCCTCCACTGGGACTACACCACTGCTGGTAGTCTACCCTCCACTAGGACTACACCACTGCTGGTAGTCTACCCTCCACTGGGACTACAGTACTGCTGGTAGTCTACCCTCCACTGGGACTACAGTACTGCTGGTAGTCTACCCTCCACTAGGACTACAGTACTGCTGGTAGACTACCCTCCACTGGGAGTACAGTACTGCTGGTAGTCTACCCTCCACTAGGACTACAGTACTGCTGGTAGTCTACCCTCCACTAGGACTACAGTACTGCTGGTAGTCTACCCTCCACTGGGACTACACCACTGCTGGTAGTCTACCCTCCACTAGGACTACAGTACTGCTGGTAGTCTACCCTCCACTAGGACTACAGTACTGCTGGTAGTCTACCCTCCACTAGGCCTACACCACTGCTGGTAGTCTACCCTCCACTAGGCCTACACAATCAAATTTTATTTGACCCACTGGTCTGACTGTAGACTATTTGAGGTTTGAGCCTTAGTCTGTTTTTCTAAATTCACAATTGTATTTAAATTATTTTCTTTATCACTTGTTTTTTATTAAACTCTTTCACTTCTATCCTTTATTTGATTCATGCGGATATTATTTAATTTTTTGTTATGCTATTTCTTGTAAAGTGCAAAACAAAACTAGGTCTCTATATGCTGCCAGTGTTGTAAGAGATCTGTAGACATTTTTAAGATAGATCTGTAGACATTTTTAAGATAGATCTGTAGATCTAGTCTAGATCTCTATATGGCGAAGTGGGCGGGGATTTCAGGTCGGACCGGAAGAGAAGCGGCGACAACCGAAACAGAGCTAAGAAACGGTAGCATAACTTTAATCTAGCTATTTTTATCTAATACAGTGGCATATCAACCGTATATTGATTATATATATATATATATATATATATATATATATATATATATATATATATATGTGTGTAACTTAAAACACTTATGAAATCTATAGCCATGCCTTTAAACCCGCATATGGAACTTTAAAGTATTGACAACCAAACACTAACGTTAGCTAACTAACTTGTTTGTCTCATAAGCTAACTAGCTGGTTATCTAACTGGATAAAATAAAAATAAAGACACAACTAACCATTAACTCCTAACCTTAAAACCCCAAATGTGTATCAATTCTGGAATGAATGATCGGTTTGGGCGTCAAGGCGTATCCTTACATTACAGCCTCTCCTCTCCCTTAGATAACTAACCTAACTAAACCTACTAACTAGTTACAAGAAATACAACAACAACAGCATCCATACACATACGATTTCTCACTAATAATGTGTTTACCTGATTGTTCGTGGTCACTTTGCTGTATGTGTTGTCTAGTTTATTAGCTAATAGCATTAGCCGGCTGGATACAGTAATGACCTAAAACATGTTTCCTTATGGAATTAAGGCTGTCCTTCCTTGGTCATATGAAATAACACTGTATTGTTATAGACTTACAGTTTAGTCACTTAGCAGATGCTGTTTTCCACACTGACTGATGGTTAAGTGCCTTGCTCATGGGGGCACATAGAGATTTTTTTTCCCCACATTAGTTGGGTTGTGGATTCGAACCAGCAACTTTTCAGTTACTGGTCCTACGCTCTTAAACGCTTGGCTACCTTCCGCCCATGAACAAAAAAAAATGATCTGGTCGATATGAATAGACATATCATCTGTGTCAGGTGTAATAGTTAAGGGCTAGAAACGAAATAACCCCAGGCCCAGGAACAAGAAACCCTGAGTTAACTTTGTGAAGTAGCCTAATATCTGGGTATCACTATGCAGGCTAAACAGAAACAAAGATGGATGCAGTGGTATAATATGAGTGTTAATATCTCTCTCTCTCTCTCTGTCTCTCTCTTTCTCTCTCTCTCTCTGTGTCTCTCTCTCTCTGTCTCTCTCTCTCTCTCTCTCTCTCTCTCTCTCTCTCTGTGTCTCTCTCTCCTTTCCCTCCCTCTCTCTCTCTCCTTTCCATCTCTCCTCTTTCTCTATCTCTCCCCCCTTCCTATAGATGGCTGCAATCAGGAAGAAGCTGGTGATAGTGGGAGACGGCGCGTGTGGGAAAACCTGCCTGCTGATCGTCTTCAGTAAGGACCAGTTCCCAGAGGTCTATGTGCCCACTGTGTTTGAGAACTATGTGGCTGACATCGAGGTCGACGGCAAACAGGTGAGCCTCAGCCAGAGTCCTAGTTCCAAACCAAACTGACCTTTTCCTCATTTTCTCTTGGGCCCAATTCCAAACCAGCCCCTTGGCCCTGGTCTCCACCTGAAAGTGATAGATATAATGACAAAATGTTTCCACTTCCCAACTAGCACTGACTTTGCTGAAAAGTTACTTACTATGACTGAGACTATGACTTTTATTTGTACCTTGTCAGCTCAGGGGATTCGAACTTGCAACCTTTCGGTTACTAGTCCAACGCTCTAACCACTAGGCTACCCTGCCGCCCCACTGAGATACGTGGTTGTCCCACCTAGCTATCTTAAGATGAATGCACTAACTGAGTGTCTGCTCAATCAGCCCCCCACCACCCCAGTGTACACCACTTCTATTTCTGTGGGCAGAAGCTCTGTTCAGGACACACACTGTTCACACCCCTCTTGTTGGAGGCGAGAACATTTTGCAGGTTTTCAAGCTCATTTCAGGCTAATTTTTTGCCATGTTTAATGTTTTATTCGTGTGATATTTGAGTGACTCAAACATTACTACAAAATCTATGGGCTAGTTGATCTGGACGTTTCTGACCAGTTATAAATATCTCTCTAAGGTCTGTAATGACTGACGTGGGCTAGTTGATCTGGACGTTTCTGACCAGTTATAAATATCTCTCTAAGGTCTGTAATGACTGACGTGGGCTAGTTGATCTGGACATTACTGACCAGTTATAAATATCTCTCTAAGGTCTGTAATGACTGACGTGGGCTAGTTGATCTGGACATTACTGACCAGTTATAAATATCTCTCTAAGGTCTGTAATGACTGACGTGGACTAGTTGATCTGGACGTTTCTGACCAGTTATAAATATCTGTCTAAGGTCTGTAATGACTGACGTGGACTAGTTGATCTGGACGTTTCTGACCAGTTATAAATATCTCTCTAAGGTCTGTAATGACTGACATGGGCTAGTTGATCTGGACGTTTCTGACCAGTTATAAATATCTCTCTAAGGTCTGTAATGACTGACATGGACTAGTTGATCTGGACGTTTCTGACCAGTTATAAATATCTCTAAGGTCTGTAATGACTGACATGACAAGAGGAACTGATGATGCAATACCCAATTGAGACATTTCACCTTGTGCATTCTACTGTTACAACTTTCAAGATTAAGTTTAAAGCTGGACTGAGTTCCTTAACCACTGTGCTAAGTGACTCTCTCTCTCCTCCCCTCTCTCCTCCTCTTTCTCCTCCTCTCTCTCAGGTGGAGTTAGCTTTATGGGACACCGCAGGACAGGAGGACTACGACAGACTGAGGCCTCTCTCCTACCCCGACACTGACGTTATACTCATGTGCTTTTCTGTAGACAGCCCAGATAGCTTAGGTAACATACAACACGCACAGCAAGGAAGCGTTTTGTTTGACGGTGTATACCCCCTCCAACTCAGCTCAACTCTGGAAGTGTTCTGTTTGACGGTGTATACCCCCTCCAACTCAACTCAACTCTGGAAGTGTTTTGTTTGACGGTGTATAGACCCTCCAACTCAACTCTGGAAGTGTTTTGTTTGACGGTGTACACCCCCTCCAACTCAACTCTGGAAGTGTTTTGTTTGACGGTGTATACCCCCTCCAACTCAGCTCAACTCTGGAAGTGTTTTGTTTGACGGTGTATAGCCCCTCCAACTCAGCTCTGGAAGTGTTTTATTGGAAGGTGTATACCCCCTCCAACTCAGCTCTGGACCTGGAAGTGTTTTGTTTGACGGTGTATACCCCCTCCAACTCAACTCAACTCTGGAAGTGTTTTGTTGGACGGTGTATACCCCCTCCAACTCAACTCAACTCTGGAAGCGTTTTGTTGGACGGTGTATACCCCCTCCAACTCAACTCAACTCTGGAAGTGTTTTGTTTGACGGTGTATAGCCCCTCCAACTCAACTCTGGAAGTGTTTTGTTTGACGGTGTATAGCCCCTCCAACTCAACTCTGGAAGTGTTTTGTCGGAAGGTGTATACCCCCTCCAACTCAACTCTGGAAGTGTTTTGTTTGACGGTGTATACCCCCTCCAACTCAGCTCAACTCTGGAAGTGTTTTGTTTGACAGTGTATAGCCCCTCCAACTCAGCTCTGGAAGTGTTTTATTGGAAGGTGTATACCCCCTCCAACTCAGCTCTGGACCTGGAAGTGTTTTGTTTGACGGTGTATACCCCCTCCAACTCAACTCTGGAAGTGTTTTGTTGGACGGTGTATACCCCCTCCAACTCAGCTCAACTCTGGAAGTGTTTTTTTTGACGGTGTATAGCCCTCCAACTCAGCTCTGGAAGTGTTTTATTGGAAGGTGTATACCCCCTCCAACTCAGCTCTGGACCTGGAAGTGTTTTGTTTGACGGTGTATACCCCCTCCAACTCAGCTCTGGACCTGGAAGTGTTTTGTTGGACGGTGTATACCCCCTCCAACTCAACTCTGGAAGTGTTTTGTTGGAAGGTGTATACCCCCTCCAACTCAACTCTGGAAGTGTTTTGTTGGACGGTGTATACCCCCTCCAGCTCAACTCTGGAAGTGTTTTGTTTGACGGTGTATAGCCCCTCCAACTCAGCTCTGGAAGTGTTTTATTGGAAGGTGTATACCCCCTCCAACTCAGCTCTGGACCTGGAAGTGTTTTGTTGGACGGTGTATACCCCCTCCAACTCAGCTCTGGAAGTGTTTTGTTGGAAGGTGTATACCCCCTCCAACTCAACTCTGGACCTGGAATCCAGTTCCACTGCGTTTTTTCATTGTCTCCCTCTAATCGGGGACTGATTTATACCTGGGACACCAAGGTGGGTGCAATTAATTATCAGGTAGAACAGAAAACCAGCTGGCTCAGAACCTCCTAGGGTCAGAGTCTCATTTACAACTGCGACCTGGCCAAGATAAAGCAAAGCAGTTCGACACATACAACAACACAGAGTTACACATTGGAGTAAAACAAACACACAGTCAATAACACAATAGAAAAAAAAACTAATCTATACACAATGTGTGCAAAGGAACAAGATAAATAAATAAATACGGTAGGGGATGAGGTAGTTGGTTGGGCTATAAACAGGTGCAGTGATCTGTGAGCTGCTCTGACAGCTGGTGCTTAAAGCTGGTGAGGGAGATGAAACACACACACATTGAGAGGAGTTAGCTGAACACGACACGCACACACCCACATGTCTCTCTCTCTCTCCCTTCAGAGAACATTCCAGAGAAGTGGACTCCGGAGGTGAAACACTTCTGTCCTAATGTTCCCATCATCCTTGTGGGCAACAAGAAGGACCTGAGGAACGACGAACACACACGCAGGGAGCTGGCCAAGATGAAACAGGTACGCACACCCTTCTCCCTGTAGCAGAGACATGGCTAACTGATGAAACAGGTACACACACCCTTCTCCCTGTAGCAGAGACATGGTTAACTGATGAAACAGGTACACACCCTTCTCCCTGTAGCAGAGACATGGCTAACTGATGAAACAGGTACACACCCTTCTCCCTGTAGCAGAGACATGGCTAACTGATGAAACAGGTACACACACCCTTCTCCCTGTAGCAGAGACATGGTTAACTGATGAAACAGGTACACACACCCTTCTCCCTGTAGCAGAGACATGGTTAACTGATGAAACAGGTACACACCCTTCTCCCTGTAGCAGAGACATGGCTAACTGATGAAACAGGTACGCACACCCTTCTCCCTGTAGCAGAGACATGGTTAACTGATGAAACAGGTACACACCCTTCTCCCTGTAGCAGAGACATGGTTAACTGATGAAACAGGTACACACCCTTCTCCCTGTAGCAGAGACATGGTTAACTGATGAAACAGGTACACACCCTTCTCCCTGTAGCAGAGACATGGTTAACTGATGAAACAGGTACGCACACCCTTCTACCTGTAGCAGAGACATGGTTAACTGATGAAACAGGTACACACCCTTCTCCCTGTAGCAGAGACATGGTTAACTGATGAAACAGGTACACACCCTTCTCCCTGTAGCAGAGACATGGTTAACTGATGAAACAGGTACACACCCTTCTCCCTGTAGCAGAGACATGGCTAACTGATGAAACAGGTACGCACACCCTTCTCCCTGTAGCAGAGACATGGTTAACTGATGAAACAGGTACACACACCCTTCTCCCTGTAGCAGAGACATGGTTAACTGATGAAACAGGTACGCACACCCTTCTCCCTGTAGCAGAGACATGGTTAACTGATGAAACAGGTACACACCCTTCTCCCTGTAGCAGAGACATGGTTAACTGATGAAACAGGTACACACCCTTCTCCCTGTAGCAGAGACATGGTTAACTGATGAAACAGGTACACACCCTTCTCCCTGTAGCAGAGACATGGTTAACTGATGAAACAGGTACACACCCTTCTCCCTGTAGCAGAGACATGGCTAACTGATGAAACAGGTCACACCCTTCTCCCTGTAGCAGAGACATGGTTAACTGATGAAACAGGTACACACACCCTTCTCCCTGTAGCAGAGACATGGTTAACTGATGAAACAGGTACACACCCTTCTCCCTGTAGCAGAGACATGGTTAACTGATGAAACAGGTACGCACACCCTTCTCCCTGTAGCAGAGACATGGTTAACTGATGAAACAGGTACACACCCTTCTCCCTGTAGCAGAGACATGGTTAACTGATGAAACAGGTACGCACACCCTTCTCCCTGTAGCAGAGACATGGTTAACTGATGAAACAGGTACGCACACCCTTCTCCCTGTAGCAGAGACATGGTTAACTGATGAAACAGGTACGCACACCCTTCTCCCTGTAGCAGAGACATGGTTAACTGATGAAACAGGTACACACACCCTTCTCCCTGTAGCAGAGACATGGTTAACTGATGAAACAGGTACACACCCTTCTCCCTGTAGCAGAGACATGGTTAACTGATGAAACAGGTACACACACCCTTCTCCCTGTAGCAGAGACATGGTTAACTGATGAAACAGGTACACACCCTTCTCCCTGTAGCAGAGACATGGTTAACGGTGTGTGTCTGTTAATTTCTCTGTCTCTCTCCAAGATGAAACAGGTACGTGTGATGGACAGGTCAACTCTTCTCCGTCTCCTTCTCTCTCTCTAAACAAAATATTTTTTTGTCTCTCTCTTCGTCTCTAGGAGCCAGTGAAGTCGGAGGAGGGCAGAGACATGGCTAACCGGATCGGTGCCTACGGCTGCCAGGAGTGCTCAGCTAAGACCAAGGATGGAGTCAGGGAGGTGTTTGAGATGGCCACCAGGGCGGCGCTACAGGCCAAGAAACGTGGCAAGAAGAATGCCTGCACGCTGTTATAGGCCCCAGGGAGAAGTTGCCCCTGGATACTGATCTCGGACCAGTTTTACCCTCCCAAAATACAGTTGTAATCATCAAAGTTGATAGTGTGACATTTTTGGCAATGACTGGAAGTCTGACAGGGTTCCCCAACTGGCGTCCCCAAGTTTTCTGAGCAAAAAAATAAATACAAGTTTACGTTATTTTATTGTTGGACATAAAGACTGTAAAAACACCTGCAAATCAGTTCCAAGTGATTTTGATTTTGGAAATCTGTACCAAAATATTCTCACTCCATAATAGAGAGATATATGTGATTGTATACAAATCTAAGCCAGGTTTGAAATGATTGTTTTAGTCAATATATTTGTTTGGGGTCAATTTTCAGTCTACAAATTAATTGTAATTATGTTCCTGACCATCCGGCTCAAAAAAACAACAACTATATTTTCCGTGGTTGAGTCTAGTTGATGATCTCTGGTCTATGGGATCAGCTGGCGTTAGCGCATTCAGCTAACTGATACCATAGACTTCCAGTCATTACGCTAACACTAGTTATCAAAGGCTCACAAAACGTACTTCCTTTAAACTCCCCTCAGAGACAACATTTGTATCCATGACTTCATCTGACTCTGGATCAGTAGTTAAAGGGCTTAATTGCCAAAATGGTGCGCCATCCCTTTAAAGGGGTAGGCTTAAAACTGGTCTCAGATCTGTGCCTGTAGGCAACGGCCCGTATTGGCACCATATTCCCTGTATGGTGTACTATATAGGGAATAGGTTGCCGTTTGGGGAGGTGAGGGGATAGAAATGGTTAAATGCCTAATGTTTCAAGGCACTAAATCGGAAAGACTTGGATAGGTATCAACAGGTAATCAAATCAAACCATATTCGTCACATCCACAGGATATATATATATAACCGCTACTATATGGAACTACTGTGTGAACGTAGCTTGACCTGTGTCATGTTCATTAGTCACCGAACGGAAGAAAACAGACTGAAACAGGGAGGGATCTACCTGAACTTTTCCCAATAAGAAACCCCCATCTTCCGTTGCAATACATTTTGTTACGGGGTTTATTAATGAATACAACCCTGATGGGCTAGGTGGAAATGTGGCTACGTTGTTACACATATCCAATCCTGTCAGAACCTAACTAATGCCTAGGGGTGAAGGGGCTAGGGGGCTGGGGAAGATACTGTGGGACTAGGGGGCTGGGGAAGATACTGTGGGACTAGGGGGCTGGGGAAGATACTGTGGGACTAGGGGACTGGGAAAGATACTGTGGACAGTGTGGTTTTGATATGGAGCTGTGCCATGAAGCCTAGAGGAGGAATTGAGAAAATAGGGTCAACTGTGGCTTCCTCTCCCGGTCAACTCAGCTGGCCTTAAAGTTTCTACTGCCTTTTTTTGTCACGATAGACAGGAAGCTGGTTATTTTCACCTGCCCACTGCCTTCAGGTTACTATATACAGGAAGCTGTAGCACCTGTCCACTGCCTTCAGGTTACTATATACAGGAAGCTGTACTACCTGTCCACTGCCTTCAGGTTACTATATACAGGAAGCTGTAGCACCTGTCCACTGCCTTCAGGTTACTATATACAGGAAGCTGTACTACCTGTCCACTGCCTTCAGGTTACTATATACAGGAAGTTGTACTACCTGTCCACTGCCTTCAGGTTATTTAATAGTCTCCAGTGGGTTTATTTATTAGTCTACAGTGGGTTTATTTAATAGTCTACAGTGGGTTTATTTAATAGTCTCCAGTGGGTTTATTTATTAGTCTACAGTGGGTTTATTTAATAGTCTACAGTGGGTTTATTTAATAGTCTCCAGTGGGTTTATTTAATAGTCTCCAGTGGGTTTATTTAATAGTCTCCAGTGGGTTTATTTAATAGTCTCCAGTGGGTTTATTTAATAGTCTCCAGTGGGTTTATTTAATAGTCTCCAGTGGGTTTATTTAATAGTCTACAGTGGGTTTATTTAATAGTCTCCAGTGGGTTTATTTAATAGTCTCCAGTGGGTTTATTTAATAGTCTCCAGTGGGTTTATTTAATAGTCTCCAGTGGGTTTATTTAATAGTCTACAGTGGGTTTATTTAATAGTCTCCAGTGGGTTTATTTAATAGTCTCCAGTGGTTTTTTTTAATAGTCTACAGTGGGTTTATTTAATAGTCTACAGTGGGTTTATTTAATAGTCTCCAGTGGGTTTATTTAATAGTCTCCAGTGGGTTTATTTAATAGTCTCCAGTGGGTTTATTTAATAGTCTCCAGTGGGTTTATTTAATAGTCTCCAGTGGGTTTATTTAATAGTCTCCAGTGGGTTTATTTAATAGTCTCCAGTGGGTTTATTTAATAGTCTACAGTGGGTTTATTTAATAGTCTCCAGTGGGTTTATTTAATAGTCTCCAGTGGGTTTATTTAATAGTCTCCAGTGGGTTTATTTAATAGTCTCCAGTGGGTTTATTTAATAGTCTCCAGTGGGTTTATTTAATAGTCTCCAGTGGGTTTATTTAATAGTCTCCAGTGGGTTTATTTAATAGTCTCCAGTGGGTTTATTTAATAGTCTACAGTGGGTTTATTTAATAGTCTCCAGTGGGTTTATTTAATAGTCTCCAGTGGGTTTATTTAATAGTCTCCAGTGGGTTTATTTAATAGTCTCCAGTGGGTTTATTTAATAGTCTCCAGTGGGTTTATTTAATAGTCTCCAGTGGGTTTTTTTAATAGTCTACAGTGGGTTTATTTAATAGTCTACAGTGGGTTTATTTAATAGTCTCCATTGGGTTTATTTAATAGTCTCCAGTGGGTTTATTTAATAGTCTCCAGTGGGTTTATTTAATAGTCTCCAGTGGGTTTATTTAATAGTCTCCAGTGGGTTTATTTAATAGTCTCCAGTGGGTTTATTTAATAGTCTCCAGTGGGTTTATTTAATAGTCTCCAGTGGGTTTATTTAATAGTCTCCAGTGGGTTTATTTAATAGTCTACAGTGGGTTTATTTAATAGTCTCCAGTGGGTTTATTTAATAGTCTACAGTGGGTTTATTTAATAGTCTCCAGTGGGTTTATTTAATAGTCTCCAGTGGGTTTATTTAATAGTCTCCAGTGGGTTTTTTTAATAGTCTACAGTGGGTTTATTTAATAGTCTCCATTGGGTTTATTTAATAGTCTCCAGTGGGTTTATTTAATAGTCTCCAGTGGGTTTATTTAATAGTCTCCAGTGGGTTGATTTAATAGTCTCCAGTGGGTTTATTTAATAGTCTCCATTGGGTTTATTTAATAGTCTCCAGTGGGTTTATTTAATAGTCTACAGTGGGTTTATTTAAGCGCAATTTGATATTTAGGGATAATTTCCCAGACACAGATTAATCCTAGTCCTGGACTAAAAAGCGATTTCAATGGAGATTTTCCATTAAGCATGCTTTTTTTAGTACTAAACTTAATCTGTGTCTGGGAAAACCTGCCCTTAAAGTTTATTTCCATTTCCTACTTACTCCATTCTTCCTTCCGTGTACTGTTAATGTTAATGTTATTTTATTTTATTATTATCAATGTTCCCAATAAGCTGCGTGGACGCACAGCTCGACTGCCGCGCAGAAGAAATATCATTTCGCACAGAGAAGCACGAGATTCAACGTTCTATTTTTCCCCGTTAGTTTAACACTATCAACAGTTCCCCGCTACTGTGGGAATTGTGATTGAATCAATGCAACATTAGCCACTTTCAATGCAAACATACTGAAACAAAACAAACTATGCAAGAGATTTTCTTGTAGGCAGAGAGCATCGGAGTAGGAATCTATTGCATTGACAGGCACGGACATCAGGCCCGACATCAGGCACGGACATCAGGCCCGACACAGGTCCATACTCTACACAGACCGGTGCGCCATAACCAATCAGAGCTGCAGTATCCTTATATTCGGTCTGAAAGGGGGCAGTGTTGTATTTTGAGACATGCTTGAATAAGCTAAGTAGACAGACAATAGGCAGAGGGGAGCATAATTTGTCTGATTCGCTGCAGTAATGATATGGGAATAATAATGCATTTTATTTTGTCAAGTGGTTTCTTGCATCAAACACAACAACAACACAAACATTTTCAGTCACCTCCTCGTCTAAAGGACAAGTGGATAAACAGGTTGCCAATCCCTACATGTTTTTTTTCAACAGTTTTATGGAATGTAGGCCTACAATTGAACACCACACATTGACTGCTACTGTAGGTTGAACGATAGAACGGCTATTTCCATGTTAAAATGTTATGGGATGCATTTTCTCTAGTTTTTATTTGATGGTAGGCCACTCTGGTAGGCCCACATTATGATCAAATAGCCACAGTAGCCTACTTGGCCACTGTTAACTGTAACTTAAAGCAGGTACAGCCTCAGTGTTCACAGTAAAACTGTAACTTAAAGCGGGTACAGCCTCAGTGTTCACAGTAAAACTGTAACTTAAAGCGGGTACAGCCTCAGTGTTCACAGTAAAACTACCTTAAAGCGGCTACAGCCTCAGTGTTCACAGTAAAACTGTACCTTAAAGTGGCTACAGCCTCAGTGTTCACAGTTAAACTGTAACTTAAAGCGGCTACAGCCTCAGTGTTCACAGTAAAACTACCTTAAAGCGGCTACAGCCTCAGTGTTCACAGTAAAACTGTAACTTAAAGCGGCTACAGCCTCAGTGTTCACAGTAAAACTATCTTAAAGCGGCTACAGCCTCAGTGTTCACAGTAAAACTACCTTAAAGCGGCTACAGCCTCAGTGTTCACAGTAAAACTACCTTAAAGCGGCTACAGCCTCAGTGTTCACAGTAAAACTGTACCTTAAAGTGGCTACAGCCTCAGTGTTCACAGTAAAACTGTAACTTGAAGCGGCTACAGCCTGTGTTCACAGTAAAACTGTACCTTAAAGCGGCTACAGCCTCAGTGTTCACAGTAAAACTACCTTAAAGCGGCTACAGCAAAACTGTAAATTAAAGCGGCTACAGCCTCAGTGTTCACAGTAAAACTGTAACTTGAAGCGGCTACAGCCTCAGTGTTCACAGTAAAACTGTAAATTAAAGCGGCTACAGCCTCAGTGTTCACAGTAAAACTACCTTAAAGCGGCTACAGCCTCAGTGTTCACAGTAAAACTACCTTAAAGCGGCTACAGCCTCAGTGTTCACAGTAAAACTACTTTAAAGCGGCTACAGCCTCAGTGTTCACAGTAAAACTACCTTAAAGTGGCTACAGCCTCAGTGTTCACAGTAAAACTACCTTAAAGCGGCTACAGCCTCAGTGTTCACAGTAAAACTACCTTAAAGCGGCTACAGCCTCAGTGTTCACAGTAAAACTACCTTAAAGCGGCTACAGCCTCAGTGTTCACAGTAAAACTACTTTAAAGCGGCTACAGCCTCAGTGTTCACAGTAAAACTACCTTAAAGCGGCTACAGCCTCAGTGTTCACAGTAAAACTGTAACTTAAAGCGGCTACAGCCTCAGTGTTCACAGTAAAACTACCTTAAAGCGGCTACAGCCTCAGTGTTCACAGTAAAACTGTAACTTAAAGCAGCTACAGCCTCAGTGTTCACAGTAGTTTGTGCTCAGCAGACCTGAAATTTCCTCAGTGCCGAAGGAACGTTGATCACTATTATGTTTCCCTTATTCCTGTATCGTTACTGTTCTGTCCTCTGCTTTTACTAATTTTGCTAAAAAAAAACGTTATTTTTAAGATCTTCTACTAAAAGGAAATTATACCTGAGAAAAAAAAAGCTTCAGTAATGTACTCTGTTTTACCTGGCTGTCTGAAAGGTTTGGGGGCGATCTGTACTTGTTTTTGTACAATATGACATCTTAGTATTTTTTTCTTAAGACTTTTCAAAATAAAGTTATTTTTAAGGTATTCAGGTCTTGAATGCGAATTGTGTTGTCTGCATGTTTCAATACAGACGAAAAGGGTTACTGTCAATGGTTATTACTTACCTGTCCTATCATCATGTCGTGTGGTATATTCACACCAGTTTATTAAGGATGATTGTAATACATTGTAATATGTACGTGTTTAATATGTAATATATTGTATTCTAATACAAAGTGCAAATGTAATAATATGTACTGGTAATAACAGTGTAATAGTAACGTGGTGTAGTACCGACATCGACAGAGAAAGAAGAATAACATAACAGTATTTCAATACTTTATTTTATCCTATTCAGTATGGATCTGCTGTACTGTCCTGCGTAAATTAACTTGAACGATTCACTGTCGTCCAATCATATTCCCGGAGAAAGTATGTCTGCGTTGGCTACACCAATCACAACGTCGAAACAACTATCAAGCACCGCCCAAGTACACAAAATTGTAGCCATTTTACAAAATATAATATTTTGGGAACCGAAATAACACAGCCTCCCTCCTTCCTTCAGTAGCTAGTGAAACACATGTAGACGGACATCATTACACCAACAACGGAACTTGGACGTGAGGAAGGTAAGACATTTCTCAATGTCTTGTTGCACCGTCGACATGCTGTCTAAAACTGTTCATCGAGGCTGGTCCTAAAAAGCGAGTCGTGTTTACATCGTCTAACCACCTTCACCCGACATCACCACCGGCTGACAGTTTACTAAATATTACTCGTTCTATTATATTCCCGTGTCTTGTGTTTGCAAGCAATCGCGGATATTTATCTGCAATTACGAAGTATTATTCTGTGCACCCAGTGCATGCAGCAGGCAGTTTCCACCCGACTGTCGGTCATCGAGGGTCACTGGGTACAATGACGTTCTTTATTGACATCGGTGCCGGGGGTGGTCGACTCCACTGCCCGTCTCTCCGTGGAGCTGTCAAATATGATGACAGACAAAACAGAAAGACGCGTTTGTTTTCTGTTTCTGTAGATCAGGGTGATGGGTCGGCTGTCGTTGAGAGGATTTTTGTGTGTGTGGGGTAAAACAGTGCCCTAGCGTCTGTGAAAGAGCCGTTCATTTGGTCCCATTCATTTGTTTCTACTTCTTTAAGAGCTCCAGACAACTGTTATCTGCAGATAAGATCATAAAGACATGATCTGAATATTGTAGTTTCTCACTGCAGGAACAATAGATAGTGAGAAGAGTCCCCATTTCTGGTCTACACATATATTTTTGCAGTGCCTTATTTTTTCCCATAATTTGGTCAGGTAAAAATGTATTTGAACTCACATGTCACGATCTGACATAATGGCAGGCAACTTTGTAGGCTTTACATTAGAGATTTGCATTTGTTTTCTTAAATTCATGAAAAAAATGCAAATCTCTAATGTCAAACATTCAAAGCTCACCTGGAGGATGCGTCCACCTTTTGTCAATAGTGTGCAACTGCAGCCTGCAATTCAGGGCGTTCCTGCATCCACACAGAACGCCCCCCCACCGAGCACCTCACCTCATTGGAGGAGCTACAATTGGATCAACAGGTTGAGCTGGAACGTGCTCACCGGTCTGGGAAACCAGGGGCCACTGGTGGTGCCAATGGAGCTTGACCCAGGCCAATTGTAGGGAAATTCCTCAGGATCAACGATAAGCTTGCAGTCCTTGAAAAAGCCAAATGCCTTAAAGGGTCCTTCATCTTCATCAATGAGGATTTCTCAGATGCAGTCCGTCAAAGAAGAAAGGAACTAATACCAGCTATGAAGGCTGCAGGAGAACGTAGGTGACATAGCATATCTGAGAACGAGGTGACATAGCATACGTGAGAACGAGGTGACATAGCATACGTGAGAACGAGGTGACATAGCATACGTGAGAACGAGGTGACATAGCACACCTGAGAATGAGGTGACATAGCATACGTGAGAACGAGGTGACATAGCACACCTGAGAACGAGGTGACATAGCACACCTGAGAACGAGGTGACATAGCACACCTGAGAACGAGGTGACAATAGCATACCTGAGGTATGATAAACTGATTGTTCACCCTCTCTCCCATGGAGTTAGGAGGAGCGACAGACACAAGTAATCCCCACACACACACACACACACACACACACACACACACACACACACACACACACACACACACACACACAGACAGACTGAGTATCCCTCTCTCAGATTCCATCTACCGATTCATGTTTGGACGTATAAATACTGTAAATCTACCAAGGAAAGGTCTGTTAATTGCTCACTTGAATATATGCAGTTTAAAGAAACAAAATGCATTAAACATGCTGTCTACTCTTCTTCTGAGGATGCTGAGATCTCTATACATGGATACAATATGTTCAGGAGGGACAGAAATAGATCTGGGGGTGGAGTTGCAGTTTTTACATCCAGAACCATATTCCAGCAAAACAACGTAAGGACTTAATGTTGAATGGATTAGAGGCTCTATGGGTTCAGGTGCATTGACCACATATTGAAACCTATACTCGTTGGTTGCTGCTATAGGCCACCTAGTGCTGATGTGAAATATCTTGATGTCATTTGCTAAATGTTGCATAAGGAGTCTGATGAAAATAGGGACATTTATTTTTTGGGGGGAGATATTAATTTTTTTTTTTAACACCAACTGTCCAATGAGAAATAAACATATTTCTGTTGCCAATGTGTGTAACCTGACCCATGTTATGACATCACCAACCAGAACGTTCACTAAAGCTGTATCAGTGGCACTAGGTTACAGTGATCAGAAGCTGTATCAGTGGCACTAGGTTACAGTGATCAGAAGCTGTATCAGTGGCACTAGGTTACAGTGATCAGAAGCTGTATCAGTGGCACTAGGTTACAGTGATCAGAAGCTGTATCAGTGGCACTAGGTTACAGTGATCAGAAGCTGTATCAGTGGCACTAGGTTACAGTGATCAGAAGCTGTATCAGTGGCACTAGGTTACAGTGATCAGAAGCTGTATCAGTGGCACTAGGTTACAGTGATCAGAACTTGGTTGAACTCACTAGGAAAACTACATTACCAAAGGCTGGCCCTAAAATAATCTACCGCAGGTCCTACAGAGGGTTCAATCAGGACTCGTTTGTGGATGAGATTAAGAATGTGCAATGGTTAGAAGTGTGTAGTAAGGATGATCCTGAAATGTCACTACGTTTGTTTATAAAAGTTATTTATGAGTATAGCTGATAAGTACGCCCCTTTAAGAAAGTGCACGGTGCCCCATGGATTGATGATGAGCTGAGAAATGTAATGATTCAATGTTATAATGCCAAAAGAGTAGTAGATAAATCTTAATTGATAAATTATAAATGAATAAATTTTGTGACCAAGCTAAACAAAGGAAAGAAGAAGACATTCTATCAGCACAAAATTGATGAAGTGAAGGATGATGGGAAAAATCTGTGGAGAACGTTGAACACTATTTATGGGTAGGACTTCAAACATGTCTGCCTCTTTTGTTGAATCAGAGGGTATATTTATTACAAAACCATACGACATCGCAAACTACTTTAATGAATATTTTACAGGCAAAGTGGATAAGTTGAGGAATGCTATGATTCCAACTGATGGCTCCATGTTGTATACCCTTATAAAATATTGTATCATGAAGGAGAGGCAACGCAGGTTTTGAATTGCATCAAGTAGAAAGGGAAGAGGTAGAAAGGATGCTGTTGTCTCTTTCGGATGACAAGTCCCCTGGTACAGATAATCTAGACGCCAAATTGCTCAGAGTTACAGCCAACCAAATATCTACACCAATCTCTCATATTTTTAATAAGTGCTTGATGTATGGGGTGTGCCCAGAAGTCTGGAAAGAGTCGAAGGTTATTCCACTACCTAAGGATAAAACATCTGCATTCACTGGTCCTAATAGGTCCTATAAGCTTGCTGCCTGTGTTCAGTAAATTATTGGAAAATTATTTATCTGTACAAATCAAGGATTATTTCTCATGTAATGGTCTGAAAACGGGCTTCCAGCATGCATATAAAGAAGGGCATTCTACGAGTACGGCCTTAGCACAAATGACAGATGATTGGTTAAAGAGTATGAATGACAGATGATTGGTTAAATAGTATGGACAACAGGAAGTTAATTGGTGCAGTGTTGCTGGATTTCAGTGCTGCTTTTGATGTAATTGATCATGAACTGTTACTAGGAAAACTCAAATGTTATGGTTTGAAGGATGCAGCTCTATCCTGGATGGAAAGCGATCTATCCAGGAGAAGGCAAAAAGTGTTCTTTAATGGTAGCTTTTCAAACAGTAAAGATATACAGTGTGGTGTTCCTCAAGGAGGCTCCCTAGGCCCACTGCTCTACTCTATCTTTACTAAGGATTTACCTTCAGTAATGAACAAAGCAAGAGTGGTCATGTATGCTGATGACTCTACAATGCATAGCGCAGCATCAGAATGTAATGAGTTAACAGATGTACTGAGCAGTGAACTAAGAATGGTGTCTGACTGGGTTGATATGAACAAACTGGTGTTGAACATTTCTAAAACTTAATGTATTGTATTTGGTTCAAGATATTTGCTTGCTGATGATCCCCTATTGAATTTGTCGGTGAATAGAATGCATGTGGAGCAAGTGAATTCAACGAAACTACGAGGTGTCATAATGGACACAGCTTCATCGCGGTCAGAACACATAAATTATATTAATAGGGATGAACCGATACGACATTTTTGGCCGATACTGATATCCAATATTTTCCTTGCCAAAAAACCCCCAATACCAATAACCAATATTTAAAATTTTAGCTGACTTTTTTATGCATTCTAGTACAGTGAAATTGTTAACACACACACACACATGGACGCAGCCGTCTAAGGCACTGCATCTCAGTTCAAGAGGCGTCACTACAGTCCCTGGGTCAAAACCAGGCTGTATTACATCCGGACGTGATTGGTCGTCCGGGTTTGGCCGGGGTAGGTCGTCATTGTAAATAAGAATTTGTTCTTAACTGAGTATATAACTGGACAGTACTCTAAGTGTGATAGGACCAGGGATTGACCATATAACCGGACAGTACTCTAAGTGTGATAGGACCAGGGATTGAATCACCTGATTCAGAGTGCTAGATGTTACATACTCTGAACATTTTCTTGTCACAGCAGTTCCCTTAAATCAAATCAAATTTTATTGGTCACATACACATGGTTAGCAGATGTAATTGCAAGTGTAGCGAAATGCTTGTGCTTCTAGAATATATGTAAATATATGGATGTATATGTAATATATGTAAACATTATAAAATTGACTAGTGTTCCATTTATTAAAGTGGCCAGTGATTTCAAGTCAGTATGTTGGCAGCAGCCTCTCTGTTTTAGTGATGGCTGTTTAACAGTCTGATGGCCCTGAGATAGAAGCTGTTTTTCAGCCTTACCCATCTTAACAGAACTGCGGGAAAACAGTGCCAACAGGCAGCCGGCGAAGGTCATCCCCGCCTCCAGCTACTACAGCAGACGGGAGGCTAGGGCGACACCGTGTGCCAGCTAACTAGCTAGCTTGATAGTTAGCGACAGGAGGTGCTAGCTAGCGCGATAGTTAGCGACAGGAGGTGCTAGCTAGCTCGATAGTTAGCGACAGGAGGTGCTAGCTAGCTCGATAGTTAGCGACAGGAGGTGCTAGCTAGCTCGATAGTTAGCGACAGGAGGTGCTAGCTAGCTCGATAGTTAGCGACAGGAGGTGCTAGCTAGCTCGATAGTTAGCGACAGGAGGTGCTAGCTAGCTCGATAGTTAGCGACAGGGGTGCTAGCTAGCTCGATAGTTAGCGACAGGGGTGCTAGCTAGCTCGATAGTTAGCGACAGGTGCTAGCTAGCCTCGATAGTTAGCGACAGTGCTAGCTAGCCTCGATAGTTAGCGACAGGAGGTGCTAGCTAGCTCGATAGTTAGCGACAGGGGGTGCTAGCTAGCTCGATAGTTAGCGACAGGAGGTGCTAGCTAGCTCGATAGTTAGCGACAGGAGGTGCTAGCTAGCTCGATAGTTAGCGACAGGAGGTGCTAGCTAGCGCGATAGTTAGCGACAGGAGGTGCTAGCTAGCGCGATATTTAGCGACAGGAGGTGCTAGCTAGCGCGATAGTTAGCGACAGGAGGTGCTAGCTAGCTCGATAGTTAGCGACAGGAGGTGCTAGCTAGCGTGATAGTTAGCGACAGGAGGTGCTAGCTAGCTCGATAGTTAGCGACAGGAGGTGCTAGGTAGCGTGATATTTAGCGACAGGAGGTGCTAGCTAGCGCGATAGTTAGCGACAGGAGGTGCTAGCTAGCTCGATAGTTAGCGACAGGAGGTGCTAGCTAGCTCGATAGTTAGCGACAGGAGGTGCTAGCTAGCTCGATAGTTAGCGACAGGAGGTGCTAGCTAGCTCGATAGTTAGCGACAGGAAGTGTCGCTACCACCTCCCACCTGCCCTTGTCGTTGTTAACAGAACTGTGGGAAAACAGTGCCCAACAAGCAGGTGCGAAGTACACTTGCCAGCTACCGTTGTGGCCTCTGGGGGTTCATCGGTGGCTGGCATCCAACGTTATTCCAATTGGATCCAGACCTAGCTAGTAACCATGTTTCTATGCACAGTTTTTATGCGAGTAAAGTCATACCATATAAAAAAAGAATCACGACATATGTGATGGAAACAGGACGTTTCGGTAAAATTGTATAAATGCCGACAGATAATTTATTAGTTCAAACCGTCATAAAATTGGAGTCAATGTGATGATATGGTGTGTTGTACTCCCACTATGACTTGAAAAACCATGTGGTTTATTAGGCTTGTTAACAGATGGTGAACTTCACAGGGTGGTGAAAGTCCACAGGGATCTCGATGCTCTTTTTACAATAAATATCGACGGTCTTGTTCTGGTGACATGATGACCGATGCTTGACTGCCATTTGATCAATAGAAAATATGATCCATAATGATGTCATCATGAAGACTAGCCTACCTGCAGAGCCTCCTCACGCTGTATCTACACACGCCAAGAACAGAGTAGACACATTCGCTATTTAACAGTTTGTTGAAAAGGCAATGGAAACACATTGAACTGTACATTTTTATTCGGTACATGAAAACTTAAGTAAAAAAAGTATGTTTTTTTGTGCACAATGTCATCTGATTTGTGTGCGCTATGCCATCTGATTTGTGTGCGCTATGTCATCTGATTTGTGTGCGCTGTGTCATCTGATTTGTGTGCACTATGCCATCTGATTTGTGTGCGCTATGCCATCTGATTTGTGTGCGCTATGCCATCTGATTTGTGTGCGCTATGTCATCTGATTTGTGTGCGCTATGCCATCTGATTTGTGTGCACTATGCCATCTGATTTGTGTGCGCTATGTCATCTGATTTGTGTGCGCTATGTCATCTGATTTGTGTGCGCTATGCCATCTGATTTGTGTGCGCTATGTCATCTGATTTGTGTGCGCTATGCCATCTGATTTGTGTGCACTATGCCATCTGATTTGTGTGCGCTATGTCATCTGATTTGTGTGCGCTATGTCATCTGATTTGTGTGCGCTATGCCATCTGATTTGTGTGCGCTATGCCATCTGATTTGTGTGCGCTATGCCATCTGATTTGTGTGCGCTATGCCATCTGATTTGTGTGCGCTATGCCATCTGATTTGTGTGCGCTATGCCATCTGATTTGTGTGCGCTATGCCATCTGATTTGTGTGCGCTATGCCATCTGATTTGTGTGCGCTATGTCATCTGATTTGTGTGCACTATGTCATCTGATTTGTGTGCGCTATGCCATCTGATTTGTGTGCGCTATGTCATCTGATTTGTGTGCACTATGTCATCTGATTTGTGTGCGCTATGTCATCTGATTTGTGTGCGCTATGTCATCTGATTTGTGTGCGCTATGCAATCTGATTTGTGTGCGCTATGTCATCTGATTTGTGTGCACTATGTCATCTGATTTGTGTGCGCTATGCCATCTGATTTGTGTGCGCTATGCCATCTGATTTGTGTGCACTATGCCATCTGATTTGTGTGCGCTATGTCATCTGATTTGTGTGCACTATGTCATCTGATTTGTGTGCGCTATGCCATCTGATTTGTGTGCACTATGTCATCTGATTTGTGTGCGCTATGCCATCTGATTTGTGTGCGCTATGCCATCTGATTTGTGTGCGCTTATGCCATCTGATTTGTGTGCACTATGCCATCTGATTTGTGTGCGCTATGTCATCTGATTTGTGTGCGCTATGTCATCTGATTTGTGTGCGCTATGTCATCTGATTTGTGTGCACTATGTCATCTGATTTGTGTGCGCTATGTCATCTGATTTGTGTGCGCTATGTCATCTGATTTGTGTGCGCTATGCAATCTGATTTGTGTGCGCTATGTCATCTGATTTGTGTGCACTATGTCATCTGATTTGTGTGCGCTATGCCATCTGATTTGTGTGCGCTATGCCATCTGATTTGTGTGCACTATGCCATCTGATTTGTGTGCGCTATGTCATCTGATTTGTGTGCACTATGTCATCTGATTTGTGTGCGCTATGCCATCTGATTTGTGTGCACTATGTCATCTGATTTGTGTGCGCTATGCCATCTGATTTGTGTGCGCTATGCCATCTGATTTGTGTGCGCTATGCCATCTGATTTGTGTGCACTATGCCATCTGATTTGTGTGCGCTATGTCATCTGATTTGTGTGCGCTATGTCATCTGATTTGTGTGCGCTATGCCATCTGATTTGTGTGCGCTATGTCATCTGATTTGTGTGCGCTATGCCATCTGATTTGTGTGCGCTATGCCATCTGATTTGTGTGCGCTATGCCATCTGATTTGTGTGCGCTATGCCATCTGATTTGTGTGCGCTATGCCATCTGATTTGTGTGCGCTATGCCATCTGATTTGTGTGCGCTGTGCCATCTGATTTGTGTGCGCTATGCCATCTGATTTGTGTGCGCTGTGCCATCTGATTTGTGTGCGCTGTGTCATCTGATTTGTGTGCGCTATGTCATCTGATTTGTGTGCGCTATGCCATCTGATTTGTGTGCGCTATGCCATCTGATTTGTGTGCGCTATGCCATCTGATTTGTGTGCGCTATGCCATCTGATTTGTGTGCGCTGTGCCATCTGATTTGTGTGCGCTGTGTCATCTGATTTGTGTGCGCTATGCCATCTGATTTGTGTGCGCTGTGCCATCTGATTTGTGTGCGCTGTGCCATCTGATTTGTGTGCGCTGTGCCATCTGATTTGTGTGCGCTGTGCCATCTGATTTGTGTGCGCTGTGCCATCTGATTTGTGTGCGCTGTGCCATCTGATTTGTGTGCGCTGTGCCATCTGATTTGTGTGCGCTGTGTCATCTGATTTGTGTGCGCTGTGTCATTTGCAACAAGTCAGTTCGTTGGAAACACCTCTGTAGGGAAAATGCCCGTATTTTCTTTACACAGCTTTAGTAATATTTGGATGGAAACGTAGCTACTGACACTAATTTAGCCCATGTCAGCCAATTTCTTTTTGATGTATTGAGTTATTCTAGCCAGCGATCTAAACTGGTATTAATCATGGTCGATTTACTGACCGTGGAGCCCCCCCATCGCTCAGATATCATATTAAAAAACAGTAAAACATTTCCCTCCTTCCTGCAACTTGTAGAATTGCAGGAAATTATCTGGATAACTGCACATGTATCTCCTTCCCATGGCATTACATTAAATTAGTTATAAAATTACAAAATGTTCTCGTCACCCCCCCCCATGGCAAAATGTGTAGAACCTGCAGCACACTTGCTTTAAAGCATCATTTTCGTCCTCACCCCAAAATGGGTAGAATTGGGTCCCAAAAAAGGCACGGGCCGGCTCTGACTGCGTGTGTGGGTATGGATGTGGGTACGCTTCCATACCCACACATGCAGGTGTATGCTGTGGACAGTAAGTAGGTCAGCCTACAGTAGACTAGACCTGTCTGTCAGCCCGTCCTATACTGTAGCTACAGTAGACTAGATCTGTCTGTCAGCCCGTTCTATACTGTAGCTACAGTAGACTAGATCTGTCTGTCAGCCCGTTCTATACTGTAGCTACAGTAGACTAGATCTGTCTGTCAGCCCGTTCTATACTGTAGCTACAGTAGACTAGATCTGTCTGTCAGCCCGTTCTATACTGTAGCTACAGTAGACTAGATCTGTCTGTCAGCCCGTTCTATACTGTAGCTACAGTAGACTAGATCTGTCTGTCAGCCCGTGCTATATTGTAGCTACAGTAGACTAGATCTGTCTGTCAGCCCGTGCTATACTGTAGCTACAGTAGACTAGATCTGTCTGTCAGCCCGTTCTATACTGTAGCTACAGTAGACTAGATCTGTCTGTCAGCCCGTGCTATACTGTAGCTACAGTAGACTAGATCTGTCTGTCAGCCCGTGCTATATTGTAGCTACAGTAGACTAGATCTGTCTGTCAGCCCGTTCTATACTGTAGCTACAGTAGACTAGATCTGTCTGTCAGTCTGTCCTATACTGTAGCTACAGTAGACTAGATCTGTCTGTCAGCCTGTCCTGTTCTATACTGTAGCTACAGTAGACTAGATCTGTCTGTCAGCCCGTTCTATACTGTAGCTACAGTAGACTAGATCTGTCTGTCAGCCCGTTCTATACTGTAGCTACAGTAGACTAGATCTGTCTGTCAGCCCGTGCTATATTGTAGCTACAGTAGACTAGATCTGTCTGTCAGCCCGTGCTATATTGTAGCTACAGTAGACTAGATCTGTCTGTCAGCCCGTTCTATACTGTAGCTACAGTAGACTAGATCTGTCTGTCAGTCTGTCCTATACTGTAGCTACAGTAGACTAGATCTGTCTGTCAGCCTGTCCTGTCCTATACTGTAGCTACAGTAGACTAGATCTGTCTGTCAGCCCGTTCTATACTGTAGCTACAGTAGACTAGATCTGTCTGTCAGCCCGTTCTATACTGTAGCTACAGTAGACTAGATCTGTCTGTCAGCCCGTGCTATATTGTAGCTACAGTAGACTAGATCTGTCTGTCAGCCCGTTCTATACTGTAGCTACAGTAGACTAGATCTGTCTGTCAGCCCGTTCTATACTGTAGCTACAGTAGACTAGACCTGTCTGTCAGCCCGTGCTATACTGTAGCTACAGTAGACTAGACCTGTCTGTCAGCCCGTGCTATACTGTAGCTACAGTAGACTAGATCTGTCTGTCAGCCCGTTCTATATTGTAGCTACAGTAGTAAACTTTCTATCCCACTCGTGCATCGGTGACCTAAATAGAAACATGGCGTACACAGCATTAACAGCAGTGGTCTGTTTTTTTTACAGGGCTCTGCAATGAACAAACTGGCCTGCATCACAATGTTCTAGCAGCCAGCCGCAGGTAGATAGCCAACCTGGACCCAGCTATCATCTGCCTCTGTGTCTGTCTAGAGTACCTCTAGCCCGTTTACCTGTGTGTGTCTACTCTACCTCTGTGTGTGTGTGTGTCTTGAATGACTATCACTTGCTGTCTAAGAGGTCTATATTTAGACCCATGCATTATTCAACATGCTTTTAGTAATTTAGTTCCCACGGCGGACAGACAGACAGACAGACGGACTGACGGTCTCTCTCTCCGAGTGTAGCAGGCCGGCCTGCTGTAGCCTCTACACCCTGCTGTTGGTCTCATTCACTGCCTGTAGCGTTACGTTGTGCAGAATGCCGTAAGTAAAATGTACAATTGTGACTGTTGTGCTTTCAGGGTGTGGAAATGCTGCGACTGTAACAGAGGAGGAGAGAGAGAGAGAGAGAGAGAGAGAGAGAGAGAGAGAGGACTAGAGAGAGGAGAAGGAGGAGAGAGAGGAGAAGAGAGAGAGAGAGAGAGAGAGAGAGAGAGAGAGAGAGGAACAGACGGTCAGAGGACCAGTATGGACTATGACAGAAGGTGAGTAAACTCTTCACTTCTACTGTACCTTTTCTATAGACGGGTTGCCTGACAACGTCATGAAAAAATGATGTGTGGGCATCACAGGAGTAGAAGGCCATGATTGGACAAGATGATGCCGACAGCCCTGTTTCTAGCTCCTAGCCAACTTTACAGTATTTATTTATTTTTCTACCATTATTTCCTGTGTTATTACCTAGAGCCAGGGAAAAAATAACTTTTGGACATTAGATCGGCGGTCACTCGCCAGAAATCGAGCAGAAATTCCACTTCCTGACCTGGATCCTTTGTTGTTCGAACTTCAAGAGGCAGCTGTTAAAACAGCTTCTATCTCCAGAACACCTGACCTGTTAAAACAGCTTCTATCTCCAGAACACCTGACCTGTTAAAACAGCTTCTATCTCCAGGCCACCTGAGCTGTTAAAACAGCTTCTATCTCCAGAACACCTGACCTGTTAAAACAGCTTCTATCTCCAGGCCACCTGAGCTGTTAAAACAGCTTCTAACTCCAGAACACCTGACCTGTTAAAACAGCTTCTATCTCCAGAACACCTGACCTGTTAAAACAGCTTCTATCTCCAGGCCACCTGAGCTGTTAAAACAGCTTCTAACTCCAGAACACCTGACCTGTTAAAACAGCTTCTAACTCCAGAACACCTGACCTGTTAAAACAGCTTCTATCTCCAGAACACCTGACCTGTTAAAACAGCTTCTATCTCCAGGCCACCTGAGCTGTTAAAACAGCTTCTATCTCCAGAACACCTGACCTGTTAAAACAGCTTCTATCTCCAGAACACCTGACCTGTTAAAACAGCTTCTAACTCCAGAACACCTGACCTGTTAAAACAGCTTCTATCTCCAGAACACCTGACCTGTTAAAACAGCTTCTATCTCCAGAACACCTGACCTGTTAAAACAGCTTCTAACTCCAGAACACCTGACCTGTTAAAACAGCTTCTATCTCCAGAACACCTGACCTGTTAAAACAGCTTCTATCTCCAGAACACCTGACCTGTTAAAACAGCTTCTATCTCCAGGCCACCTGACCTGTTAAAACAGATTCTAACTCCAGGCCAGAGGTGGAAAAAGCTACCGAAAAAGCTACCGATTTATCATACTTGAGTGAAAGTAATGATACATTAATAGAAAATTACTCAAGTAAAAGTCACCAAGTAAAATACTACTTGAGTAAAAGTCTAAAAGTATTTGGTTTTAAATATACTTAAGTATCAAAAGTTAAAATGTCTAATTCCTTATATTAAGCAAACCAGACGGCACAGTTTCAGTGTTTTAATTATTTATCGATAGCCAGGGGGACACTCCAACACTCAGACATAATTTAGGCAGTAGGGATGACCAGGGATGTTCTCTGTTTAGTGAGTCCTCCAGATCAGAGGCAGTAGGGATGACCAGGGATGTTCTCTGTTTAGTGAGTCCTCCAGATCAGAGACAGTAGGGACGACCAGGGATGTTCTCTGTTCAGTGAGTCCACCAGATCAGAGGCAGTAGGGATGACCAGGGATGTTCTCTGTTCAGTGAGTCCTCCAGATCAGAGGCAGTAGGGATGACCAGGGATGTTCTCTGTTTAGTGAGTCCTCCAGATCAGAGGCAGTAGGGATGACCAGGGATGTTCTCTGTTTAGTGAGTCCTCCAGATCAGAGACAGTAGGGACGACCAGGGATGTTCTCTGTTCAGTGAGTCCTCCAGATCAGAGGCAGTAGGGATGACCAGGGATGTTCTCTGTTCAGTGAGTCCTCCAGATCAGAGGCAGTAGGGACGACCAGGGATGTTCTCTGTTGAGTGAGTCCTCCAGATCAGAGGCAGTAGGGATGACCAGGGATGTTCTCTGTTTAGTGAGTCCACCAGATCAGAGGCAGTAGGGATGACCAGGGATGTTCTCTGTTTAGTGAGTCCTCCAGATCAGAGACAGTAGGGACGACCAGGGATGTTCTCTGTTTAGTGAGTCCACCACTGTCTATACACACCATCCTATTATACCTACTGTCTATACTGTCCTTACGCACCATCCTATTATAAGTACTGTCTATACACACCATCCTATATAACTACTGTCCATACTGTCTATACACACCATCCTATATAACTACTGTCTATACACACCATCCTATATAACTACTGTCTATACTGTCTATACACACCATCCTATATAACTACTGTCTATATACACCATCCTATATAACTACTGTCTATACACACCATCCTATATAATTACTGTCCATACTGTCTATACACACCATCCTATATAACTACTGTCTATACACACCATCCTATATAACTACTGTCCATACTGTCTATACACACCATCCTATATAACTACTGTCTATACACACCATTCTATATAACTACTGTCCATACTGTCTATACACACCATCCTATATAACTACTGTCTATACTGTCTATACACACCATCCTATATAACTACTGTCCACACTGTCTATACACACCATCCTATATAACTACTGTCTATACACACCATCCTATATAACTACTGTCCATACTGTCTATACACACCATCCTATATAACTACTGTCTATACACACCATCCTATATAACTACTGTCCATACTGTCTATACACACCATCCTATATAACTACTGTCTATACACACCATCCTATATAACTACTGTCCATACTGTCTATACACACCATCCTATATAACTACTGTCCACACTGTCTATACACACCATCCTATATAACTACTGTCTATACACACCATCATATATAACTACTGTCCATACTGTCTATACACACCATCCTATATAACTACTGTCTATACACACCATCCTTTATAACTACTGTCTATACACACCATCCTATATAACTACTGTCCATACTGTCTATACACACCATCCTATATAACTACTGTCTATACACACCATCCTGTATAACTACTGTCTATACTGTCTATACACACCGTCCTATATAACTACTGTCTATACTGTCTATACACACCATCCTATATAACTACTGTCCATACTGTCTATACACACCATCCTATATAACTACTGTCTATACTGTCTATACACACCATCCTGTATAACTACTGTCTATACACACCATCCTATATGACTACTGTCTGTACTGTCTATACACACCATCCTATATAACTACTGTCCATACACACCATCCTAAATAAATACTACTGTCTATACTGTCTATACACACCATCCTATATAACTACTGTCTATACACACCATCCTATACAACTACTGTCCATACTGTCTATACACACCATCCTATATAACTACTGTCCGTACTGTCTATACACACCATCCTATATAACTACTGTCCATACACACCATCCAATATAAATACTGTTTATACACACCATCCTATATAACTACTGTCTATACACACCATCCTATATAACTACTGTCCATACTGTCTATACACACCATCCTATATAACTACTGTCTATACACACCATCCTATATAACTACTGTCTATACTGTCTATACACACCATCCTATATAACTACCGTCTATACTGTCTATACACACCATCCTATATAACTACTGTCCATACTGTCTATACACACTATCCTATATAACTACTGTCTATACACACCATCCTATATAACTACTGTCCATACTGTCTATACACACCATCCTATATAACTACTGTCCGTACTGTCTATACACACCATCCTATATAACTACTGTCCATACACACCATCCTATATAACTACTGTTTATACACACCATCCTATATAACTACTGTCCATACTGTCTATACACACCATCCTATATAACTACTGTCTATACACACCATCCTATATAACTACTGTTTATACACACCATCCTATATAACTACTGTCCATACTGTCTATACACACCATCCTATATAACTACTGTCTATACACACCATCCTATATAACTACTGTTTATACACACCATCCTATATAACTACTGTCCATACTGTCTATACACACCATCCTATTTATAACTACTGTCTATACACACCATCCTATATAACTACTGTCTATACACACCATCCTATATAACTACTGTCCATACTGTCTATACACACCATCCTATATAACTACTGTCCATACTGTCTATACACACCATCCTATATAACTACTGTCCGTACTGTCTATACACACCATCCTATATAACTACTGTCCATACTGTCTATACACACCATCCTATATAACTACTGTCCATACTGTCTATACACACCATCCTATATAACTACTGTCCATACACACCATCCAATATAACTACTGTTTATACACACCATCCTATATAACTACTGTCCATACTGTCTATACACACCATCCTATATAACTACTGTCTATACACACCATCCTAAACAACTACTGTCTTTACACACCATCCTATATAACTACTGTCTATACACACCATCCTATATAACTACTGTCTATACACACCATCCTATATAACTACTGTCTATACACACCATCCTATATAACTACTGTCCATACTGTCTATACACACCATCCTATATAACTACTGTCTATACACACCATCCTATATAACTACTGTCTATACACACCATCCTATATAACTACTGTCCATACTGTCTATACACACCATCCTATATAACTACTGTCTATACACAACATCCTATACAACTACTGTCTATACACACCATCCTATATAACTACTGTCTATACACACCATCCTATATAACTACTGTCTATACTGTCTATACACACCATCCTATTAAACTACTGTCTATACACACCATCCTATATAACTACTGTCTATACACACCATCCTCTATAACTACTGTCTATACTGTCTATACACACCATCCTATATAACTACTGTCTATACACACCATCCTATATAACTACTGTCTATACTGTCTATACACACCATCCTGTTTAACTACTGTCTATACACACCATCCTATATAA
Source organism: Brachymystax lenok tsinlingensis (assembly GCA_030435695.1). Classification (NCBI taxonomy): domain Eukaryota; kingdom Metazoa; phylum Chordata; class Actinopteri; order Salmoniformes; family Salmonidae; genus Brachymystax; species Brachymystax lenok. Next base: position 2,399,674 of record CM059802.1, read on the forward strand.
CTACTGTCCATACTGTCTATATACACCATCCTATATAACTACTGTCTATACACACCATCCTATATAACTACTGTCTATACTGTCTATACACACCATCCTATATAACTACTGTCTATACTGTCTATACACACCATCCTATATAATTACTTTCTATACACACCATCCTATATAACTACTGTTTATACACACCATCCTATATAACTACTGTCTATACTGTCTATACACACCATCCTATATAACTACTGTCCGTACTGTCTATACACACCATCCTATATAACTACTGTCTATACACACCATCCTATATAACTACTGTCCATACTGTCTATACTCACCATCCTATATAACTACTGTCTATACACACCATCCTATATAACTACTGTCTATACTGTCTATACTCACCATCCTATATAACTACTGTCCATACACACCATCCTATATAACTACTGTCTATACTGTCTATACACACCATCCTATATAACTACTGTCTATACTGTCTATACACACCATCCTATATAACTACTTTCTATACACACCATCCTATATAACTACTGTCCATACTGTCTATACACACCATCCTATATAACTACTGTCCATACACACCATCCTTAATAACTACTGTCTATACTGTCTATACACACCATCCTATATAACTACTGTCCATACTGTCTATACACACCATCCTATATAACTACTGTCTATACACACCATCCTATATAACTACTGTTTATACACACCATCCTTTATAACTACTGTCTATACTGTCTATACACACCATCCTATATAACTACTGTCTATACACACCATCCTATATAACTACTGTCTATACACACTATCCTATATAACTACTGTCCGCATTACTGTCTATACACACCATCCTATTTAACTACTGTCTATACACACCATCCTATATAACTACTGTCCATACTGTCTATACACACCATCCTATATAACTACTGTCTATACACACCATCCTATATAACTACTGTCTATACTGTCTATACTCACCATCCTATATAACTACTGTCCATACACACCATCCTATATAACTACTGTCCATACTGTCTATACACACCATCCTATATAACTACTGTCTATACACACCATCCTATATAACTACTGTCCATACTGTCTATACACACCATCCTATATAACTACTGTCCATACACACCATCCTATATAACTACTGTCCATACTGTCTATACACACCATCCAATATAACTACTTTCTATACACACCATCCTATATAACTACTGTCCATACTGTCTATACACACCATCCTATATAACTACTGTCTATACACACCATCCTATATAACTACTGTTTATACACACCATCCTTTATAACTACTGTCTATACTGTCTATACACACCATCCTATATAACTACTGTCTATACACACCATCCTATATAACTACTGTCTATACACACTATCCTATATAACTACTGTCCGTACTGTCTATACACACCATCCTATTTAACTACTGTCTATACACACCATCCTATATAACTACTGTCCATACTGTCTATACACACCATCCTATATAACTACTGTCTATACACACCATCCTATATAACTACTGTCTATACTGTCTATACTCACCATCCTATATAACTACTGTCCATACACACCATCCTATATAACTACTGTCCATACTGTCTATACACACCATCCTATATAACTACTGTCTATACACACCATCCTATATAACTACTGTCCATACTGTCTATACACACCATCCTATATAACTACTGTCCATACACACCATCCTATATAACTACTGTCCATACTGTCTATACACACCATCCTATATAACTACTGTCCATACACACCATCCTATATAACTACTGTCCATACTGTCTATACACACCATCCTATATAACTACTGTCTATACACACCATCCTATATAACTACTGTCTATACTGTCTATACACACCATCCTATATAACTACTGTCTATACTGTCTATACACACCATCCTATATAACTACTGTCTATACACACCATCCTATATAACTACTGTCTATACACACCATCCTATATAACTACTGTCTATACACACCATCCTATATAACTACTGTCTATACTGTCTATACACACCATCCTATACAACTACTGTCTATACACACCATCCTATACAAATACTGTCTATACACACCATCCTATATAACTACTGTCTATACACACCATCCTATATAACTACTGTCTATACACACCATCCTATATAACTACTGTCCATACTGTCTATACACACCATCCTATATAACTACTGTCTATACACAACATCCTATACAACTACTGTCTATACACACCATCCTATATAACTACTGTCTATACACACCATCCTATATAACTACTGTCTATACTGTCTATACACACCATCCTATTAAACTACTGTCTATACACACTATCCTATATAACTACTGTCCGTACTGTCTATACACACCATCCTATATAACTACTGTCTATACACACCATCCTATATAACTACTGTCTATACTGTCTATACACACCATCCTGTTTAACTACTGTCTATACTGTCTATACACACCATCCTGTTTAACTACTGTCTATACACACCATCCTATATAACTACTGTCCATACTGTCTATATACACCATCCTATATAACTACTGTCTATACACACCATCCTATATAACTACTGTCTATACACACCATCCTATATAACTACTGTCTATACTGTCTATACACACCATCCTATATAATTACTTTCTATACACACCATCCTATATAACTACTGTTTATACACACCATCCTATATAACTACTGTCTATACTGTCTATACACACCATCCTATATAACTACTGTCCGTACTGTCTATACACACCATCCTATATAACTACTGTCTATACACACCATCCTGTATAACTACTGTCCATACTGTCTATACTCACCATCCTATATAACTACTGTCTATACACACCATCCTATATAACTACTGTCCATACTGTCTATACACACCATCCTATATAACTACTGTCCGTACTGTCTATACACACCATCCTATATAACTACTGTCCATACTGTCTATACACACCATCCTATATAACTACCTTCCATACTGTCTATACACACCATCCTATATAACTACTGTCCATACACACCATCCTATATAGCTACTTTCTATACACACCATCCTATATAACTACTGTCCATACTGTCTATACACACCATCCTATATAACTACTGTCTATACACACCATCCTATATAACTACTGTTTATACACACCATCCTTTATAACTACTGTCTATACTGTCTATACACACCATCCTATATAACTACTGTCTATACACACCATCCTATATAACTACTGTCTATACACACTATCCTATATAACTACTGTCCGTACTGTCTATACACACCATCCTATTTAACTACTGTCTATACACACCATCCTATATAACTACTGTCCATACTGTCTATACACACCATCCTGTTTAACTACTGTCTATACTGTCTATACACACCATCCTGTTTAACTACTGTCTATACACACCATCCTATATAACTACTGTCCATACTGTCTATATACACCATCCTATATAACTACTGTCTATACACACCATCCTATATAACTACTGTCTATACACACCATCCTATATAACTACTGTCTATACTGTCTATACACACCATCCTATATAATTACTTTCTATACACACCATCCTATATAACTACTGTTTATACACACCATCCTATATAACTACTGTCTATACTGTCTATACACACCATCCTATATAACTACTGTCCGTACTGTCTATACACACCATCCTATATAACTACTGTCTATACACACCATCCTGTATAACTACTGTCCATACTGTCTATACTCACCATCCTATATAACTACTGTCTATACACACCATCCTATATAACTACTGTCCATACTGTCTATACACACCATCCTATATAACTACTGTCCATACACACCATCCTATATAACTACTGTCTATACTGTCTATACACACCATCCTATATAACTACTGTCTATACTGTCTATACACACCATCCTATATAACTACTTTCTATACACACCATCCTATATAACTACTGTCCATACTGTCTATACACACCATCCTATATAACTACTGTCCATACACACCATCCTTAATAACTACTGTCTATACTGTCTATACACACCATCCTATATAACTACTGTCCATACTGTCTATACACACCATCCTATATAACTACTGTCTATACACACCATCCTATATAACTACTGTTTATACACACCATCCTTTATAACTACTGTCTATACTGTCTATACACACCATCCTATATAACTACTGTCTATACACACCATCCTATATAACTACTGTCTATACACACTATCCTATATAACTACTGTCCGTACTGTCTATACACACCATCCTATTTAACTACTGTCTATACACACCATCCTATATAACTACTGTCCATACTGTCTATACACACCATCCTATATAACTACTGTCTATACACACCATCCTATATAACTACTGTCTATACTGTCTATACTCACCATCCTATATAACTACTGTCCATACACACCATCCTATATAACTACTGTCCATACTGTCTATACACACCATCCTATATAACTACTGTCTATACACACCATCCTATATAACTACTGTCCATACTGTCTATACACACCATCCTATATAACTACTGTCCATACACACCATCCTATATAACTACTGTCCATACTGTCTATACACACCATCCTATATAGCTACTTTCTATACACACCATCCTATATAACTACTGTCCATACTGTCTATACACACCATCCTATATAACTACTGTCTATACACACCATCCTATATAACTACTGTTTATACACACCATCCTTTATAACTACTGTCTATACTGTCTATACACACCATCCTATATAACTACTGTCTATACACACCATCCTATATAACTACTGTCTATACACACTATCCTATATAACTACTGTCCGTACTGTCTATACACACCATCCTATTTAACTACTGTCTATACACACCATCCTATATAACTACTGTCCATACTGTCTATACACACCATCCTATATAACTACTGTCTATACACACCATCCTATATAACTACTGTCTATACTGTCTATACTCACCATCCTATATAACTACTGTCCATACACACCATCCTATATAACTACTGTCCATACTGTCTATACACACCATCCTATATAACTACTGTCTATACACACCATCCTATATAACTACTGTCCATACTGTCTATACACACCATCCTATATAACTACTGTCCATACACACCATCCTATATAACTACTGTCCATACTGTCTATACACACCATCCTATATAACTACTGTCCATACACACCATCCTATATAACTACTGTCCATACTGTCTATACACACCATCCTATATAACTACTGTCTATACACACCATCCTATATAACTACTGTCTATACTGTCTATACACACCATCCTATATAACTACTGTCTATACTGTCTATACACACCATCCTATATAACTACTGTCTATACACACCATCCTATATAACTACTGTCTATACACACCATCCTATATAACTACTGTCTATACACACCATCCTATATAACTACTGTCTATACTGTCTATACACACCATCCTATACAACTACTGTCTATACACACCATCCTATACAAATACTGTCTATACACACCATCCTATATAACTACTGTCTATACACACCATCCTATATAACTACTGTCTATACACACCATCCTATATAACTACTGTCCATACTGTCTATACACACCATCCTATATAACTACTGTCTATACACAACATCCTATACAACTACTGTCTATACACACCATCCTATATAACTACTGTCTATACACACCATCCTATATAACTACTGTCTATACTGTCTATACACACCATCCTATTAAACTGCTGTCTATACACACCATCCTATATAACTACTGTCTATACTGTCTATACACACCATCCTATATAACTACTGTCTATACACACCATCCTATATAACTACTGTCTATACTGTCTATACACACCATCCTGTTTAACTACTGTCTATACTGTCTATACACACCATCCTGTTTAACTACTGTCTATACACACCATCCTATATAACTACTGTCCATACTGTCTATATACACCATCCTATATAACTACTGTCTATACACACCATCCTATATAACTACTGTCTATACACACCATCCTATATAACTACTGTCTATACTGTCTATACACACCATCCTATATAATTACTTTCTATACACACCATCCTATATAACTACTGTTTATACACACCATCCTATATAACTACTGTCTATACTGTCTATACACACCATCCTATATAACTACTGTCCGTACTGTCTATACACACCATCCTATATAACTACTGTCTATACACACCATCCTGTATAACTACTGTCCATACTGTCTATACTCACCATCCTATATAACTACTGTCTATACACACCATCCTATATAACTACTGTCCATACTGTCTATACACACCATCCTATATAACTACTGTCCGTACTGTCTATACACACCATCCTATATAACTACTGTCCATACTGTCTATACACACCATCCTATATAACTACCTTCCATACTGTCTATACACACCATCCTATATAACTACTGTCCATACACACCATCCAATATAACTACTGTTTATACACACCATCCTATATAACTACTGTCCATACTGTCTATACACACCATCCTATATAACTACTGTCTATACACACCATCCTAAACAACTACTGTCTTTACACACCATCCTATATAACTACTGTCTATACACACCATCCTATATAACTACTGTCTATACACACCATCCTATATAACTACTGTCTATACACACCATCCTATATAACTACTGTCTATACTGTCTATACACACCATCCTTTATAACTACTGTCCATACTGTCTATACACACCATCCTATATAACTACTGTCTATACACACCATCCTATATAACTACTGTCCATACTGTCTATACACACCATCCTATATAACTACCTTCCATACTGTCTATACACACCATCCTATATAACTACTGTCCATACACACCATCCAATATAACTACTGTTTATACACACCATCCTATATAACTACTGTCCATACTGTCTATACACACCATCCTATATAACTACTGTCTATACACACCATCCTAAACAACTACTGTCTTTACACACCATCCTATATAACTACTGTCTATACACACCATCCTATATAACTACTGTCTATACACACCATCCTATATAACTACTGTCTATACACACCATCCTATATAACTACTGTCCATACTGTCTATACACACCATCCTTTATAACTACTGTCCATACTGTCTATACACACCATCCTATATAACTACTGTCTATACACACCATCCTATATAACTACTGTCCATACTGTCTATACACACCATCCTATATAACTACTGTCTATACACAACATCCTATACAACTACTGTCTATACACACCATCCTATATAACTACTGTCTATACACACCATCCTATATAACTACTGTCTATACTGTCTATACACACCATCCTATTAAACTACTGTCTATACACACCATCCTATATAACTACTGTCTATACACACCATCCTCTATAACTACTGTCTATACTGTCTATACACACCATCCTATATAACTACTGTCTATACACACCATCCTATATAACTACTGTCTATACTGTCTATACACACCATCCTGTTTAACTACTGTCTATACACACCATCCTATATAACTACTGTCCATACTGTCTATATACACCATCCTATATAACTACTGTCTATACACACCATCCTATATAACTACTGTCTATACTGTCTATACACACCATCCTATATAACTACTGTCTATACTGTCTATACACACCATCCTATATAATTACTTTCTATACACACCATCCTATATAACTACTGTTTATACACACCATCCTATATAACTACTGTCTATACTGTCTATACACACCATCCTATATAACTACTGTCCATTACTGTCTATACACACCATCCTATATAACTACTGTCTATACACACCATCCTATATAACTACTGTCCATACTGTCTATACTCACCATCCTATATAACTACTGTCTATACACACCATCCTATATAACTACTGTCTATACTGTCTATACTCACCATCCTATATAACTACTGTCCATACACACCATCCTATATAACTACTGTCTATACTGTCTATACACACCATCCTATATAACTACTGTCTATACTGTCTATACACACCATCCTATATAACTACTTTCTATACACACCATCCTATATAACTACTGTCCATACTGTCTATACACACCATCCTATATAACTACTGTCCATACACACCATCCTTAATAACTACTGTCTATACTGTCTATACACACCATCCTATATAACTACTGTCTATACACACCATCCTATATAGCTACTTTCTATACACACCATCCTATATAACTACTGTCCATACTGTCTATACACACCATCCTATATAACTACTGTCTATACACACCATCCTATATAACTACTGTTTATACACACCATCCTTTATAACTACTGTCTATACTGTCTATACACACCATCCTATATAACTACTGTCTATACACACCATCCTATATAACTACTGTCTATACACACTATCCTATATAACTACTGTCCGTACTGTCTATACACACCATCCTATTTAACTACTGTCTATACACACCATCCTATATAACTACTGTCCATACTGTCTATACACACCATCCTATATAACTACTGTCTATACACACCATCCTATATAACTACTGTCTATACTGTCTATACTCACCATCCTATATAACTACTGTCCATACACACCATCCTATATAACTACTGTCCATACTGTCTATACACACCATCCTATATAACTACTGTCTATACACACCATCCTATATAACTACTGTCCATACTGTCTATACACACCATCCTATATAACTACTGTCCATACACACCATCCTATATAACTACTGTCCATACTGTCTATACACACCATCCTATATAGCTACTTTCTATACACACCATCCTATATAACTACTGTCCATACTGTCTATACACACCATCCTATATAACTACTGTCTATACACACCATCCTATATAACTACTGTTTATACACACCATCCTTTATAACTACTGTCTATACTGTCTATACACACCATCCTATATAACTACTGTCTATACACACCATCCTATATAACTACTGTCTATACACACTATCCTATATAACTACTGTCCGCACTGTCTATACACACCATCCTATTTAACTACTGTCTATACACACCATCCTATATAACTACTGTCCATACTGTCTATACACACCATCCTATATAACTACTGTCTATACACACCATCCTATATAACTACTGTCTATACTGTCTATACTCACCATCCTATATAACTACTGTCCATACACACCATCCTATATAACTACTGTCCATACTGTCTATACACACCATCCTATATAACTACTGTCTATACACACCATCCTATATAACTACTGTCCATACTGTCTATACACACCATCCTATATAACTACTGTCCATACACACCATCCTATATAACTACTGTCCATACTGTCTATACACACCATCCTATATAACTACTGTCCATACACACCATCCTATATAACTACTGTCCATACTGTCTATACACACCATCCTATATAACTACTGTCTATACACACCATCCTATATAACTACTGTCTATACTGTCTATACACACCATCCTATATAACTACTGTCTATACTGTCTATACACACCATCCTATATAACTACTGTCTATACACACCATCCTATATAACTACTGTCTATACACACCATCCTATATAACTACTGTCTATACACACCATCCTATATAACTACTGTCTATACTGTCTATACACACCATCCTATACAACTACTGTCTATACACACCATCCTATACAAATACTGTCTATACACACCATCCTATATAACTACTGTCTATACACACCATCCTATATAACTACTGTCTATACACACCATCCTATATAACTACTGTCCATACTGTCTATACACACCATCCTATATAACTACTGTCTATACACAACATCCTATACAACTACTGTCTATACACACCATCCTATATAACTACTGTCTATACACACCATCCTATATAACTACTGTCTATACTGTCTATACACACCATCCTATTAAACTGCTGTCTATACACACCATCCTATATAACTACTGTCTATACTGTCTATACACACCATCCTATATAACTACTGTCTATACACACCATCCTATATAACTACTGTCTATACTGTCTATACACACCATCCTGTTTAACTACTGTCTATACTGTCTATACACACCATCCTGTTTAACTACTGTCTATACACACCATCCTATATAACTACTGTATATACTGTCTATATACACCATCCTATATAACTACTGTCTATACACACCATCCTATATAACTACTGTCTATACACACCATCCTATATAACTACTGTCTATACTGTCTATACACACCATCCTATATAATTACTTTCTATACACACCATCCTATATAACTACTGTTTATACACACCATCCTATATAACTACTGTCTATACTGTCTATACACACCATCCTATATAACTACTGTCCGTACTGTCTATACACACCATCCTATATAACTACTGTCTATACACACCATCCTATATAACTACTGTCCATACTGTCTATACTCACCATCCTATATAACTACTGTCTATACACACCATCCTATATAACTACTGTCTATACTGTCTATACACACCATCCTATATAACTACTGTCTATACACACCATCCTATATAACTACTGTCCATACACACCATCCTATATAACTACTGTCCATACTGTCTATACACACCATCCTATATAACTACTGTCTATACACACCATCCTATATAACTACTGTCTATACTGTCTATACACACCATCCTATATAACTACTGTCTATACACACCGTCCTATATAACTACTGCCCATACTGTCTATACACACCATCCTATATAACTACTGTCTATACTGTCTTTACACACCATCCTATATAACTACTGTCTATACACACCATCCTATATAACTACTGTCCATACACACCATCCTATATAACTACTGTCCATACTGTCTATACACACCATCCTATATAACTACTGTCTATACACACCATCCTATATAACTACTGTCTATACTGTCTATACACACCATCCTATCTAACTACTGTCTATACACACCGTCCTATATAACTACTGTCCATACTGTCTATACACACCATCCTATATAACTACTGTCTATACACACCATCCTATATAACTACTGTCTATACTGTCTATACACACCATCCTATATAACTACTGTCTTTACACACCATCCTATATAACTACTGTCCATACACACCATCCTATATAACTACTGTCCATACTGTCTATACACACCATCCTATATAACTACTGTCTATACACACCATCCTATATAACTACTGTCTATACTGTCTATACACACCATCCTATATTACTTCTGTCTATACACACACCGTCCTATATAACTACTGCCCATACTGTCTATACACACCATCCTATATAACTACTGTCTATACACACCATCCTATATAACTACTGTCCATACACACCATCCTATATAACTACTGTCCATACTGTCTATACACACCATCCTATATAACTACTGTCTATACACACCATCCTATATAACTACTGTCTATACTGTCTATACACACCATCCTATCTAACTACTGTCTATACACACCGTCCTATATAACTACTGTCCATACTGTCTATACACACCATCCTATATAACTACTGTCTATACACACCATCCTATATAACTACTGTCTATACTGTCTATACACACCATCCTATATAACTACTGTCTATACTGTCTATACACACCATCCTATATAACTACTGTCTATACTGTCTATACACACCATCCTATATAATTACTTTCTATACACACCATCCTATATAACTACTGTCCATACTGTCTATACACACCATCCTATATAACTACTGTCCATACACACCATCCTATATAACTACTGTCCATACTGTCTATACACACCATCCTATATAACTACTGTCTATACACACCATCCTATATAACTACTGTCCATACTGTCTATACACACCATCCTATATAACTACTGTCTATACACACCATCCTATACAACTTCTGTCCATACTGTCTATACACACCATCCTATATAACTACTGTCTATACACACCATCCTATATAACTACTGTCCATACTGTCTATACACACCATCCTATATAACTACTGTCTATACACACCATCCTATATAACTACTGTCCATACACACCATCCTATATAACTACTGTCTATACACACCATCCAATATAACTACTGTCTATACACACCATCCTATATAACTACTGTCTATACTGTCTATACACACCATCCTATATAACTACTGTCTATACACACCATCCTATATAACTACTGTCCATACACACCATCCTATATAACTACTGTCCATACTGTCTATACACACCATCCTATATAACTACTGTCTATACACACCATCCTATATAACTACTGTCCATACTGTCTATACACACCATCCTATATAACTACTGTCCATACTGTCTATACACACCATCCTATATAACTACTGTCTATACACACCGTCCTATATAACTACTGTCTATACACACCATCCTATATAACTACTGTCCATACTGTCTATACACACCATCCTATATAACTACTGTCTATACACACCATCCTATATAACTACTGTCCATACTGTCTATACACACCATCCTATATAACTACTGTCTATACACACCGTCCTATATAACTACTGTCTATACACACCATCCAATATAACTACTGTCTATACACACCGTCCTATATAACTACTGTCTATACACACCATCCTATATAACTACTGTCCATACTGTCTATACACACCATCCTATATAACTACTGTCTATACACACCGGTCCTATATAACTACTGTCTATACACACCATCCAATATAACTACTGTCTATACACACCGTCCTATATAACTACTGTCTATACACACCATCCTATATAACTACTGTCCATACTGTCTATACACACCATCCTATATAACTACTGTCTATACACACCGCCCCATATAACTACTGTCTATACACACCATCCTATATAACTACTGTCTATACACACCGGCCCTATATAACTACTGTCTATACACACCATCCTATATAACTACTGTCCATACTGTCTATACACACCATCCTATATAACTACTGTCTATACACACCGTCCTATATAACTACTGTCTATACACACCATCCTATATAACTACTGTCTATACACACCATCCTATATAACTACTGTCTATACTGTCTATACTCACCATCCTATATAACTACTGTCCATACACACCATCCTATATAACTACTGTCCATACTGTCTATACACACCATCCTATATAACTACTGTCTATACACACCATCCTATATAACTACTGTCCATACTGTCTATACACACCATCCTATATAACTACTGTCCATACACACCATCCTATATAACTACTGTCCATACTGTCTATACACACCATCCTATATAACTACTGCTGTCTATACACACCATCCTATATAACTACTGTCTATACTGTCTATACACACCATCCTATATAACTACTGTCTATACACACCATCCTATATAACTACTGTCCATACACACCATCATATATAACTACTGTCCATACTGTCTATACACACCATCCTATATAACTACTGTCTATACTGTCTATACACCCCATCCTATATAACTACTGTCTATACACACCATCCTATATAACTACTGTCCATACACACCATCCTATATAACTACTGTCCATACTGTCTATACACACCATCCTATTTAACTACTGTCTATACACACCATCCTATATAACTACTGTCTATACTGTCTATACACACCATCCTATCTAACTACTGTCTATACACACCGTCCTATATAACTACTGTCCATACTGTCTATACACACCATCCTATATAACTACTGTCTATACACACCATCCTATATAACTACTGTCTATACTGTCTATACACACCGTCCCATATAACTACTGTCTATACTGTCTATACACACCATCCTATATAACTACTGTCTATACTGTCTATACACACCATCCTATATAATTACTTTCTATACACACCATCCTATATAACTACTGTCCATACTGTCTATACACACCATCCTATATAACTACTGTCCATACACACCATCCTATATAACTACTGTCCATACTGTCTATACACACCATCCTATATAACTACTGTCTATACACACCATCCATATAACTACTGTCTATACTGTCATACACACCATCCTATATAACTACTGTCCATACTGTCTATACACACCATCCTATATAACTACTGTCCATACACACCATCCATATAACTACTGTCCATACTGTTCATACACACCATCTATAACTACTGTCTATACACACCATCCTATATACTGTCTATACACACCATCCTATATAACTACTGTCCATACTGATACACACCATCCTATATAACTACTGTCCATACACACCATCCTATATACACCTACTGTATACACACCATCCATATAATATCATTACTGTCATACACATCCATAACTACTGTCTATATAACTACTACTGTCTATACATCCTACTGTTCATACACACCATCCTATATAACTACTGTCTATACACTACCATCCATCCTATATAACTACTGTCTATACACACCATCCTATATAACTACTGTCTATACACACCATCCCATACTGTCTATATAACTACTGTCCATACTGTCTATACTACTATATAATTACTGGGCTCTATACACACTGTCTATATATAACAGTCCTATATAACTATACTGTCTATACTACTGTCTATACACACCATCCTATTTAACTACTGTCTATACACACCATCCTATATAACTACTGTCTATACTGTCTATACACACCATCCTATCTAACTACTGTCTATACACACCGTCCTATATAACTACTGTCCATACTGTCTATACACACCATCCTATATAACTACTGTCTATACACACCATCCTATATAACTACTGTCTATACTGTCTATACACACCGTCCTATATAACTACTGTCTATACTGTCTATACACACCATCCTATATAACTACTGTCTATACTGTCTATACACACCATCCTATATAATTACTTTCTATACACACCATCCTATATAACTACTGTCCATACTGTCTATACACACCATCCTATATAACTACTGTCCATACACACCATCCTATATAACTACTGTCCATACTGTCTATACACACCATCCTATATAACTACTGTCTATACACACCATCCTATATAACTACTGTCTATACTGTCTATACACACCATCCTATATAACTACTGTCCATACTGTCTATACACACCATCCTATATAACTACTGTCCATACACACCATCCAATATAACTACTGTCCATACTGTCTATACACACCATCCTATATAACTACTGTCTATACACACCATCCTATATAACTACTGTCTATACACACCATCCTATATAACTACTGTCCATACTGTCTATACACACCATCCTATATAACTACTGTCCATACACACCATCCTATATAACTACTGTCTATACACACCATCCAATATAACTACTGTTTATACACACCATCCTATATAACTACTGTCTATACTGTCTATACACACCATCCTATATAACTACTGTCTATACACACCATCCTATATAACTACTGTCCATACACACCATCCTATATAACTACTGTCCATACTGTCTATACACACCATCCTATATAACTACTGTCTATACACACCATCCCATATAACTACTGTCCATACTGTCTATACACACCATCCTATATAACTACTGTCTATACACACCGTCCTATATAACTACTGTTCATACACACCATCCTATATAACTACTGTCCATACTGTCTATACACACCATCCTATATAACTACTGTCTATACACACCGTCCTATAAAACTACTGTCTATACACACCATCCTATATAACTACTGTCCATACTGTCTATACACACCATCCTATATAACTACTGTCTATACACACCATCCTATATAACTACTGTCCATACTGTCTATACACACCATCCTATATAACTACTGTCTATACACACCATCCTATATAACTACTGTCTATACACACCGTCCTATATAACTACTGTTCATACACACCATCCTATATAACTACTGTCCATACTGTCTATACACACCATCCTATATAACTACTGTCTATACACACCGTCCTATATAACTACTGTCTATACACACCATCCTATATAACTACTGTCCATACTGTCTATACACACCATCCTATATAACTACTGTCTATACACACCATCCTATATAACTACTGTCCATACTGTCTATACACACCATCCTATATAACTACTGTCTATACACACCGTCCTATATAACTACTGTCTATACACACCATCCAATATAACTACTGTCTATA
Organism: Brachymystax lenok tsinlingensis; assembly: GCA_030435695.1. Taxonomy (NCBI): domain Eukaryota; kingdom Metazoa; phylum Chordata; class Actinopteri; order Salmoniformes; family Salmonidae; genus Brachymystax; species Brachymystax lenok. Next base: position 2,416,196 of record CM059802.1, read on the forward strand.
CACACCGTCCTATATAACTACTGTCCATACACACCATCCTATATATTTACTGTCCATACTGTCTATACACACCATCCTATATAACTACTGTCTATACACACCGTCCTATATAACTACTGTCTATACACACCATCCAATATAAGTATTGTCTATTCTGTCTATATTGTAAATCCTTTCTCTCTCTCGCACCCCTTTACCTGAAGGGGGGGTCGGGGAGACCGCATGGGTCGCTATGGCAACAACAGCTCCTCCGACCACGACTACCGAGACATGGATTACCGGGGCTATGGACAGGAAGAGGCGGAGCTGGGGACAGGACATGACCTCAGAGCCGCTGCCGGCCGCAGCGACCAAGCCAACCAACCGGCGGGGGTCCGGGAGTTCGCGACACCGGCCCGTTTCCACGACAACCGACCAGGGTTCCGTCATAGGGGTGGGGGGAGAGGGTCGGGGGGCGGTCCGGGTCGGGGCGGTAAAGGGTTCCCCTCACCCTGCGCCTCTCGATCCCTGGTCTTACCCCAGCCAGAGGTAGCCCTGCCCAGGCTGCAGAGAGAGGAGAGAACGGGAGAGGCATCCAGGAGAGACTTCCAGAGCTTCAGGCCCAACTCAGAGGGTAGAGGAAGGGGAGGAGGAGGTAGAGGGGGAGGAAGACGAGGAAGGGGAGAGAGGGGATACCCTGAGAACAATGCCTCTCACCTAGGGGAGAGAGAGGGAGACTGGGGCAGGATGGAAGGAGGTGCATGTGGAGGTGTCACCCCCTCTGGACAGGAGGAGTACAGCACCCTGAGAGGAGGACCAGGGGAGGAGGAGAGGCTCCTCAGGGTAGGAGGACCAGGGAAGGAGGAGAGGCTCCTCAGAGGAGGAGGACCAGGGAAGAGAAAGGTGGGCTGATCCAGTCAGCTTATGCGTTTAGGATACAAAACCATAAGCAATAAGGCCTGAGGGGGGGTGGTATATGGCAAATATACCACGGCTAAGGGCTGTTCTTACATACAACGCAACATGGAGTGCCTGGACACAGCCCTTAACCCCTCGGTGCCTTATAGCTATTATAAACTGGTTACCAACGGAATTAAAGCATGAAAAATAAAGTGTTTTATCATACCCGTGGTATACGGTCTGATATACCACGGCTGTCAGCCAATCAGCATTCAGGGCTCGAACCACCCAGTTTATAATATATAATAGACCTATAATAGATGTAAAACTATAAAAGTATATTTTCTAAAGTATTTTAATGGTAGTGGAAGAAGTAGTAGTTGTTTTTTTACTGTAGAAATAGTACTATTGATTGTAGTAGCTAGTAACATGTGACTGTCCATAGGGTTTCTCCATGGGCTCTCCAGGTGATGACCGTGGTGGTGGTGGTGGAGGAAAGGACCCGGGGCTGCTAGGGGGGGGGCTAGGGCCCGGTCCTGGGGCTCCAGACCCTCCCTGCTCAGTAGTAGAGGACCCAGAACAGAGAGAGCTGATGGAGTACAGACCAGACCTTCTGGACCAGAACCAACGACCCTCCAACATCATCATGTTACGCATGCTGCCACCCAACGCTACCGCCAACGAGGTGTGTGTGGTGGTTGGAGGAGGGGTGGTAGGGGGGAGGAGAGGAGGAGGAGGAGGAGGGGAAGGGAAGGGGAGAGGGTGATTGGCTAAAGAGATGGGTAAACAACTGTGACGTATATGCCCTTATTTGGAGCTTGACGTCACAGATGCAAGTTCTATTGTGGGGAGAAGGAGCTGGCACAAGACTTATCACAGGTAGCCTGTGATGGCAGCAAGAGCAAGCTGGTCCCTGTGTCATCTTACATTGGAATAGACAGTTACTGTGTCATCTTACATTGGAATAGACAGTTACTGTGTTATCTTACATTGGAATAGACAGTTGCTGTGTCGTCTTATATTGGAATAGACAGTTACTGTGTCATCTTACATTGGAGTAGACAGTTACTGTGTCATCTTACATTGGAATAGACAGTTACTGTGTCATCTTACATTGGAATAGACAGTTACTGTGTCATCTTACATTTGAATAGACAGTTACTGTGTCATCTTACATTGGAATAGACAGTTACTGTGTCATCTTACATTGGAATAGACAGTTACTGTGTCATCTTACGTTGGAATAGACAGTTGCTGTGTCATCTTACATTGTAGTAGACAGTTACTGTGTCATCTTACATTGGAATAGACAGTTACTGTGTCATCTTACATTGGAATAGACAGTTACTGTGTCATCTTACATTGGAATAGACAGTTACTGTGTCATCTTACATTGGAATAGACAGTTACTGTATCATCTTACGTTGGAATAGACAGTTGCTGTGTCATCTTACATTGTAGTAGACAGTTACTGTGTCATCTTACATTGGAATAGACAGTTACTGTGTCATCTTACATTGGAATAGACAGTTAATGTGTCATCTTACATTGGAATAGACAGTTACTGTGTCATCTTACATTGGAATAGACAGTTACTGTGTCATCTTACATTGGAATAGACAGTTACTGTGTCATCTTACGTTGGAATAGACAGTTGCTGTGTCATCTTACATTGGAATAGACAGTTACTGTGTCATCTTACATTGGAATAGACAGTTACTGTGTCATCTTACATTGGAATAGACAGTTACTGTGTCATCTTACATTGGAATAGACAGTTACTGTGTCATCTTACGTTGGAATAGACAGTTGCTGTGTCATCTTACATTGTAGTAGACAGTTACTTGTCTCACAGATCTAATCATGTAATATTAGGCCAACTGATTGTTTCTATCTATGAGCTGCTCATTGACAGCCCGCGAGTTACCAGAAATGCAGTTCTCTGCTAAGGTGCAACCTTTGGTAGGCTGATGGAGGGCTGATGGAAGGTTGATAGTAGGCTGATGGAGGGCTGATGGAAGGTTGATGGTAGGCTGATGGAAGGCTGATGGAAGGTTGATGGTAGGCTGATGGTAGGTTGATGGAAGGTTGATGGTAGGCTGATGGAAGGTTGATGGTAGGCTGATGGTAGGCTGATGGTAGGCTGATGGAAGGCTGATGGAAGGTTGATGGTAGGCTGATGGAAGGCTGATGGAAGGTTGATGGTAGGCTGATGGAAAGCTGATGGAAGGTTGATGGAAGGTTGATGGAAGGCTGAGGGTAGGCTGATGGTAGGCTGATGGTAGGCTGAGGGTAGGCTGATGGAAGGTTGATGGTAGGCTGATGGAAGTTCTCATTTACAACTGCGACCTGGCCAAGATAAAGCAAAGCAGTTCAACACACACAACAACACAGAGTTACACATGGAGTAAACAAACACTCAGTCAATAATACAGTAGGAAAAAAACGAATCTATATACAGAGTGCAAATGAGGTAAGATAAGGAACATAAGGCGATAAATAGGCCATAGTGGCAAAGTAACTACAGTATAGCAATTTAACACTGGAACCGTGAAATGCTTACCCACAAGCCCTTAACCCAACAATGCAGTTCAAGAAATAGTTAACAAAATATTTACTAAATAAACTATAGTAAAAAAAAATATAAAAAGTAACACAATAAAAAACAGTAACGAGGCTATATACAGGGGGTACCGGTACCGAGTCAGTGTGTGGGGGTACAGGTTAGTAACGAGGCTATATACAGGGGTACCGGTACTGAGTCAGTGTGTGGGGGTACAGGTTAGTCAAGGTAAATTGTACATGTAGGTAGGGGTGAAGTGACTATGCATAGATAATAAACAGCGAGTAGCAGCAGGGTAAAATGCAAATAGTCTGGGTGGCCATTTGATTAGTTTAGTTGTTCATCAGTCTTATGGCTTGGGGTTAGAAGCTGTTAAGGAGCCTTTTGGACCTAGACTTGGCGCTCCGGTACCGCTTGACGCGTGGCAGCATAGACAACAGTCTATGACGAGGGTGGCTGGAGTCTAAACAAATCTGTTTTAAAACAGACTAGCTTGAAACATTACTAATCATTGAAAATGACAAATTAAATGTTCCTGGTAAAAAAACAATGTGTAGCTGCTCTGTTTGCTCTATTGCTCAGGCGCCTGTGTTTGTATGTGTGTGTCTGTGTGTGTCTGTGTGTGTGTGTGTGTGTGTGTGTGTGTGTGTGTGTGTGTGTGTGTGTGTGTGTGTGTGTGTGTGTGTGTGTGTGTGTGTGTGTGTGTGTGTGTGTGTGTGTGTGTGTAGATACGTGCCCAGCTCCAGGACCAGGGGATTGATCCGACAGAGGTTCTGATTCGCCTGATGAGGAACAAGTCTTCAGGTGAGACTGATACTGAGCTCTCTTCCTCTCTCTCTCTCTCTCTCTCTCTCTCTCTCTCTCTCTCTCTCTCTCTCTCTCTCTCTCTCTCTCTCTCTCTCTCTCTTTCTCTTCCTCTCTCTCTCTCTCTCTCTCTCGCTCTCTCGCTCTCTCGCTCTCTCTCTCTCTCTCTCTCTCTCTCGCTCTCTCTCTCGCTCTCTCTCTCTCTCTCTCTCTCTCTCTCGCTCTCTCTCTCTGTCTGTCTTTCCCTCTCTCTCTCTTCCTCTTTCTTTTTCTCTTTTTCCTTGCTCTCACTGGCTGACCACATTTTCTTCTCCATCCCTCCATCCCTCCATCCCTCTCCACTGGGTCTGTGAAAGACAGGTTGTGTGTGTTGTGTTGGGTAAGCTGTTCTCTGTGTGTGGAATGAAAGAAGTGTGGAGTGTGCATCAAAAGTTTAACTTGTCAGTTCACTGCTAGATATAAATACATCACTGCTCTTCTCCTCCATAGAGGAGCTTGTGTTCAAGTGGGTGTTTGTTTTGCTCTGTCAGTGCCTGTAGCGACACTTTTCTTTGAGATTAGAGACCTTACTCAGAGTGAAGAGTGGTTAGATTTCTCACTTTCTCTCTCTCCCTCTTTCTCTCTCTTGCCCAATCCCAAATCAACCCCTATCTTATCTGAGGTTTCAACCCCTATCTTATCTGGGTTATCAACCCCTATCTTATCTGGGGTATCAACCCCTATCTTATCTGGGGTATCAACCCCTATCTTATCTGGAGTATCAACCCCTATCTTATCTGGGGTATCAACCCCTATCTTATCTGGCGTATCAACCCATATCTTATCTGGAGTATCAACCCCTATCTTATCTGGGGCATCAACCCCTATCTTATCTGGGGTATCAACCCCTATCTTATCTGGGGTATCAACCCCTATCTTATCTGGCGTATCAACCCATATCTTATCTGGAGTATCAACTCTATCTTATCTGGGGTATCAACCCCTATCTTATCTGGGGTATCTGGGGTATCAACCTCTATCTTATCTGGCGTATCAACACCTATCTTATCTGAGGTATCAACCCCTATCTTATCTGAGGTATCAACCCCTATCTTATCTGGCGTATCAACCCCTATCTTATCTGGCGTATCAACCCCTATCTTATCTGGGGTATCAACCCATATCTTATCTGGAGTATCAACCCCTATCTTATCTGGGGTATCTGGGGTATCAACCCCTATCTTATCTGAGGTATCAGCCCCTATCTTATCTGGGGTATCAACCCCTATCTTATCTGGCGTATCAACCCCTATCTTATCTGCGGTATCAACCCCTATCTTATCTGAGGTATCAACCCCTATCTTATCTGGAGTATCAACCCCTATCTTATCTGTGGTATCTGGGGTATCAACCCCTATCTTATCTGTGGTATCTGGGGTATCAACCCCTATCTTATCTGGGGTATCAACCCCTATCTTATCTGAGGTATCTGGGGTATCAACCCCTATCTTATCTGGAGTATCAACCCCTATCTTATCTGAGGTATCTGGGGTTTCAACCCCTATCTTATCTGGAGTATCAACCCCTATCTTATCTGGGGTATCTGGGGTATCAACCCCTATCTTATCTGAGGTTTCAACCCCTATCTTACCTGGGGTATCAACCCTTACCTTATCTGGGGTATCAACCCCTATCTTATCTGGGGTATCAACCCCTATCTTATCTGGGGTATCAATCTTATCTGGGGTATCAACCCCTATATTATCTGGGGTATCAACCCCTATCTTATCTGGGGTATTAGCAGGACATTGGGGCTGGCAGACATTGGGGCTGGCAGGACATTGTCGCTGGCGAGACATTGGGGCTGGCGGGACATTGGGGCTACAAACCTACCATTTATACCCCAGTGTAGCAGCTGTAAACCTACCATTTATACCCCAGTGTAGCATCTATAAACCTACCATTTATACCCCAGTGTAGCAGCTATAAACCTACCATTTATACCCCGGTGTAGCAGCTATAAACCTACCATTTCTACCCCAGTGTAGCAGCTATAAACCTACCATTTATCCCCCAGTGTAGCAGCTGTAAACCTACCATTTATACCCCAGTGTAGCAGCTATAAACCTACCATTTATACCCCGGTGTAGCAGCTATAAACCTACCATTTCTACCCCAGTGTAGCAGCTATAAACCTACCATTTATCCCCCAGTGTAGCAGCTGTAAACCTACCATTTATACCCCAGTGTAGCAGCTACAAACCTACCATTTAAACCCCGGTGTAGCATCTATAAACCTACCATTTATACCCCGGTGTAGCAGCTATAAACCTACAATTTATCCCCCAGTGTAGCATCTATAAACCTACCATTAATACCCCGGTGTAGCAGCTGTAAACCTACCATTTCTACCCCAGTGTAGCAGCTATAAACCTACCATTTCTACCCCAGTGTAGCTGCCCTGTAAGGGTCAATTTGGGATGGAGCACCCTTTTCTCTTTCCTTCTCTCTCTGTCTCTTCATGAAGCACTAACCCCTCACTGCGTTGATGTTGTGTTGTTGTTGTTGTTGTTGTTGTTGGGTTTTCATGGCGCTGGCTGGTTGGCGTGGTGACCAGGTCAGAGCCGTGGATTCGCCTTCGTGGAGTTTAATCACATACAGGAGGCCTGCCGCTGGATGGAGACCAATCAGGTCACTCTACACACACACACACACACACACACACACACACACACACACACACACACACACACAGTCACTGAGACACACAAATACACACACGATCCTGAACATGACACACACACCTGTGTTTTCTAATGCTGATGTGTGTTGATATAACTGTATTGACACACCATCGGGCTCTCCCAGCCACTCTCTCTCTCTCTCTGTCTCTCTCTCTCTCTCTCTCTCTCTCTCTCTCTTTTTTTAAAAACTTTTCAACAGAGGACTTCAACTCACCCCTTTCTCTCCCTCCCTCCCGTCACCAAATCCCCTCTTTCTGACACTCTTTTATCCAGGGAGCCCAGTCGTTAGGGGGTGGAGGTTGGGTGTTCGGTGGGGGGGTTGTTCGGGGTCAGGAGGGGTGGAGGAGGGTGTAGGGAGGGATGAGGAGTGGGTGTCTATTCCCTTCTGTGGGATAGGTTCCTGTAACTGCATGGCACCATTGTTGTTGAATGACACCATTGTTGTTAAATGAAACATGTAACTGAATGACACCATTGTTGTTAAATGAAACATGTAACTGAATGACACCATTGTTGAATGACACCATTGTTGTTAAATGAAACATGTAACTGAATGACACCATTGTTGTTAAATGAAACATGTAACTGAATGACACCATTGTTGAATGACACCATTGTTGTTAAATGAAACATGTAACTGAATGACACCATTGTTGTTAAATGAAACATGTAACTGAATGACACCATTGTTGTTAAATGAAACATGTAACTGAATGACACCATTGTTGTTAAATGAAACATGTAACTGAATGACACCATTGTTGTTAAATGAAACAGGAAACTGAATGACACCATTGTTGTTAAATGAAACAGGTAACTGAATGACACCATTGTTGTTAAATGAAACATGTAACTGAATGACACCATTGTTGTTGAATGAAACATGTAACTGAATGACACCGTAGTTGTTAAATGAAACATGCAGAGTCATAAAGTGGGACTACAGTATCACATGACCTAATCATATATATTTTAACCACAGACCTTCCCACTTGTGTTCGCCTCACCATTGCTGCGTTGTGCAATATACTGTATGAATATTGAATGGTGAATACTGTATGTTTTCTACTGGTTGCGTTGCCAAGTTGGGGCGGGGATCAGTTTTTGTTGCCAAGTTGGGGCGGGATCAGTTTTTGTTGCCAAGTTGGGGCGGGGATCAGTTTTTGTTGCCAAGTTGGGGCAGGGATCAGTTTTTGTTGCCAAGTTGGGGCGGGGATCAGTTTTTGTTGCCAAGTTGGGGCAGGGATCAGTTTTTGTTGCCAAGTTGGGGCGGGGATCAGTTTTTGTTGCCAAGTTGGGGCGGGGATCAGTTTTTGTTGCCAAGTTGGGGCGGGGATCAGGTTGGCTAACACTGTGACCAGGGTTCCCCTTAAGGGGGGGGGTTTACAAAACACAACACTCTCTCCACACACACACAAACGGCTAACAGGGTGGCCGATCGAACACACACACATACAGCTCTCCGTCCGTCCCAATTTCCCTTGAGCTGAAGGTTACATTTCTCTCTTGTCCTCAATTTTTCTCTTTTTCCCACTCTCTCTCTCCTCTTTCCCTCTCTCTCCTCTCTTTCCCTCTCTTCTCTCCTCTCTTTCCCTCTCTTCTCTCCTCTCTTTCCCTCTCTTCTCTCTCCTCTTTCCCCCTCTTCTCTCTCCTCTTTCCCTCTCTTCTCTCCTATCTTTCCCTCTCTTCTCTCCTATCTTTCCCTCTCTTCTCTCCTATCTTTCCCTCTCTTCTCTCCTCTCTTTCCCTCTCTTCTCTCCTATCTTTCCCTCTCTTCTCTCCTCTCTTTCCCTCTCTTCTCTCCTCTCTTTCCCTCTCGTCTCTCTCCTCTTTCCCCCTCTTCTCTCCTCTCTTTCCCTCTCTTCTCTCCTCTCTTTCCCTCTCTTCTCTCCTCTCTTTCCCTCTCTTCTCTCTTCTCTTTCCCTCTCTTCTCTCCTCTCTTTCCCCCTCTTCTCTCCTCTCTTTCCCACTCTCTCTCCTATCTTTCCCCCTCTTCTCTCCTCTCTTTCCCTCTCTTCTCTCCTCTCTTTCCCTCTCTTCTCTCCTCTCTTTCCCTCTCTCTCCTCTCTTTCCCTCTCTCTCTCTCCTCTCTTTCCTCTCTCTCTTCTCTCCTATCTTTCCCTCTCTTCTCTCCTCTCTTTCCCTCTCTTCTCTCCTCTCTTTCCCACTCTCTCTCCTATCTTTCCCTCTCTTCTCTCCTCTCTTTCCCTCTCTTCTCTCCTCTCTTTCCCTCTCTTCTCTCCTCTCTTTCCCTCTCTCTCCTCTCTTTCCCTCTCTCTCTCCTCTCTTTCCCTCTCTTCTCTCCTCTCTTTCCCTCTCTTCTCTCCTCTCTTTCCCTCTCTTCTCTCTTCTCTTTCCCTCTCTTCTCTCCTCTCTTTCCCCCTCTTCTCTTCTCTCTTTCCCTCTCTTCTCTCCTCTCTTTCCCACTCTCTCCTCTCTTTCCCACTCTTCTCTCTTTCACTTTGTTTCCCACTCTCTCTCAATTCAATTCAATGAGCTTTATTGGCATGGGAAACATCTCTCACTCATTCTAACCTCTTGTGAGTGGGTTCCTCTCTCTCTAGAATGTGACCCATTTATCTGTGATAATCATTCTTTGTTTCTCTCTCTCTTTCTCTATTTCTCTCTCTCTCTCTCTCTCTCTCTCTCTCTCTCTCTCTCTCTCTCTCTCTCTCTCTCTCTCTCTCTCAGAGGGTTCTGTCTATCCTAGGCCAGAGGGTGTCTATGCACTACAGTGACCCTAAACCACGCGCCAATGAGGACTGGCTCTGTAACAAGGTACAACAGCTAACAACCTCACTGTGTGTGTATTTATGTGTGTGACTGGTACTGATCACCTCTGTTACTGTTCTAACAGTGTGGGGTTCAGAACTTCAAGAGGAGAGAGAAGTGCTTCAAGTGTGGTGTTCCTAAATCAGGTAAATGTGATAGAGTGAACCTAAACCCTATGATAAACACAGACAGATGTGTTGTTCCACTGTGATATCTGACGTTGTGTTACCTTCAGAGGCAGAGCTGAAACTGCCCCAGCTGAGGGAGTTACCTGTGGGCGTGCATCAGAAGGATGGCCTATTGCCCCTCCCTGCCCTCTACCAGCCAACCGCTGCCACCTCTACTGCCGTCACCACTCCCAGGGGCGGGGCCGGGGGCGGGGCCGGGGGCAGGGCTGTGGGAGGAGGAGCTGACGTACAGCAGGCTGAGTTGGCCAACGACAGTAAGTCTCTCTCTCTCAATTCAATTTAAATTTAAAGGGGCTTTATTGGGCATGGGAAACACATGTTTACATTGCCAAAGCAAGTGAAATAGGTAATAAACAAAAGTGAAATAAACAATAAAACATTAACAGTAAACGTTACACTCACAAGAATTCCAAAATAGTAAAGACATTTCAAATGTCATAGTATGTCTATATACAGTGTTGTAACAATGTGCAAATAGTTAATGTACAAAAGGGAAAATAAATAAACATAAATATGGGTTGTATTTACAATGGTGTTTGTTCTTCACTGGTTGACGTTTTCTTGTGACAACAGGTCACACATCTTGCTGCTGTGACGGCACACTGTGATATTTCACCCAGTAGATATGGGAGTTGATCAAAATTGGGTTTGTTTTCAAATTCTTTGTGGATCTGTGTCACGATCTTCATAATGGACAGACCAAGACGCAGCGATGCTGCCAGTATACATTTTTAATATGAACGTAACTGGGTAAAAAAACAAACGGAAAGTAACGAAGATCGTGAATGTTGAACGTAACTAAACACAAAAACAAGCTAAGCTCAAACAATCACCCACAAAACCTAAATGAAAACCCCAAATATATATATGGTTCCCAATTAGAGACAATGACACACAGCTGCCTCTAATTGGGAACCATTACCCCAACATAGATATATAACCCCTAGAACATAAAAACCCTACACCAAAACCAAAGCAAAAACACGCCAGCCTGTCATTTCAGGCCTGGGCGTGACAGTACCCAAAGGCGCGGACTCCGACCGCACCACCCAAAAGTCCATGGGGGTCTTGAGTGGGTTTCTCTGTCCCAGGTGGCGGCTCCGGTGCTGGCCGTGCTGGTCCGAAGTCACACACCGGAGGCCCTGGGCCATTTGCAGGACTGGGACCCTCTCTGGCGGCCCGGGCTGGGGACCCTCTCTGGCGGCCCCGGGCTGGGGACCCTCACTGGCGGCGCCGGGCTGGGGGCCCTCACTGGCTGCGCCGGGCTGGGGACCCTCACTGGCGGCGCCGGACTGGGGACCCTCACTGGCGGCGCCGGACTGGGGACCCTCACTGGCGGCGCCGGACTGGGGACCCTCACTGGCGGCGCCGGACTGGGGACCCTCACTGGCACTCTGGTGCGGGAGCGGGAACCGGCCGTGCTGGGCTCGTGGACGCGCACTCTGGTGCGGGAAGCGGAACCGGCCGTGCTGGGCTCGTGGCGCGCACTCTGGTGCGAGGATCGAACCCGGCCGTACTGGGCTCGTGGACGCGCACTCTGGTGCGGGGAGCGGGAACAGGCCGTACTGGGCTCGTGGACGCCGCACTCTGGTGCGGGAGCGGAACCGCCGTGCATGGGCTCGTGGCGCGCACTCTGGTGCGGGAGCGAACAGGCCGCACTGGGCTCGTGGCGCACTCTGGTGCGGGAGCGGGAACCGCCGAACTGGGCTCGTGGCGCACTCTGGTGCGAGGAGCGGAACCGGCCGAACTGGGCTCATGACGCGCACTCTGGTGCGGGAGCGGGAACCGGCCGAACTGGGCTCGTGACGCCGCACTCTGGTGCGAGGAGCGGGAACCGGCCGTACTGGGCTCGTGGCGCGCACTCTGGTGCGAGGCGGGAACCGGCCGTGCTGGGCTCGTGACGCGCACTCTGGTGCGGGGCGGGAACCGGCCGCATTGGGCTCGTGGACGCGCACTCTGGTGCGGGAGCGGGAACCGGCCGTACTGGGCTCGTAACGCGCACTCTGGTGCGGGGAGCAGGAACAGGACGTGCTGGGTTCCCTAAGCACACGGGGAGCCTGGTGCGCGGAGCCGGAACAGGACGTGCTGAGTCCACGCCGGGCACAGGGATCCTGGAGCGTAGAACAGGGATCCTGGAGCGTGGAGCAGGGACAGGACGTACTGAGTCCACGCCGGGCACAGGGGTCCTGGAGCGTAGAACAGGGATCCTGGAGTGTGGAGCAGAGACAGGACGTACTGGGCTGTGGATGCGAACCGGAGATTCTGCCCGTAGGACCGGTGCAGGATATCTTGGTCCCAGGAGACGCACTGGAGACCTGGCGCGCAGAGCAGGCACCACTCTTCCAGGTAGAACACTAACCTTGGCCTGACAGACGAGTGGCGCTGGGATCTCTCGCACTGGGCTGTGGACACGTGCCGGAGATACTGAGCATAGAACCGGTGCAGGATATCCAGGTCCTAGGAGGCGTGGAGACCAGGAGCGCTGAGCCGGCACCACTCTACCAGGCTGCACACTCAATGTAGCCTGACAGACGAGTGGCGCTGGAATCTCCCGCACCGGGCTGTGAATGCGCACAGGAGAAACAGTGCGCAAAACTGCATAACACGGTGTCCTCTCCGTGCGCCGCTCTCCCCAACGCTCTCTCCACAAAGCACGAGGAGTTGGCTCAGGAGTCCCTCCTGAACCGGCCAAACTCCTCGTGTGCCCCCCCAAAAAAATTTTTGGGGCTGTCTTTCGGGTTTCCGTGCCAGGCGAGTTCCAACGTATCTCTCCCTCTCCGGGTTCCACGCTCCATATATATCCTCGTAGCTCCCTCGCTCAGTCATCGCCGCTTCCATCCTCCTCTTAGGGTAACGATGCTCCTTTTCCGACGCTTTTTCCTCCCTGGGGTGACGATAATCCTCCGTCTTCCCCCAAGGTCCCTTCCCAGCTAATATTTCCTCCCAAGTCCAGGACTCCCGGGTCTCTCGCTGCTTGGTCTTCTTGTGGTGGGTAATTCTGTCACGATCTTCATAATGGACAGACCAAGACGCAGCGATGCTTCCAGTATACATTTTTAATATGAACGTAACTGGGTAAAACAACAAACGGAAAGTAACGAAGATCGTGAATGTTGAACGTAACTAAACACAAAAACAAGCTAAGCTCAAACAATCACCCACAAAACCTAAATGAAAACACCAAATATATATATGGTTCCCAATTAGAGACAACGACACACAGCTGCCTCTAATTGGGAACCATTACCCCAACATAGATATATAACCCCTAGAACATAAAAACCCTACACCAAAACCAAAGCAAAAACACGCCAGCCTGTCATTTCAGGCCTGGACGTGATAATCTGTGTAATCTGAGGGATATATGTGTCTCTAATATGGTCATACATTTGGCAGGAGGTTAGGAAGTGCAGCTCAGTTTCCACCTCATTTTGTGGGCAGTGTGCACATAGCCTGTCTTCTCTTGAGAGCCAAGTCTGCCTATGGTGACCTCTCTCAATAGCAAAGCTATGCTCAATGAGTCTGTACATAGTCAAGGATTTTGTTAAGTTTGGGTCAGTCACAGTGGTCAGGTATTCTGCCGCTGTGTACTCTCTGTTTAGGGGCAGATAGTATTCCAATTTGCTCCGTTTTTTTGTGGATTATTTCATGTGTGTCGAATAGTTCTTGTTTTGCTTTCTCATAATTTGGTCGGGTCTAATTGTGTTGCTGTCCTGGGGCTCTGTGGGGGTCTGTTTGTGTTTGTGAACAGAGCTCCAGGACCAGCTTGCTTAGGGGACTCTTCTCCAGGTTCATCTCTCTGTAGGTGATGGCTTTGTGGTGGAATGTGTGGTCATCGCTTTCCTTTTAGGTGGTTGTAGAATTGAACTGCTCTTTTCTGGATTTTGATAACTAGAGGGTATAGTCTTAACTCTGCCCTGCATTGTTTGGGGTTTTGCGTTGTGTATTTTTGCAGAATTCTGCAATTCTGAGTCTCAGTTGGGAGTTTACGGAAGTGGTCAGATTCATCCAATGGCATTGAGGAATATACCAACTCAGTCATCGGCTTAATCACTAAGGGCATCGACAACGTCGTCCCAACAGTGACCGTACGTATAGACGCTAGAAGCCATGGATTACAAGCAACATCCTCACCGAGCTAAAGGCTAGAGCTGCCGCTTTCAAGGAGCGGGACACTAATCCGGACGCTTATAAGAAATCCCGCTATGCCCTCAGATGAACCATCAAACAGGCAAAGCGTCAATACAGGACTAAGATTGAATCCTACTACACCGGCTCTGACGCTTGTCGGATGTGGCAGGGCTTGCAAACTATTATGGACTACGAAGGGAAACCCAACCGCGAGCTGCCCAATGACGCTAGCCTACCAGACAGGCTAAATGCCTTTAATGCTCGCTTCGAGGCAAGCAACACTGAACCATACATGAGAGCACCAGCTGTGATCACCCTCTCCGTAGCTGATGTGAGCATGACCTTTAAACAAGTCAACATTCACAAGGCCGCGGGGCCAGTTGGATTACCAGGACGTGTACTCAGAGCATGCGCTGACCAGCTGGCAAGCGTCTTCACTGACATTTTCAAACTCTCCCTGACTGAGTCTGTAATAGCAGATCACCATAGTCCCTGTGCCCAAGAACACCAAGGTAACCTGTCTAAATGACTACTGCTCCGTAGCACTCATATCTGTAGCCATGAAATACTTTGAAAGGCTGGTCATGGCCTCACATCAACACCATCATCCCGAAAAACCCTAGACCCACTCCAATCCGCAAACCGCCCCAACAGATACACAGATAACCCAATCACACTCCACACTGCCCTTTCCCACCTGGACAAAAGGAACACCCTATGTGAGAATGCTGTTCATTGACTGCAGCTCAGCGTTCAACACCATAGTTCCCACAAAGCTCATCACTAAGCTAAGGACCCTGGGACTAAACACCTCCCTCTGCAACTGGATCCTGGACTTCCTGACGGGCCGCCCCCAGGTGGTCAGGGTAGGTAACAACTTATCTGCCACGCTGATCCTCAACACGGGGGCTCCTCAGGGGTGCGTGCTCAGTCCCCTCCTGTACTCCCTGTTCACTCATGACTGCATGGCCACGCACGACTCCAACACCATCATTAAGTTTGCCGATGACACAACAGTGGTAGGCCTCATCACCGACAATGATGAGACAGCCTATAGGGAGGAGGTCAGAGACCTGGCAGTGTGACAACAACCTCTCCCTCAATGTGAGCAAGACAAAGGAGATGATCGTGGACTACAGGAAAAGGAGGGCCGAACAGGCCCCCATTCACATCGACGGGGCTGTAGTGGAGCGGGTCGAGAGATTCAAGATCCTTGGTGTCCACATCACCAACAAACTATGATGGTCCAAACACACCAAGACAGTCGTGAAGAGGGCACGACAACGCCTTTTCCCCCTCAGGAGACTGGAAAGATTTGGCATGGGTCCCCAGATCCTCAAGAAGTTCTACAGCTGCACCATCGAGAGCATCCTGACTGGTTGCATCACTGCCTGGTATGGCAACTGCTCTGCATCTGACCGTATGGCGCTACAGAGGGTAGTACGTACAGCCCAGTACATCACTGGGGCCAAGCTTCCTGACATCCAGGACCTATATAATAGGCGGTGTCAGAGGAAGGCCCAAAAAATTGTGAAAGACTCCAGTCACCCAAGTCATAGACTGTTCTCTCTGTTCAAAAAAATTGATTCGATTTTCTATGTATCTTTCTCTATTTATCTCTCTTTTTTCTGTAGGTCTCTCTGTCTCTCTGTAGGTCTCTCTGTCTCTCACCACCATTTTCTGTCTTTTGTTCTGTAGTGAAATATCTGTTTATGATTTGAAGATGTACCAAAATATTTTGTTATTGGTTTATTGTACCTCATAAACTGCCTTCAGAAAGTATTCACACCCCTTGTCTTTTTCCACATGTTGTTGTTGTTGTTGTTGTTATAGCCTGAATTTAAAATGAAATTGAGATTTCTTGTGTTACTGGCCTACACACAATAACACATAATGTCAAAGTGGAATTATGTTTTTAGATTTTTTTTTTACAAATTCATCAAAAAATTTAAAAGCTGAAATGTCTTGAGTCAATAAGTATTCAACCCCTTTGTTATGGCAAGCCTACCTTGGCCTAAAGTTCAGGAGTAAAACTTTGCTTAACCATTTACGTAATAAGTTGCGTGGATTCTGTGTGCAATAATTGTTTTTAACATGATTTTTGAATGACTACCTTTGTACCCCACACATGCAATTATCTGTAAGGTCCTTCAGTCGGGCAGTGAATTTCAAACACAGATTCAACCACAAAGACCAGGGAGGTTTTCCAATGCCTCACAAAGAAAGGCACCTATTGAAAGATGAGTAAAAACAAAGCAGACATTGAATATCCCTTTGAGCATGGTGAAGTTATTAATTACACTTTGGATGGTGTATCAATACACCCAGTCACGACAAAGATACTGGCGTCCTTCCTAACTCAGTTGGATGGTGTATCAATACACCCAGTCACTACAAAGATACAGGCGTCCTTCCTAACTCAGTTGGATGGTGTATCAATACACCCAGTCACGACAAAGATACTGGCGTCCTTCCTAACTCAGTTGCCGGAGAGGAAGGAAACCTCTCAGGGATTTCACCATGAGACCAATGGTGACTTTAAAACAGTTACAGTTTAATGGCTGTGATAGGAGAAAACTGAGGATGGATCAACAACATTGTATAGTTACTCTACAATACTAACCTAAATGACAGAGTGAAAAGAAGGAAGCCTGTACAGAATAAAAATATTCCAAAACATACATCCTGTTTGCAACAAGGCACTGCAGTAAAACTGCAAAAATTATGTAAAGCAATTCACTTTTGAATACAAATTGTTATGTTTGGGGCAAATCCAATACAACACATTACTGAGTACCACTCTCCATATTTTCAAGCATAGTGGTGGCTGCATCATGTTATGGGTATGCTTGTAATCGTTAAGGACTGGGGTATTTTTCAGGATAAAAAATAATAGGAATGGAGCTAAGCAAAGGAAAATCCTAGAGGAAAACCTGCTTCAGTCTGTTTTCCAACAGACACTGGGAGATTAATTCACCTTTCAGCAGGACAATAACCTAAAACACAAAGCCAAATCTACACTGGAGTTGCTTACCAAGAAGTAAGTAAATGTTCCTGAGTGGCTGAGTTACAGTTTTGACTTAAATCCATTTGAAAATCTATAGCAAGACCTGAAAATGGTTGTCTTGCAATGATCAACAACCAGCTTGAAGAATTTTAAAAAGAATAATGGGCAAATGTTGCACAATCCATGGTGTGGAAAGCTCTTAGAGACTTACCCAGAAAGACTCACAGCTGTTATCGATGCCAAAGGTGCTTCTACAAGGTATTAACTCAAGGGTGTTTTAATTTTCAATACATTTGCTGTCACGAACAGCTAGAAGTGGTGGGTGTGGAGTCAGACGCAGAGAGCACGGTGTAGGGAAAAACGCTCCTTTTTAATCCGGCGTGTTAATACAACGCCCAACACACAGCAGGCGCACAAACAAACAAGGCGCTCGAAACAGGACACGGGCATAAACGACGACATGAACTAACGACCACCAAAAACAGATAAACAAGCCCGCACAAAAGGAGGCGGGTTTGACCGGCTTAAATAGCCCTAGAATAAAACACAAAACAGGTGCAAACAATATAACAATCAACAGAAAGGAAAAGAGGATCGGTGGCAGCTAATAGGCGGTGGCGGCGACCGCCGAGCGCCGCCCGAACAGGCAGAGGAGCCACCGTCGGTGGAAGTCGTGACAGTACCCCCTCCTGACGCGGCTCCGCAGCGCGCCGACAGCGACCTCGAGGGGCGACCCGGAGGGCGAGGCGCAGGGCGATCCGGGTGAAAGCGGTGAAACTTCGGCCAGTAGTGACGGATCCAAGATATCCGTCACGGTACCCAGCACCTCTCCTCCGGGCGTACCCCTCCCAGTCCACGCAGGTACTGCAGGCCCCTCACCCGGCGCCTAGAGTCCAGAATGGAGCGGACTGTGTACGCCGGGGACCCTCGATGTCCAAGGGGGACCTCCGGCACCTCACCTTCCTGCAGGGGACCAGCTACCACCGGCCTGAGGAGAGACACATGAAAGCGAGGGGTTAATGCGGTAGTACGATGGAAGCTGTAGCCTATAACACACCTCGTTTATCCTCCTCAGGACTTTAAATGGCCCCACATACTGCGGCCCCAGCTTCCGGCAGGGCAAGCGGAGGGGCAGGTTCGGTCGAGAGCCAGACTTCGGTCCCCGGTGCGAACACGGGCCTCACTGCGGTGACGGTCAGCGCTCCTCTTCTGTAGCCCACCAGCCTGTTTCAATGATTCCTGGGCGGCTCTCCAGGTCTCCCTTGAGCGCTGCACCCACTCCTCCACCGCAGGAGCTTCAGTCTGGCTCTGATGGAATGGTGCCAGGACCGGCTGGTAGCCCAACACGCACTGAAAGCGGTGACATGTTGGTAGAGGAGTGACGGAGTGAGTTCTGCGCCACCTCCGCCCATGGGGCGTACCTCGCCCACTCCCGGGCCGGTCCTGGCAATACGACCGCAGAAACCTACCCACCTCCTGGTTCACTCTCTCCACCTGCCCATTACTCTCAGGGTGGAAACCTGAGGTCAGGCTGATCGAGACCCCAGACGCTCCATAAACGCCCTCCACACTCGGGGCGTGAACTGGGGACCCCGATCAGAAAGCGATGTCCTCAGGCACCCCGTAGTGCCGAAGGCGTGGGTAAACAGGGCCTCCGCAGTCTGTAGGGCCGTGGGAGACCGGGCAACGGGATGAGGCGACAGGACTTAGAGAACCGATCCACAAGCGACCAGGATCGTGGTGTTCCCCTGGGATGGAGGAAGATCCGTGAGAAATCCACCGACAGGTGAGACCCACGACCGTTGTGGAGCGGGGAGGGCTGTAACTTCCCTCTAGGCAGGTGTCTAGGAGCCTTACTCTGAGCGCACACCGAACAGGAGGAGACATAAAACCTCACGTCCTTAGCCAGCGTGGGCCACCAGTATTTCCCCTAAGACCCCGCACTGTCCTCTCAATGCCAGGATGACCCGAAGAGGGTAGCGTATGAGCCCATCGAATCAACTTGTCCACGAACACCGAGCGGCATGTACTGGCGACCTGTAGGACACTGAGGAGGCGCAGGTTCCAACCGCCGTGCCGCCGATGTCGCGTCCACCTCCCATACCACGGTGCTACCAGACATGACGCGGGAAGTATGGGAGTAGGCTCGATGGACCGCTCCTCGGTGTCATAGAGACGGGACAGCGCATCGACCTTAGTATTCTGGGAACCTGGCCTATAGGAGATCTTGAACTGAAAGCGGGTAAAAACATGGCCCACCTAGCCTGCGCGGATTTAGTCTCCTCGCTGCCCGGATATACTCCAGATTACGGTGGTCAGTCCAGATGAGGAAAGGGTGCTTAGCCCCTCAAGCCAATGTCTCCACACCTTCAGGGCTCTGACCACAGCTAACAACTCCCGGTCCCCACGTCATAGTTACGCTCCGCCGGGCGAGCTTCCTTGAAAAGAAAGCGCGGGGACGGAGTTTCGTGGCGTGCCCGGCGCTGTGATAGCACGGCTCCAACACCAGCCTCAGACGCGTCCACCTCCACTATGAAGCGCCAAAGAGGGGTCCGGATGAGCCAGCAAGGGCGCGTTAGTAAACAGCTCCTTCAACCTACTGAAAGCTCTGTCCGCCTCCGCCCGACCACCGCAACCGAGCCGGCCCCCTTCAGCAGTGAGGTAATGGGAGCAGCCACCTGACCAAAACCCGGATAAACCTCCGGTAGTAATTGGCAAACCCTAAAAACCGCTGCACCTCCTTTACCGTGGTCGGAGTCGGCCAATTACGCACGGCTGTAATGCGGTCACACTCCATCACCACCCCAGAAGTGGAAATGCAATATCCCAGGAAGGAAAGCGGCTTGTTTGGAAAACACACATTTCTCCGCCTTGACGTACAGGTCATGCTCCAGCAGTCGCCCAAGTACTTTGCGCACCAGAGACACATCTTGCGGCGCGTGTGGCGGAATAGATCAATATATCATCTATATACACCACCACACCCTGCCCGTGCAGGTCCCTGAGAATCTCGTCCACGAAAGATTGAAAGACGGCTGGAGCATTCTTCAACCCATACGGCATGACGAGGTACTCATAATGACCAGATGTGGTACTAAACGCTGTCATCCACTCATCTCCCTCCCGGATACGCACCAGATTATAAGCACTCCTGAGGTCCAGTTTTGTGAAAAAACGCGCCCCGTGAAATGATTCAACCGCCGTAGCGATGAGAGGTAGCGGGTAACTAAATCCCACTGTGATGGCATTTAGACCTCTGTAATCAATGCACGGCCGCAGACCTTCCTCCTTTTTATTCACAAAAGAAACTCGAGGAGGCGGGTGATATGGAGGGCGAATGTACCCCTGTCGCAGAGATTCAGTGATATAGGTCTCCATAGCCACTGTCTCCTCCTGTGACAACGGTACACGTGACTCCTGGGAAGTGTTGCGTTTACCTGGAGGTTTATTGCTCAATCCCCTCGTCGATGAGGTGGTAATTGGGTCGCCCTCTTCTTACAGAAGGCGATAGCCAAGTCGGCATATTCAGAGGGAATGCGCACAGTGGAAACCTGGTCTGGACTCTCCACCGTTGTGGCACCGATGGAAACTCCGTCACACCTACCTGAACACTCCTCTGACCACCCCTGGAGAGCCCCTGTTTCCACGAAATCAAAGGGTTGTGCTTAGCCAGCCAGGGAATCCCCAGCACCACTGGAAACGCATGGCGCATCAATGAGGTATAGACTAATCCGCTCCCCATGACCCCCTGCGTTACCATGTCCAGCGGAACCGTGGCCTCCCTGACCAGCCCTGACCCTAACGGTCTGCTATCTAGGAGTGAGCAGGGGATGGGTTGATCTATCGTAACTAGCGGAATACCTAGTCTCGGAGCGAGTCCGCGATCAATAAAGTTCCCAGCTGCGCCTGAATCGAGCTAGCGCCTTATGCTGGAGAGAGGAAAAAACTCAGGAAAGAGATTAACACAAACATGTGACCAACAGGGAGCTCTGGGTGAGTCTGGTGCCGACTCACCTGGGGTGACCGAGCAGTGCTCCGCCTGCACTCTCGATTCCCAGAGGGACTCCCCCAGCACCGATCGGCAGTGTGTCCTCTCCGACCACAACTGGTGCAGGAGGAGCCTCCTCCTCCGGTTCCCCTCGATGCTGCCCCCCCTAACTCCATGGGGATAGGAGCGGAAGGTTCGGAAGGTGGAACAGACAGGGCCCTTCCCGACCGTCCGCGAGCCGCCAGCAGGTTGTCCAGTCGTATGGACATGTCGATCAGCTCATCGAGGGAGAGGGTAGCGTCTCGACACGCCAACTCCCTGCGGACATCCTCCCGGAGACTACAACGGTAGTGGTCGATCAGGGCCCGGTCGTTCCACCCCGCTCCAGCAGCCAGGGTCCGAAACTCTAGAGCAAAGTCCTGCGCACTCCTCGTCTCCTGTCTAAGGTGAAACAGCCGTTCACCCGCCGCTCGGCCCTCTGGTGGATGGTCGAACCACGGCCGAAGCGGCGGGCGAACTCGGGTAGTTGTCCCTGGCGGAGTCTGGGCCATCCCATACTGCGTTGGCCCATTCCAGGGCTCTACCCGTCAGACAGGAGACGAGGGCGCTCACGCTCTCCTCTCCAGAGGGAGTCGGGCGGACGGTGGCCAGGTACAACTCCAACTGGAGCAGGAACCCCTTACATCCAGCCGCCGTCCCATCGTACTCCCTAGGGGCGAGGCGGAGCGTGCTGGATCGGGCCCGCCGAAAGAGTGTGTTGAGGCGGGAAGGTTGGGTGGGCGAGGAAGGAAACCACCCCTCTCCCATCGGTCCATTCTCTCCATCATCTGGTCCATTGCCGACCCGATCCGGTGGAGGACGGTGGTGTGGTGGAGGACACGCTCCTCCATAGATGGGAGAGGGAGTCGCTGCTCCTGCTGACTCCATGATGATGGTGCGGGCTTCTGTCACGAACAGCTAGAAGTGGTGGGTGTGGAGTCAGGCGCGAGAGCACGGTGTAGGGAAAACGCTCCTTTTTAATCCGGCGTGTTAATACAACGCCCAACACACAGCAGGCGCACAAACAAACAAACAAGGCGCTCGAAACAGGACACGGGCATAAGCAGCGACATGAACTAACGACCACCAAAAACAGATAAACAAGCCCGCACAAAAGGAGGCGGGTTTGACCGGCTTAAATAGCCCTAGAATAAAACACAAAACAGGTGCAAACAATAGAACAATCAACAGAAAGGAAACGAGGATCGGTGGCAGCTAATAGGCCGGTGACGACGACCGCCGGACGCCGCCCGAACAGGCAGAGGAGCCACCGTCGGTGGAAGTCGTGACATTTGCTAAAGTTTCGAAAAACATGTTTTCACTTTGTCATTACTGTGTGTAGATGGGTGAGAATTTTTTTTTTTTAATCCATTGGGAATTTAGGCTTTAACACAACAAAATGTGGAATAAGTCAAGGGGTATGAATACTGTCTGAAGGCGCTGTACCTGTCTCTTTCATTTACCTTCTCTCCCCCCTCGCTCTCAACCAATCTCTCCAGCTCTGACCCTGAGGAACCTGGGTCCCCAAACTTCTCCAAACTCCATCCTGTTTGCTACTCTGTGTCTCCTAATGTTCTCTCTCTACCTCCCTCCCCCCATCCCGCCCTTCATCTCTCCTCTCTCCAGCTCTGATCCTGAGGAACCTGGGTCCCCATACCTCTCTGGAGTCCATCCTGTCTGCTCTGGCTCCCTTCGCTACTCTGTCGCCTTCTAATGTTCGACTGATCAAAGATAAACAGACACAACTCAACCGGGGCTTTGCTTTCCTACAGCTGTCTACTATAGTGGTGAGGAGATACCTACAGCTCTCTACTGTAGTGGTGAGGAGATACCTACAGCTGTCTGCTATAGTGGTGAGGAGATACCTATAGCTGTCTGCTATAGTGGTGAGGAGATACCTACAGCTGTCTACTATAGTGGTGAGGAGATACCTACAGCTCTCTACTATAGTGGTGAGGAGATATCTACAGCTGTCTGCTATAGTGGTGAGGAGATACCTACAGCTGTCTACTATAGTGGTGAGGAGATACCTACAGCTGTCTACTATAGTGGTGAGGAGATATCTACAGCTGTCTACTATAGTGGTGAGGAGATACCTACAGCTGTCTGCTATAGTGGTGAGGAGATACCTACAGCTGTCTGCTATAGTGGTGAGGAGATACCTACAGCTGTCTACTATAGTGATGAGGAGATACCTACAGCTGTCTACTATAGTGGTGAGGAGATACCTACAGCTGTCTACTATAGTGGTGAGGAGATACCTACAGCTGTCTACTATAGTGGTGAGGAGATACCTACAGCTGTCTACTATAGTGGTGAGGAGATACCCACAGCTGTCTGCTATAGTGGTGAGGAGATACCTACAGCTGTCTGCTATAGTGGTGAGGAGATACCCACAGCTGTCTGCTATAGTGGTGAGGAGATACCTACAGCTGTCTACTATAGTGGTGAGGAGATACCTACAGCTGTCTACTATAGTGGTGAGGAGATACCTACAGCTGTCTGCTATAGTGGTGAGGAGATACCTACAGCTGTCTGCTATAGTGGTGAGGAGATACCTACAGCTGTCTGCTATAGTGGTGAGGAGATACCTACAGCTCTCTACTATAGTGGTGAGGAGATACCTACAGCTGTCTACTATAGTGGTGAGGAGATACCTACAGCTGTCTGCTATAGTGGTGAGGAGATACCTACAGCTGTCTACTATAGTGGTGAGGAGATACCTACAGCTGTCTACTATAGTGGTGAGGAGATACCTACAGCTGTCTACTATAGTGGTGAGGAGATACCTACAGCTGTCTACTATAGTGGTGAGGAGATACCTACAGCTGTCTACTATAGTGGTGAGGAGATACCTACAGCTGTCTGCTATAGTGGTGAGGAGATACCTACAGCTGTCTGCTATAGTAGTGAGGAGATACCTACAGCTGTCTACTATAGTGGTGAGGAGATACCTACAGCTGTCTGCTATAGTGGTGAGGAGATACCTACAGCTGTCTACTATAGTGGTGAGGAGATACCTACAGCTGTCTGCTATAGTGGTGAGGAGATACCTACAGCTGTCTGCTATAGTGGTGAGGAGATACCTACAGCTGTCTGCTATAGTGGTGAGGAGATACCTACAGCTCTCTACTATAGTGGTGAGGAGATACCTACAGCTGTCTACTATAGTGGTGAGGAGATACCTACAGCTGTCTACTATAGTGGTGAGGAGATACCTACAGCTGTCTACTATAGTGGTGAGGAGATACCTACAGCTGTCTACTATAGTGGTGAGGAGATACCTACAGCTGTCTACTATAGTGGTGAGGAGATACCTACAGCTGTCTACTCACAGCTGTGTCCATCCGTGTGTTGCAGGAAGCATCTCAGCTGCTGCAGATCCTGCAGGCCCTACAGCCAGCTCTCTCTATAGATGGGAAAGCCATCGCTGTGGAGTTCGCCAAGGGATCCAAACGGTACACACACACACACACACGTCATGTTTTTCTATACTCGTGGGGACCTAAAATTAATTTCCTTTCAAAGTCCTATTTTCCCGTAACCCTGACTGTAACCCTGAGCTTAAAAAAGGCCTTTTGTCCTCATTGTTCTCCACCAGGTAGAATGTCCCTTGTTTTACTATCCTTGTGGGGAGCGTTGGGGATTTTAGGTCCCTACAAGGATAGAATAACCAACAGATGCATTCAGAAAGTATTCATACACCTTGACACACACCAGAAAGACAGTGAAAACATGTTTTTATAAATTTATTATAAATTAAATACAGAAATATCTAATTTACATACGTTTCCACTCCCCCTGGGTCAATACTTTGTAGAAGCACCTTTGGCAGCGATTACAGCTGTGAGTGTTTCTGGTTAAGTCTAACATGCTGACCAAACCGGCTCCGCGGGCGCGTCCGCTTGCGGCGTTGTGCGCACGTTGGTTTTGTCTATCGGCCACCAGAGGTGAGAGGTCATGAGACGCAGGTTAAAATACAAAATCCGACTGTATTAATTTCGGGACAGTGTTACGTTCCCCAGGAAGAAAACCCAAAAATGTCACTCAAACAGAAAGGGTGAACTAACATAGCATCACTTGCCAACAACCAAAACGAAGCAGGTGGGATTTTAGGAGAGGTTCTGAAAGACAATCATGGAGGTGTCCACTGAAAGTTGACTAGCAACAACAACTGGGACCTAAAAGACACCCGCCATGTACGCCCACTAAAGTTACCCAAGAAGAGACGAAAGAAAAGGAAAAATCCACACCAAACTTTAAAGACGGGAAGCAAACCAAAAAAGGTGGAGCAAAAGGGAACCAGGGACATCAGATAAAGGATTGTTCGTCTAGAAATCAAAACAGGGGAGAGCCAACTAAAGGTGTTAACCCTTCCACATCTATCAAAACAACTGGAGCACTGGGCCAGCTACTCTTAAATCGTACCTAGCCCAGCACAGGCGAAACACTGACTAACAAGGTGACACCAATCGGTGAGTCCTACGTGCTAACGAGCTATACGTGCTAAAGTCCAACCTCAAAACATAAATGGAAAAACCAAAGCCTGTAACACCTTCCCCCTTAAGACAACAAATATATCCTATATTTTTGTTGGACACGTTTGCTCACCACCAACAGAAAACAACTCCCATGAAACAACTTAATAAACTTAAATGCGTCCGTACTTAAATTTGTCGTCTTTTCCAGTGGTGTTTACTGGCTTGTAAACAATTAAATATACACTACCATTCAAAAGTTTGGACACACCTACTCATTCAAGGGTTTTTCTTAAGAGTTAATTTGACCCGATTCACGACTTCACAGGAGAGCCTTTTGAACGTCATTTTTTTAATTTTTATCAAAATGTGTTTTTTGGGCAGAAATGGCTTCTCGAACATGTGAACTTTCATGTGCCTTAATATCAAACGTGTATGTCATCTGTACATACGAATACAATTGTTAAATTACGAGCCTAGTTGGTTTAGCCACAGGGAAAAAGTCAGCAACCTTCCCGCTAGCCATGATTGGCGGAGATAATGAGTGGGCTGGACATGCCGATAGATGAGTTTGTATTGGTCTGCGGTGTTGCATCTTGTGTCTATAAAATGAGCTGCTCGTAATGCGTGGATAATCCTTTCTACTGCAGTTTTTTAAATATTTTTTTTAAAGATATAACGTTATGGAGAACATGCAAATACGTTGCTACTGCTCTCGATAACATTTCTGCCCTGAATTCATCAGGCGCTATCGACAAAAGGACAGTGGGAAACAGTTGTGATGATGGACTACTTTCTGGACGATGATCGTGCCATGCAATGCTGACTCTCTCTCGTTTTGAAATCAGGCCAAACGGGCCAAACAAGCTGTGCAAACTAAACGGAAACTACACAGGATGTCTTTATAAAAGGTGTTGCCGTCTGCCGTGACGCTTTCATCCATGTCTACAGGTAAGAATCCAGCTACAGATTCAGATATTATTACCTTTCTAATTTGGTCAGAAAGCTGTTTTCATTGCAAGCTAAAACTTGCTGTTAGCTAGCCAGCTGGAGTTTGATGGCTGGCTTTCTAACTAACATTAAACCTAACGTTATTTGGTTTTTCTTTAGTTTGCTATGACAATCGGTTTGTATAGCTAGTAACGTCACTCTATGGATTGGGATTCTAGTTCATTTTATTAGCTAGCTAACGCTAACGTGACACGTCTAAACCAAAGACCCCAAAGTTAAAGCTTGCTGTTAGCTAGCTAACGTTAGCTGAGATTAGGTAGCTGGCTATGACAATCGGTTTGTATTGCTAGTTAAAGCTTGCTGTTAGCTAGCCAGCTGACGTTAGACGGCTGGCTAGCTACAGTAGCTAACATGACCTGTATGAACTGTGTGTAGCGACGTTATCTCTGAATGCCATTTCGCATCTGTTGTATAATAATGCTAAAATATTTGGATCTGGAATTTGTCTTTCGGCATCAATCAGTAGAAGACGCCTGACTCTAATCCGCCAGTCATACGGTCATCAGAAAGAGAGCTGGCCCAAGCAAGCAAAGGCAGCAGCGCAGTCATCAACTACATGCACCATTTCTTCACCAACTATGGAGTTGGGAAAACACCTGTGGACCTGAATTGTGAAAACTGCAGTGGCCAAAACAAGAACAAGGTTGTGCTCTGGTATTGTGTCTGGTGGACCATGCACAAGCTCCACCGCAGTCTGGATCTTCAATTCCTGATCACATGCCACACCAAGTTTGCCCCCGACTGGTGCTTCGGCCTCATCAAGCAGCGCTTCAGAAAGACCAGAGTGAACACTTTGTGATTGCTGGTGTTGTGAAGGACAGCACTGTGACAGGGGTCAACATCCCACAGCTGGTTGGACTGGAGGATGGTACGGTGCTGGTGTCGTGAAGGACAGCACTGTGTCAGGGGTCAACATCCCACAGCTGGTTGGACTGGAGGATGGTACGGTGCTGGTGTTGTGAAGGACAGCACTGTGACAGGGGTCAACATCCCACAGCTGGTTAGACTGGAGGATGGTACGGTGCTGGTGTTGTGAAGGACAGCACTGTGACAGGGGTCAACATCCCACAGCTGGTTGGACTGGAGGATGATACGGTGCTGGTGTTGTGAAGGACAGCACTGTGACAGGGGTCAACATCCCACAGCTGGTTGGACTGGAGGATGGTACGGTGCTGGTGGAAAGCTATGGCTGGAAACAACACCTGACTCCGTACTCCAGGCCGCTGCCACAGATCAAGCAGTACCAGCACGTCAGGTGAATATCATTTTCGTTGTATGAGGTTATTCTTATCTAAACTTGGGAAGTTAATTGATGTTGTGCATGGTTGTAATGTCTTCAGATCTTTGGGGGTTATTTCCTGTTTACACCTTCGATGCTCCGGAGCCTGGTGGTGTTGTCGCCACGGAGCCTGGTGGTGTTGTCGCCACGGAGCCTGGTGGTGTTGTCGCCACGGAGCCTGGTGGTGTTGTCGCCACGGAGCCTTCGGACTCACGTCGGGACCAGGTTTCAGCTGCTGCTCAACGCTGACGTCCTTCCTCACATAGATGGTCTGCCTGTACAAGCACCACCTGGACTGGACACAGCTAGACAAGCTGATCTTTTTGAGAAGATCAGGGAGTTTTGTGACGAAGAGGCTATGGACATCACATGCCCTGCACCAAAGTCAAGGGCAGGACAGAAGCAGGCTCTCCGAATATAGATTCCTTTGTTCATGTGGGGTTCGGATGGACCAGTCATCAGCACTATGTGCAGTGTCTCTATTCACATGACTCTCTCCTAACACACACAACGCCATACGTTGCTGCTACAATATTTTATCCTGCTGCTCAGCCACTTTACCCCTGATTGTATGCATATAACTACCTCGTCTATCACTGATATGGTTATTGATATTGTTCTTGTACATACTGTATATTATTTTATTCATATTGACAATGTGAAGGCATTTGGGCAGTAATGTAAAGTACTTCAGTAAAAATACTTCAAAGTATTACTCAAGTAGTTTTTTTTTGTGGTATCTGTACTTTACTTAACTATTTATATTTATAACTTTTAATTCACTACATTCGTATATAAAATAATTTAACTCCTTATATTTCCCTGACACCCAAAAGTAATTCATTACATTTTGAATGCTTAGCAGGACAGGAAAATGGTCCAATTCACACACTTATCAAGAGAACATCCCTGGTCGTCCCTACTGCCTCTGATCTGGAGGACTCACTAAACAGAGAACATCCCTGGTCATCCCTACTGCCTCTGATCTGGTGGACTCACTGAACAGAGAACATCCCTGGTCGTCCCTACTGCCTCTGATCTGGAGGACTCACTGAACAGAGAACATCCCTGGTCATCCCTACTGCCTCTGATCTGGAGGACTCACTAAACAGAGAACATCCCTGGTCATCCCTTCTGCCTCTGATCTGGAGGACTCACTAAACAGAGAACATCCCTGGTCATCCCTACTGCCTCTGATCTGGAGGACTCACTAAACAGAGAACATCCCTGGTCATCCCTACTGCCTCTGATCTGGAGGACTCACTAAACAGAGAACATCCCTGGTCGTCCCTACTGCCTCTGATCTGGAGGACTCACTGAACAGAGAACATCCCTGGTCATCCCTACTGCCTCTGATCTGGAGGACTCACTGAACAGAGAACATCCCTGGTCATCCCTACTGCCTCTGATCTGGTGGACTCACTGAACAGAGAACATCCCTGGTCATCCCTACTGCCTCTGATCTGGAGGACTCACTGAACAGAGAACATCCCTGGTCATCCCTACTGCCTCTGATCTGGTGGACTCACTGAACAGAGAACATCCCTGGTCATCCCTACTGCCTCTGATCTGGAGGACTCACTGAACAGAGAACATCCCTGGTCATCCCTACTGCCTCTGATCTGGTGGACTCACTGA
This sequence comes from Brachymystax lenok tsinlingensis, assembly GCA_030435695.1. NCBI lineage: Eukaryota > Metazoa > Chordata > Actinopteri > Salmoniformes > Salmonidae > Brachymystax > Brachymystax lenok. The sequence goes on from CM059802.1 coordinate 2,445,696, forward strand.
ACAGAGAACATCCCTGGTCATCCCTACTGCCTCTGATCTGGAGTACTCACTGAACAGAGAACATCCCTGGTCATCCCTACTGTCTCTGATCTGGAGGACTCACTAAACAGAGAACATCCCTGGTCATCCCTACTGCCTCTGATCTGGAGGACTCACTAAACAGAGAACATCCCTGGTCGTCCCTACTGCCTCTGATCTGGAGGACTCACTAAACAGAGAACATCCCTGGTCGTCCCTACTGCCTCTGATCTGGAGGACTCACTAAACAGAGAACATCCCTGGTCGTCCCTACTGCCTCTGATCTGGAGGACTCACTGAACAGAGAACATCCTGAGTCGTCCCTACTGCCTCTGATCTGGAGGACTCACTAAACAGAGAACATCCCTGAGTCGTCCCTACTGCCTCTGATCTGGAGGACTCACTAAACAGAGAACATCCCTGGTCATCCCTACTGCCTCTGATCTGGAGGACTCACTGAACAGAGAACATCCCTGGTCATCCCTACTGCCTCTGATCTGGAGGACTCACTAAACAGAGAACATCCCTGGTCGTCCCTACTACCTCTGATCTGGAGGACTCACTAAACAGAGAACATCCCTGGTCATCCCTACTTCCTCTGATCTGGAGGACTCACTGAACAGAGAACATCCCTGGTCATCCCTACTGCCTCTGATCTGGAGGACTCACTGAACAGAGAACATCCCTGGTCATCCCTACTGCCTCTGATCTGGAGGACTCACTGAACAGAGAACATCCCTGGTCATCCCTACTGCCTCTTATCTGGTGGACTCACTGAACAGAGAACATCCCTGGTCATCCCTACTGCCTCTGATCTGGAGGACTCACTGAACAGAGAACATCCCTGGTCATCCCTACTGCCTCTGATCTGGTGGACTCACTGAACAGAGAACATCCCTGGTCGTCCCTACTGCCTCTGATCTGGAGTACTCACTAAACAGAGAACATCCCTGGGCGTCCCTACTGCCTCTGATCTGGAGGACTCACTAAACAGAGAACATCCCTGGTCGTCCCTACTGCCTCTGATCTGGAGGACTCACTAAACAGAGAACATCCCTGGTCGTCCCTACTGCCTCTGATCTGGAGGACTCACTAAACAGAGAACATCCCTGAGTCGTCCCTACTGCCTCTGATCTGGAGGACTCACTAAACAGAGAACATCCCTGGTCGTCCCTACTGCCTCTGATCTGGAGGACTCACTAAACAGAGAACATCCCTGAGTCGTCCCTACTGCCTCTGATCTGGAGGACTCACTAAACAGAGAACATCCCTGGTCGTCCCTACTGCCTCTGATCTGGAGGACTCACTAAACAGAGAACATCCCTGGTCGTCCCTACTGCCTCTGATCTGGAGGACTCACTAAACAGAGAGCGTCCCTGGTCATCCCTACTGCCTCTGATCTGGAGGACTCACTAAACAGAGAACGTCCCTGGTCGTCCCTACTGCCTCTGATCTGGAGGACTCACTAAACAGAGAACATCCCTGGTCATCCCTACTGCCTCTGATCTGGAGGACTCACTAAACAGAGAATCATCCTGGTCGTCCCTACTGCCTCTGATCTGGAGGACTCACTAAACAGAGAACATCCCTGGTCGTCCCTACTGCCTCTGATCTGGAGGACTCACTAAACAGAGAACATCCCTGGTCGTCCCTACTGCCTCTGATCTGGAGGACTCACTAAACAGAGAACATCCCTGGTCGTCCCTACTGCCTCTGATCTGGAGGACTCACTAAACAGAGAACATCCCTGGTCATCCCTACTGCCTCATATCTGGAGGACTCACTGAACAGAGAACATCCCTGGTCATCCCTACTGCCTCTGATCTGGAGGACTCACTGAACAGAGAACATCCCTGGTCATCCCTACTGCCTCTGATCTGGAGGACTCACTGAACAGAAATGCTTTGTTTCTAAATTATGTCTGAGTGTTGGCTATCCGTCAATATTTATTTTATTTTTTTTACAATTGTGCCGACTGGTTTAATTAAAGGAATTTAAAATGAGTTATACTTTTACTCCAGCATGACAATTTAGTACTTTTTCCACCTCTGGATGTGGCTGGGGGTTATAGCATGTCACATGACCCATCAATTTAGACCAGTGTGTTCTGGGTAAGCGTCATCTAATATTACGTATTACTATTTACTTACGTATTTTCACCTGGACACTTAATGTTCACCTGGAATTGTTCCTTATTGTAGTCTACTGCCACTTTTAGTCGTAATCTTTACTACACTACTCGCTGTTTAGCACGTGACCTGACATGGGAATCCTTAACGAGATGGGTGGGGCTTGGTTTAAGAGGGTGTGAACGACGCTGAATGAGTGTAGACAAAGGAGAGAGCACTCCAGTAGGTGCCAACACTTTCAAAGGCCCTTTTTCTCAAAAACTTTCAAAGCAGAATAACTTTCCCGTTGTTCCCTAGAAGAAATGAGTCTCTACTTTTATCCAATGTAAAAAGAAATATCAAAATTCTGCTACATAACACCGATTTGAGCTGGTCAGTCACATTTGTTTAACACTTCTTTGGTTACTACATGATTCCATATGTGTTATTTCATAGTTTGGATGTCTTTACTATTATTCTACAATGTAGAAAATAGTAAAAATAAAGAACAAACCTGGAAACATTTGACTGGTACTATATATATAAATACACACATTTATTTCTCAGAATATTTATTTATAGTATTTCTTTATAGTTGCCTAAAACTCACAAGTTTTGAAAAAACTCACTTCCGCTTCTATAACTTTCGTCCGGCTTGGAACGAACCCAACCAGAACACTACCTATCTCCAAAACGGCGAAACGTCAAAATAAATTGTGAGCCAGGCCAGCAAACTAACTGGCTAAGGGCAAAAATACAAAACGTATCGACTGCCCAACCTTGAGAGACAATCAGCAACCAAGTTGTCCTTACCACGGACATGTCTGATTTCAAGAGGAAACTCTTGCAATATCCGTAGTAACCACTTCACTGTGGAGCTTCTCTCTTCTTTTCAGGGTTCACTCAATAGGCACGGTCTTTGATCGGGGCCGAGTCCCCAACGTCAATGTCATGCTCAAGTACATTTGCTCATCTGAGGATAAAGCCTGACATTCTGAAAGCAGTGCAAAAATGTCGCCTTTTTCCTCCGGAGACAAGTGTCCCAAAATACACTTTTGTGGTTACTACATGATTCCATATGTGTTATTTCATAGTTTGGATGTCTTCACTATTATTCTACAATGTAGAAAATTGTAAAAATAAAGAAAAAACCTGGAAACATTCAAGATTTTCTACAATCTCTTGAGTTACTCGACCGTCCGACCAGCAAACGGTGTACTGGGCTTTCCACGTACTCTTGAGGAAGACTGTGACGGCAGTGCCCACAGGCAGAACCATCACTACCGGTTTCCATCGACTTCTCCGCCCAATCGTAGCGGGTGAAGTACGGTTTCAACATGTTGACATGACGTGGCAAAGAGGGACTCTGCAATTAATTGCAATTCATCTGATCACTCTACCACCCGTAGGACTCTTTTCATCATCCTCCCTCTATGGAAGGATTTCCTCCTCCACCAAAACAGTATAAACTCTGCAGTATAGACTAACTCTGCAGTATAGACTAACTCTGTAGTATAGACTAACTCTGCAGTATAGACTAACTCTGCAGTATAGACTAACTGCGGTATAGACTAACTCTGCAGACTAACTCTGTAGTATAGACTAACTCTGCAGTATAGACTAACTCTGCAGACTAACTCTGTAGTATAGACTAACTCTGCAGTATAGACTAACTCTGCAGTATAGACTAACTGCGGTATAGACTAACTCTGCAGACTAACTCTGTAGTATAGACTAACTCTGCAGTATAGACTAACTCTGCAGACTAACTCTGTAGTATAGACTAACTCTGCAGTATAGACTAACTCTGCAGTATAGACTAACTGCAGTATAGACTAACTCTGCAGACTAACTCTGTAGTATAGACTAACTCTGCAGTATAGACTAACTCTGCAGACTAACTCTGTAGTATAGACTAACTCTGCAGTATAGACTAACTCTGCAGTATAGACTAACTGCGGTATAGACTAACTCTGCGGTATAGACTAACTCTGCAGTATAGACTAACTCAGTAGTATAGACTAACTCTGCAGTATAGACTAACTCTGCAGTATAGACTAACTCTGCGGTATAGACTAACTCTGTAGTATAGACTAACTCTGCAGTATAGACTAACTCTGCAGTATAGACTAACTCTGTAGTATAGACTAACTCTGCGGTATAGACTAACTCTGCAGTATAGACTAACTCAGTAGTATAGACTAACTCTGCAGTATAGACTAACTCTGTAGTATAGACTAACTCTGTAGTATAGACTAACTCTTCAGTATAGACTAACTCTGCAGTATAGACTAACTCTGCAGTATAGACTAACTGCGGTATAGACTAACTCTGCGGTATAGACTAACTCTGCAGTATAGACTAACTCAGTAGTATAGACTAACTCTGCAGTATAGACTAACTCTGTAGTATAGACTAACTCTGCAGTATAGACTAACTCTGTAGTATAGACTAACTCTACAGCATAGACTAACTCTACATCATAGACTAACTCTGTAGTATAGACTAACTCTGTAGTATAGACTAACTCTACAGCATAGACTAACTCTGTAGTATAGACTAACTCTGTAGTATAGACTAACTCTGCAGTATAGACTAACTCTGCAGGCTAACTCTGTAGTATAGACTAACTCTGCAGTATAGACTAACTCTGTAGTATAGACTAACTCTGCAGCATAGACTAACTCTGTAGTATAGACTAACTCTGCAGTATAGACTAACTCTGTAGTATAGACTAACTCTGCAGTATAGACTAACTCAGTAGTATAGACTAACTCTGCAGTATAGACTAACTCTGCAGTATAGACTAACTCTGTAGTATAGACTAACTCTTCAGTATAGACTAACTCTGCAGTATAGACTAACTCTGCAGTATAGACTAACTGCGGTATAGACTAACTCTGCGGTATAGACTAACTCTGCAGTATAGACTAACTCAGTAGTATAGACTAACTCTGCAGTATAGACTAACTCTGTAGTATAGACTAACTCTGCAGTATAGACTAACTCTGCAGTATAGACTAACTCTGTAGTATAGACTAACTCTACAGCATAGACTAACTCTACATCATAGACTAACTCTGTAGTATAGACTAACTCTGTAGTATAGACTAACTCTACAGCATAGACTAACTCTGTAGTATAGACTAACTCAGTAGTATAGACTAACTCTGTAGTATAGACTAACTCTGCAGGCTAACTCTGTAGTATAGACTAACTCTGCAGTATAGACTAACTCTGTAGTATAGACTAACTCTGCAGTATAGACTAACTCTGTAGTATAGACTAACTCTGCAGTATAGACTAACTCTGTAGTATAGACTAACTCTACAGGTATAGACTAACTCTGCAGACTAACTCTGCAGTATAGACTAACTCTGTAGTATAGACTAACTCTACAGGTATAGACTAACTCTGCAGTGTAGACTAACTCTGCAGACTAACTCTGTGGTATAGACTAACTCTGCAGTATAGACTAACTCTGCAGTATAGACTAACTCTGTAGTATAGACTAACTCTGCAGTGTAGACTAACTCTGCAGACTAACTCTGTAGTATAGACTAACTCTGCAGACTAACTCTGCAGTATAGACTAACTCTGTAGTATAGACTAACTCTGTAGTATAGACCAACTCTGTAGTATAGACTAACTCTGCAGTATAGACTAACTCTGTAGTATAGACTAACTCTGCAGTATAGACTAACTCTGTAGTATAGACTAACTCTACAGGTATAGACTAACTCTGCAGACTAACTCTGCAGTATAGACTAACTCTGTAGTATAGACTAACTCTACAGGTATAGACTAACTCTGCAGTGTAGACTAACTCTGCAGACTAACTCTGTGGTATAGACTAACTCTGCAGTATAGACTAACTCTGCAGTATAGACTAACTCTGCAGTGTAGACTAACTCTGCAGACTAACTCTGTAGTATAGACTAACTCTGCAGACTAACTCTGCAGTATAGACTAACTCTGTAGTATAGACTAACTCTGTAGTATAGACCAACTCTGTAGTATAGACTAACTCTACAGGTATAGACTAACTCTGCAGTATAGACTAACTCTGCAGTATAGACTAACTCTGTAGTATAGACTAACTCTGCAGTATAGACTAACTCTTGACTACTGCTTTCGAATTGGCATGTGCTTTGATGTGATAATGCTTTACAATGACGAGTAGATTCTCTTTTGTACATTTATCTAGCATCTCCCACGTAGTGTTTTCCACTAATGTTTCCAACTTAAAGTCCATGGCTTTATTTTATTAGCCTGTGTGTTTATGCAATTTTCAAAATGATTCAACCAATCGTACAACCCCTTTGGGTGGATGTCAGAAACTCTAACACAAAAGCGTATTTTGAACAGTCAAATATCTTGGCACAGCAGAGCTTCAGAGTAGGTGATTGGAGCGACTACCATACTCATGGGAAACAAGATCCCGGACGAGCCTCATTTTGTTATGTTCCCCAGCAAGAAATCCACAAATGTCGGCTATGGCTATCCAGCACTGGCACTCTTCCAAGTCAAAGACAGCTTTTGGTTTTATAAATGTATTTCCACCGGGGCCCGCCGGTGTAACTGCTAAACTGTTTGCTGTACTGCATGATTGTAGCAGGTTTACTAACTCGTTAGTTCTAGTAGCTACACAATATATACAAAAGTATGTAGACACATTAGTGGATTTGGCTATTTCAGCCACACCCGTTACTGACAGGTGTATAAAATCGAGGACACAGCCATGCAATCTCCATAGACAAACATTGGCAGTAGAATGGCCTTACTGACAAGCCCAGTGACTTTCAACGTGGCTCCTTCATAGGATGTCACCTTTCCAACAAGTCAGTTCGGCCCTACTCAACTGTAAGTGCTGTTATTGTGAAGTGGAAACGTCTAGGAGCAACAACAGCTCAGCCACGAAGTGGTAGGCCACACAAGCTCACAGAACGGGACCGCCAAGTGCTGAAGTGCGTAGTGCATTAAAATTGTTTGTCCTCGGTTGCAACACTCACTGCCGAGTTCCAAACTGCCACTGGAAGCAACGTCAGCACAAGAACTGTTCATCAGGAGCTTCATGAAATGAGTTTCCATGGCCGAGCAGCCGCATACAAGCTTAAGATCATCCATGCGCAATGCCAAGCGTCGGCTAGAGTGGTGTTATAGCAGCAAAAGGGGGGACCAACTTCATATTAATGGCCATGATTTTGGAATGAGATGTTCGACGAGCAGGTGTCCACGTACTTTTGGTCATGTAGTGTATGTGACTTTAATATGGTGAAAACGATGTCGGCCGTGTGTACATATTAAACGGAAGCAAACGGAACGAAACGGGGATAAACATACCTGAATTTGTCAAATAGAAACTCTCGTTTTGCAACTGTTGGACTAGTGATTAAACCCTAGATCAGCTAGATGCAGGTCAGGAGTTTGAATGTGTCGCTGTCTGTCACCTTGATTACAAAAATGTGTCTCTCGACCTGTGTACACCTACGTTGCAAACCTTCATTCATAGACTAGGTTGTAGCAACCTCATGATGGGAATAGGGAAAATTATAGTATCACGTAGTAGACCAAACATATCACTGTTACATTGAACTGGGTGAATGGAATATGAATGACAGTCGTCCATTATGCTGTAGTAGAAATAAGGTCATGCTCATTAAAATATGAACCATCCTCCCTTATCTTAAACAGCACCAACCGCCACTGGTGAAGGCCAGTGACAAAAAAAAAATCTCTAATTAATAAACGTTGAATTGAGTCTGTAACAACAACAAAATGTGGACAAAGTCAAGGGGTGTGAATACTATCTGAAGTCACTGGATGTCACTCACACGCAGACAGACACAGAAAGAGACATTACTGCCCTTGTGACCTATGGTTTCCCAGAAAGATAAGGCTAGATTCTCCATAGTTTTTTAGTCCAGGACTGACTTTAATCTATGGCCCATACTGTTGCAGTTTAAATATGTTTTGGGCTTGATTTTAAATAAAAACATATTCTCTCAATCCCACCCCCATCCCCCTCTCTCCCCCCTCCCTCCTCATCCCCCACTCTCCCCCTCCCTCTCTCTCCCTTTCTCGCTCCCCCTCGCTCTCTCTCTCTCCCTCGCTCTCTCCCTCCCTTTCTCACTCCCCCTCCCTCCCTCTCTCTCCCTCCCTCTCTCCACCCCTCTCTCCTCCTCCCTCTCTCTCTCTCCCTCTCTCCCCCTCCCTCCCTCTCTCCACCCCTCTCTCCCCCTCCCTCCCTTTCTCTCTCCCCCTCCCTCCCCCCTCCCCTCCCTCCCTCTCTCTCCCCCTCTTACCCTTCCTCTCCCCAGTGATGTGTTCCTGACAGATGGCAGTAGAGTGAGTGCTGCTACAGTCGCCAGTACAGCCATCGCTGCAGCGCAGTGGGCCGTTACCCAGGTAACCATTCTAATGATATATAGCATCCATACTGTAACTGTGACCTCCACTCCGTATCCTTACTGTAACTGTGACCTCCACTCCGTATCCATACTGTAACTGTGACCTCCGCTCCGTATCCTTACTGTGACCTCCGCTCCGCATCCATACTGTAACTGTGACCTCCACTCCGTATCCTTACTGTAACTGTGACCTCCGCTCCGTATCCTTACTGTGACCTCCGCTCCGTATCCTTACTGTAACTGTGACCTCCGCTCCGTATCCATACTGTAACTGTGACCTCCGCTCCGTATCCTTACTGTGACCTCCGCTCCGTATCCTTACTGTAACTGTGACCTCCGCTCCGTATCCATACTGTAACTGTGACCTCCGCTCCGTATCCATACTGTAACTGTGACCTCCGCTCCGTATCCTTACTGTGACCTCCGCTCCGTATCCATACTGTAACTGTGACCTCCACGCCGTATCCATACTGTAACTGTGACCTCCACTCCGTATCCTTACTGTAACTGTGACCTCCACTCCGTATCCTTACTGTAACTGTGACCTCCGCTCCGTATCCTTACTGTGACCTCCGCTCCGTATCGTTACTGTAACTGTGACCTCCGCTCCGTATCCTTACTGTGACCTCCGCTCCGTATCCTTACTGTAACTGTGACCTCCACTCCGTATCCTTACTGTGACCTCCGCTCCGTATCCTTACTGTGACTGTGACCTCCGCTCCGTATCCTTACTGTGACCTCCGCTCCGTATCCTTACTGTGACTGTGACCTCCGCTCCGTATCCTTACTGTGACCTCCGCTCCGTATCCTTACTGTAACTGTGACCTCCGCTCCGTATCCTTACTGTAACTGTGACCTCCGCTCCGTATCCTTACTGTGACCTCCACTCCGTATCCATACTGTAACTGTGACCTCCACTCCGTATCCATACTGTGACTGTGACCTCCACTCCGTATCCATACTGTAACTGTGACCTCCGCTCCGTATCCTTACTGTAACTGTGACCTCCGCTCCGTATCCTTACTGTGACCTCCGCTCCGTATCCTTACTGTGACCTCCACTCCATATCCATACTGTAACTGTGACCTCCACTCCGTATCCATACTGTGACTGTGACCTCCACTCCGTATCCATACTGTAACTGTGACCTCCGCTCCGTATCCTTACTGTAACTGTGACCTCCGCTCCGTATCCTTACTGTAACTGTGACCTCCACTCCGTATCCTTACTGTGACCTCCGCTCCGTATCCTTACTGTAACTGTGACCTCCGCTCCGTATCCATACTGTAACTGTGACCTCCGCTCCGTATCCTTACTGTAACTGTGACCTCCACTCCGTATCCTTACTGTAACTGTGACCTCCGCTCCGTATCCATACTGTAACTGTGACCTCCGCTCCGTATCCATACTGTAACTGTGACCTCCGCTCCGTATCCATACTGTAACTGTGACCTCCACTCCGTATCCTTACTGTAACTGTGACCTCCGCTCCGTATCCATACTGTAACTGTGACCTCCGCTCCGTATCCTTACAGTAACTGTGACCTCCGCTCCGTATCCATACTGTAACTGTGACCTCCGCTCCGTATCCTTACTGTAACTGTGACCTCCGCTCCGTATCCATACTGTAACTGTGACCTCCGCTCCGTATCCTTACTGTAACTGTGACCTCCGCTCCATTATCCTTACTGTAACTGTGACCTCCGCTCCGTATCCTTACTGTAACTGTGACCTCCGCTCCGTATCCATACTGTAACTGTGACCTCCGCTCCGTATCCATACTGTAACTGTGACCTCCGCTCCGTATCCTTACTGTGACCTCCGCTCCGTATCCTTACTGTAACTGTGACCTCCGCTCCGTATCCTTACTGTAACTGTGACCTCCGCTCCGTAACCATACTGTAACTGTGACCTCCGCTCCGTATCCTTACTGTAACTGTGACCTCCACTCCGTATCCTTACTGTAACTGTGACCTCCACTCCGTATCCATACTGTAACTGTGACCTCCGCTCCGTATCCATAATGTAACTGTGACCTCCGCTCCGTATCCATACTGTAACTGTGACCTCCGCTCCGTATCCTTACTGTAACTGTGACCTCCGCTCCGTATCCATACTGTAACTGTGACCTCCACTCCGTATCCTTACTGTAACTGTGACCTCCGCTCCGTATCCTTACTGTGACCTCCGCTCCGTATCCTTACTGTAACTGTGACCTCCGCTCCGTATCCATACTGTAACTGTGACCTCCACTCCCGTATCCATACTGTAACTGTGACCTCCGCTCCGTATCCATACTGTAACTGTGACCTCCACTCCGTATCCTTACTGTAACTGTGACCTCCGCTCCGTACCCTTACTGTAACTGTGACCTCCGCTCCGTATCCTTACTGTAACTGTGACCTCCGCTCCGTATCCTTACTGTGACCTCCGCTCCGTATCCTTACTGTAACTGTGACCTCCGCTCCGTATCCATACTGTAACTGTGATCTCCGCTCCGTATCCATACTGTAACTGTGACCTCCGCTCCGTATCCTTACTGTAACTGTGACCTCCGCTCCGTATCCTTACTGTAACTGTGACCTCCGCTCCGTATCCTTACTGTAACTGTGACCTCCGCTCCGTATCCATACTGTAACTGTGACCTCCGCTCCGTATCCTTACTGTGACCTCCGCTCCGTATCGTTACTGTAACTGTGACCTCCGCTCCGTATCCCTTACTGTGACCTCCGCTCCGTATCCTTACTGTAACTGTGACCTCCACTCCGTATCCTTACTGTGACCTCCGCTCCATTATCCTTACTGTGACTGTGACCTCCGCTCCGTATCCTTACTGTGACCTCCGCTCCGTATCCTTACTGTGACTGTGACCTCCGCTCCGTATCCTTACTGTGACCTCCGCTCCGTATCCTTACTGTAACTGTGACCTCCGCTCCGTATCCTTACTGTAACTGTGACCTCCGCTCCGTATCCTTACTGTGACCTCCACTCCGTATCCATACTGTAACTGTGACCTCCACTCCGTATCCATACTGTGACTGTGACCTCCACTCCGTATCCATACTGTAACTGTGACCTCCGCTCCGTATCCTTACTGTAACTGTGACCTCCGCTCCGTATCCTTACTGTGACCTCCGCTCCGTATCCTTACTGTGACCTCCACTCCATATCCATACTGTAACTGTGACCTCCACTCCGTATCCATACTGTGACTGTGACCTCCACTCCGTATCCATACTGTAACTGTGACCTCCGCTCCGTATCCTTACTGTAACTGTGACCTCCGCTCCGTATCCTTACTGTAACTGTGACCTCCACTCCGTATCCTTACTGTGACCTCCGCTCCGTATCCTTACTGTAACTGTGACCTCCGCTCCGTATCCATACTGTAACTGTGACCTCCGCTCCGTATCCTTACTGTAACTGTGACCTCCACTCCATTATCCTTACTGTAACTGTGACCTCCGCTCCGTATCCATACTGTAACTGTGACCTCCGCTCCGTATCCATACTGTAACTGTGACCTCCGCTCCGTATCCATACTGTAACTGTGACCTCCACTCCGTATCCTTACTGTAACTGTGACCTCCGCTCCGTATCCATACTGTAACTGTGACCTCCGCTCCGTATCCTTACAGTAACTGTGACCTCCGCTCCGTATCCATACTGTAACTGTGACCTCCGCTCCGTATCCTTACTGTAACTGTGACCTCCGCTCCGTATCCATACTGTAACTGTGACCTCCGCTCCGTATCCTTACTGTAACTGTGACCTCCGCTCCGTATCCTTACTGTAACTGTGACCTCCGCTCCATTATCCTTACTGTAACTGTGACCTCCGCTCCGTATCCATACTGTAACTGTGACCTCCGCTCCGTATCCATACTGTAACTGTGACCTCCGCTCCATTATCCTTACTGTGACCTCCGCTCCATTATCCTTACTGTAACTGTGACCTCCGCTCCGTATCCTTACTGTAACTGTGACCTCCGCTCCAACCATACTGTAACTGTGACCTCCGCTCCGTATCCTTACTGTAACTGTGACCTCCACTCCATTATCCTTACTGTAACTGTGACCTCCACTCCGTATCCATACTGTAACTGTGACCTCCGCTCCGTATCCATAATGTAACTGTGACCTCCGCTCCGTATCCATACTGTAACTGTGACCTCCGCTCCGTATCCTTACTGTAACTGTGACCTCCGCTCCGTATCCATACTGTAACTGTGACCTCCACTCCATTATCCTTACTGTAACTGTGACCTCCGCTCCGTATCCTTACTGTGACCTCCGCTCCGTATCCTTACTGTAACTGTGACCTCCGCTCCGTATCCATACTGTAACTGTGACCTCCACTCCGTATCCATACTGTAACTGTGACCTCCGCTCCGTATCCATACTGTAACTGTGACCTCCACTCCGTATCCTTACTGTAACTGTGACCTCCGCTCCGTACCCTTACTGTAACTGTGACCTCCGCTCCGTATCCTTACTGTAACTGTGACCTCCGCTCCGTATCCTTACTGTGACCTCCGCTCCGTATCCTTACTGTAACTGTGACCTCCGCTCCGTATCCATACTGTAACTGTGATCTCCGCTCCATTATCCATACTGTAACTGTGACCTCCGCTCCGTATCCTTACTGTAACTGTGACCTCCGCTCCGTATCCTTACTGTAACTGTGACCTCCGCTCCATTATCCTTACTGTAACTGTGACCTCCGCTCCGTATCCATACTGTAACTGTGACCTCCGCTCCGTATCCTTACTGTGACCTCCGCTCCGTATCCTTACTGTAACTGTGACCTCCGCTCCGTATCCTTACTGTAACTGTGACCTCCGCTCCGTATCCATACTGTAACTGTGACCTCCGCTCCGTATCCTTACTGTAACTGTGACCTCCACTCCGTATCCTTACTGTAACTGTGACCTCCACTCCGTATCCATACTGTAACTGTGACCTCCGCTCCGTATCCATAATGTAACTGTGACCTCCGCTCCGTATCCATACTGTAACTGTGCCCTCCGCTCCGTATCCTTACTGTAACTGTGACCTCCGCTCCGTATCCATACTGTAACTGTGACCTCCACTCCGTATCCTTACTGTAACTGTGACCTCCGCTCCGTATCCTTACTGTGACCT